>JAGFNQ010002031.1:278686-318185 GCA_024364735.1 Boesenbergia rotunda | reverse complement strand
ACTTTCATGGTATTCTTGGGCAACCGGAGACTTGTTCCCCCTTGGATGGTGCTGCCCTCTCGGGGAAAAGCTCAATAATGCACAAAAAGACTCCCTCATTCAACCGGTTGGGATGGAGGACATCAAAAATGCATTACATGATATTGGGAGTGAAAAAGCCCCGGGTCCGGATGGTTTTGGAGCCAGTTTTTCACTACCTCATGGGATATTGGGAGAGGATTTTGGGGATGCGGTACAAGAATTCTTTGGGACAGGAACTATTAGGCAATCTGTAGTCCGGAGTGACCAAGTGTTTTGATGTTTGGGCAAAAGTTTAAGTTAGGGTTTGTTGTTGGACTAATATGTGTATATGAGTGTGCAGGTGTACAGGTACACATGGACTTGGTTGATGTCTTCAGGTGAAGGGTGGCATGGAAGCAAGCTGGAGGCTTGTGTGCACACCCAAGGGACCGTGGATAGCAGGGACGATGAGCCGAGGGACGCAGACTTCGAACTATACGTGAAGGATGGCATGGAGGCAAGCTAGAGTTTTGCGTGCGCATCCGAGGGACGAGGGCCGAAGATGAAGAGGGCGTGAAGGCAACAGTCGAGGCTGCTAGTGAAGAGTCGATCAGGTTGTGAGGGTCCTAGTGTGAGTCGTTGTACTCAGGAACTAAGCTGGGAGGGTTCGAGTGCAGAGTGAAATGTACTCGGGGAGTGTAACTCTAGGCTTAGTAAAGGACCAGTTGACTGCCCTGGGAGCAGTCGACTGGTAGCACCCAGAATTCGAACGTTGGGTGTCAACGGTCGAATTTGAGTGGGGGCGATCGACTACCCTGGGAGCAGTCGATTGCCAGCGGGTTTCCAGCCTGAATTCTATTTAAAGAGAACTCGGTTTGGGCTGGGGTTTTTCGACGAGTTTGGCTTTAGGTAAGAGCCAAACAGTAGTCTTGGTGCTCAGGTCGTGTCAAGGTGTTGTGGTGAGGTTTCTCCACCCACAAGGAGTGACAAGAGCTAGCCGGAGGTTATTCGGGTAGTGATCCACCGACGGATTCTTGGATTAGTCACCCTTAGGGGTGGATACCAAGTAAATCTTCCTATTAGCATTGTTCTTCATTGTTAGTTTTTGTTTTATTGTATATTCCGCTTGCGCAACTAACCGTGTAGGAAGAACGAGCTCGAAAAGTGTTATTCACCCCCCCTCTAGCAACAGCACTCGATCCAACAGTAACCTTTTGAAACAATGGAATCATTCTCTAATATATCTTGTGCCAAAAAGTGATCATGCAGATAGTGTTTCGGATTACCGCTCCATCTCTTGTTGTAATACTTTCTATAAGGTCATTGCAAAGATATTGGCAACAAGGCTCTCTATAGTAATGGGTTTCTTGATCAATCCGGCACAAGCGGCTTTTGGCCAAAGAAGGAGCATTGGGGACAACATTTTCCTTACCCAAGACCTACTAAAGAAGTATGCCCACAAGAGGATTTCTCCAAGATGTATGACCAAGGTGGACTTAAAGAAGGCTTTCGATATGCTCAATTGGGATTTTCTTATGGAGGCACTTGTTGGTTTTGGTTTTCCCCAACAGTTTTGTGCTTGGATTAAACAATGTGTGACAACAACGGCATATTCTATATGCCTAAATGGAGGTGTTTATGGCTTCTTTGGTGGAAGAAGGGGACTAAGGCAAGGTGATCCACTCTCACTACTTCTTTTTGGCTTATGTGTGGAGGTCTTATCAAGGAGAATTAAGGATATATCTATGTCACCATCCTTCCATTTTCATCCAAGATGCAAAGAGGTGGGCATCACACACCTCATATATGCGGATGATCTTATGCTATTTACTAGAGCGGATTCTTCCTCTTTAAGGCTTCTTGCAGGCTGTTTGGAGGGGTTTGGAAATGAGGCGGGTTTAAGAGCAAATCCACTAAAATCACAGCTTTATATGGCGGGAGTTGATGGCAATATAAAGGCCGAATTGTTGGGAATCTTGGGTTTTCAAGAAGGGTCTTTTCCCTTTAGATACTTGGGTATTCCACTAGCGGCGGAAAAACTTCGAATTGCAAACTATGAGCCTCTTTTGGATGCGATTACAAGAAGGATAAGCAAGTGGCCGAAGCACTCTCTATCGTATGCGGGAAGAATAGAGCTTGTCAAAACTGTTCTCCAAGGAATGGAATGCTATTGGTTTTCAATGCTCTCTATACCGAGTGGAGTAATAGACAAGATCAAGGCTATTTGTCGGCTATTTGTATGGGATTCAAAGTATCCTCCAATTGCTTGGGGACACACTTTGTATGCCAAAGGAAAATGGGGGATTTGGACTTCGGAACTTACTTGCATGGAATGAAGCTTTGCTTGCTAAAGTCTTATGGGATGTTCAATCAAGAAGAGACACTATGGGTCAAATGGGTGCATCATCATTATGTGAAGGGGGCTGATTTTTGGGCATGGAATGCAAGGGCTACGGATTCACCCTTGATCAAAAGGTTGGTAGAAATTAAAGAGAAAATCAAGCATTTTCAAATGGTGAAGGGGAGGCAAACATGAGAATGATGGATTGGTTCGTTATGGAAAAGAAAGGTGTTGGAAAAGCCTATGATTTCTTTCATGGTGCTAATCTAAAACCTCCATGGGTGGCAAACCTTTGGAGACCGGAAATCATGCCAAAGCACCGTTTTATTATGTGGCTCTTGATACATAGGAAACTTCGCATGGCGGATAGAATGTCATATGAGAATAACAAGACATGTCAGGTGTGTCGGCAAAAGGAGGAAACAATGGATCATCTCTTCTTTGAATGTCCTTTTGCTTGTGCGCTTTGGGGGAAGGTAAAACAGTGGCTTAACATCAATTTTAGCTTCAACAAAATGGAGGAGCTGCTGAATGGTGTAAGAAGAAGATATAAAGGAGCTGGGAGGAAAGTCAAAGCACGATTTCTTGGCATATCAAGTGTCATATATCATGTATGGTCAGCCCGCAACAAATGCAAGTTTGAGGGGGTGCCACCTAGCATTGATGGAGCCTTTAGGAAAGTGCAAATTCATGTTCATAGGTTTGTAGACCTAACCGGACATGGATAAAGGAACTACTGTTCGGTGGAAGGAAGTTGCTGCCCAATGAGTTCTAATGGGTATAGAGGGTCTTAGATACCTCTATTATGCTCTTAGATGATGGTGCTTATGATGTAAATGTTGATTGATGCTTTGCCCACTTGATTAGGGTTGTTTTGTGTTGTCTTTATGATGTAAACCTCATGGAGGTGGCTGTGATCTGAGGGTGAGTTGTGATGTGAAACTATGGGTTGTATTGGGGCCTAATGGGACAATGACCTCTTCTTTGGAGGCCTAGTCCCATGCCCCGTGTTTTGACCAGTGGATTAAGGCCTTAACCTCATGAAGCGTGATTTATACATATGTACCTTTTCAAAAAAAAAAAAGATAGAGACATGAGCAAGCTTTGACACATTTTAGGCACTCTTTGTCTCTATATCACCTATCAATACCATTTTTTGGATTCTGCCTCTATTTGGAATCTCAATGCTCTTCTGGTTTATTTATCCTATGCTCTTATGACTTTAACTATTTTGCATTTTTTATCTTCTTCAAAGAAATATCTAAGAGACTATTTTAAATCCCAATTGACGGCATACTACAAATGATGAGATGAAAATTCACCACTATAACTATGCTCATAGTTTGTTCTTCTCCTTGTAAGAAAGACTTCAATGGGATGTAAGTGGATTTTCACTATGAAATGCTCTTCTGATGACACTATAAGATGGTTAAAAAAGTTCACTTGGTAGCTAAAGGTTACATTTAAATTTATAGAGCAACTAGCTTGATACTTTCTTTAGTGGGATGCAAGTGGTTTTTCACTATGCAATACCCTCCTAATGGCACTATAGGTAAATTAAAAGCTCGCTTGGTGACTAACAGTTGCACTATCATCACTAATATCACTTCCCTTTTCCCCCTGATATCTATGATATGTTGGCCCCTTCATTAGTTTGACAGCATGAATAACTTTCTTCTAAGGCATCTTGATGAGAAGGTTTATACGAAGCAACCTCTATCATTTGTTACTACGGGAAGATTAACCTAGTATGCAAGATGAAGAAATCATCATATCAATTAAAGCAATATGCAAAGGGCTTTTTTTGAATCTGAGTCAACCAACCAGTCAATAACCAAACTGAGACATGCTCATATAGCACCAACAAAGCTTTATTGCAACAATCAAGCTATCATTCACATAGACTCTAATCTTATGTTTGAAAATAAATCACTACATAGAGAATGATTCACCTCATTAGTGAAAAAGTACAATTAAATAAAGTGATTACCCATTTCTCATCTCCAATTATCAGCCAATAGACTTCTTAAATCCTTAATAGTCTCATAATTGAATATATCTATATCACATTGGTTTCCCCCAAGATATTTGATCCTTCTTGAGGGGGGTGTTATAGATCCAAATGTAAATGCTACTAATTGTAGGGACCTACTAATAATATTAATGATGATCAATAATATACATAGGTAGTGTGGGTCACCTTGGGGAATTGACCTTATTCTTTCAGTAACAGAAATATTACCTTCAATGTGTTGGATTTGGTCAATCAAGTATAGTTAACAAATAAGATGGGGGAGTTTTAGAATTTAAAATTAAGATTAGGATGCTTTAGTCATTTCAAAATTTCTAGTGGTAATCCAGCAAATCATTAATTCTGTATGTCAATAATAATTCTTGATGGTGTTTACTAGATACCTTTGTAAAACTTACTAAGCAAGAAGAACAATAGACTAATTATTTATATAAGGAGGCTATTCGCTAAACGTTCATCAAAATGTAATCAGAGAGACTATTTTCCATTAGTATAATGTGTGGTAGTTTCAAGTTACCATACAACCAGAACAAAGGTTATCTATCTTTCAAGTCTACAACTGCAATCACAAAATAATGCTTAAAGATCAAGCTAGCACATTTGCTTTAGATTTATCAAAATTGAAAACAAACTCATAAAAAATTAAAAATACAAGGAAAAACTTAATTATGAAGATTGTTGGTTCTTCTTTACTGGCTTTGAATGGACAATAATCACACAACAATCTAACACTTTTAAATTAATATAAGGGCAAGAAACAAACATAAGATTGGTTGATCTGTCTTGAATATTTTGATAGGACACCTTGAGGTCTGAGAAATCCAAAAATCATTATATTTCTATTCAACTACTTGTGAAATGAATTATCAAATATCAATTAATCATTTCAGTTCTGGCTTTCCAAATATCAACCAATCAATTGACCACATCTTTTATATGTTCCTATGTTCCCAAACCTTAGTGATTCAAGTCATTGATCAGATGCAAAATTTTACAAGATATATGGATTACAAAACCATAATTTCAAATATGCATACTGTTTTTATCACATCATTATATGTCACATCTTGAGATGTATATATATTCAATAGGAGAAAACTAATACAAAAAGAATGAAACATAAGGCAACAAGAACCGAATCTCAGCAGCAAAATTATTGAGGCTATCAAAATAAGGTACATTAAATAGTTACCACAAAATTAGGATTGTGATAGTCATCCTTATGCACTGTTTGCAGTGTCCTAAAGATGGGATGCTCAGGAGTGTCATAACGGCCACCACATAAGTCAAGGCCTCCAATAAAAGCCACTATTTTCCTTCTGTTATTACCAGCATCAGCATCTACAACAACTTGTTTCTGATGATGGGTATAGATAGTTCCTGTTTCCTGATACCAGAGAAGTAATACAATAATATACTGCATAGAGACCACTACCTAGAATGATATTCATCACACAATTCATACTGAACTGCATTCAAATAAGATGGGCATGCCATGATAAGGAAAACAAACTAGCACAGCCTGTTGGACATGTCATGATAAAATGGATTATCCATAAAACTGATTTACCCTTGACTAAAATAAGAATTTCAATGCTCAACATATTTAACTGCTGCGACTATAAGCCAACATTGAGATGCTGAAATAACATATGAAGAATTTGAGAAGAGTAGACCTGATGATGAGTAATTCATGCAATGACAAAAACAATATGTCCATGAACACTACTAACATGTTGTTTCACAAAGCTGTGTTTTTTGCCAGCTGAACGAGGACAAAGCAAAACTTGCACCGAAGAGTGCTTGAAAAAGCGGCGAGTCTCTTCGTCACGAGTTCCCATTACCCCATCCTGCATTTAATATTGATTCATAAATGTATTAACTGAAATGATCAAATGCTTGTAGAAAGGACAGAAGTTTCACCATGCTGGTTTGCATGCTGAGAGATTATATGTTTCAAAATGTCAACCAACCAACAAGTAGGAATTGAAAATGTTTCTAATAGACCTATATCGTTAGCACTTCTTGAGTATTGTGTTTTGCATCAAGAACAATTACTCAGTGAAGTGGGTAGCTCCAATTGAAAGAGAGACAAAAGGTTGGGATTCCTCACAGCTTATTTTGAAACAATATGCAAAATCTTATCCCCAGTGCATAACACTTTGGCCTCGCAGTAGCATGAAAATTTTATTCACAGTAGATAGTTTTTAATTCTCACAAGTGCATGTCAGAAAAATTTTCTGCTCATATAGGAATAAAAATGAACTGAAAAACTCATCGTACGGTATTCTAAATCTTGGATGGCACACGGGTCAACTATTTATAATAGAATATTCTATGTTGAAAGAAGTTTTGCAGGCATGCCAACTTAGATAAGTAATAACATGTTTGATAACCTGACATATAAGAATAATCATAATCTTCCATGAATGCTGGAAGCATACTGCATATTTTTATTCCATAAAGTGAAAGAAAAAGTAGGCTTGCACATATGGGAAAGTTATCAACATGCATAAGTTTCCTAAACATTCTAGGGTAAGAAACATAGGACAAGCCTACAGAATATCATTTTCCTTATAAATAACAGGATACTCTTTTAATTTGTATTATACGATAGTAACTTGCTAACAATAGTGCTTCATGTAGGTTAGTGTTTAATAATTTGTCAATAATCCTGACTCGTGATATTTTTGGTGGGTTGATGCATCAAAGAGCCTAAACTCTCCGGAATCAAATCCTCGAGAAGCATCTAAGTGCATGGCAATGGCATTTGATACCAAAATGATCCAAATTATGGACAAATTTCTCAAGGAAAATGCAAACAGAATAGCTATATACATACACATGTATGCATGTATGCATGCATGCAGAAAATAAGAGAATTAACTGAATAAGTTTGACGAGCTACACATTTTTATTGGATTTGTTGCAGTGAAGTTCTATTGCAATAGAATATGCAGAAAATTCAACGGTCTTTATCAAGCAGAAGTATCAAAAGCATACGACTTTGTATAAGCAGCAAAGGGGAAAACAAAAGGAGAAGTTTACTGTTCGATAACCCAAGATGCTCCTGGATGTTGGATCGTCCCATACGAGAAGCAAAACTCTTACCCCTTCCTGTGATTTTAACTTCAATAAATCCCCTAATATAGGAGACGGTGAATTGCCAGAATCTCTTACTAGACGAACAGTATGGTAAACTGACCAACCGACAATGTAAATCAAACGGCGAGCCTTGCTTATTGCATCAAAAATGTCATACCAACACTTGCCATGCTCGTACTGCATCCCATTTCCCATCCGAAGGTCCGGGAGGCCACCAGTAGGAACATGAGCATCTTGATAAAGTGTGACATTTCCCCCTTTTCTGAGAGGGAAGTAGGTATTCGGCACCCCCCAATACTCGGGGTGGTCAGTACCACCCCCTCCATGATGATAAATGCTAAGCCTATTCATTGGAATGTACTGGATTGACAGTCTCAGAAAAGCGCCGGGTTTGCATTGCTTTCCGTTGGTACCGAGAATTGGGAAAGCCCCTTCAACCTTCTCGCCGGAGTAAATTTGCTCAGTTGAGACGTAAACGGAGCCGATAAGCTGCGCTCCGACGACGTCGCTGTCTTTGACGACGAACTCAATCTCCGCGGCGGGGTGAGCCACTGGAACGTTGAAATGTTGCATCCAGGCAGGGTTCTCGCTATTGCTCACCACATAGGTTCGTCCAATCGCTGCATCGCACAACATTATCGACACATAAGGGTCGCTGGTTATGGGCGCCTGATCCACCTTACCAGTTATGCTATTGGTAATCCTCGCACCGAGCATGTCACCCAACGTCTTGTGGAATAAGTCCATGTTGGGGAGGTTCATGGCCTCATACACCCATATGTCGAGGCTCCCGTGGAGCAGCAGCACCTTCAGCGACGTCTTGCCCTTCGGCTTTCCTTCATACGGTACGATCGCTCCGCTCTCTGGCTCAATGCCCGACGCAGAGAAGGGCACGATCGCCTCGTGTCCAGCGAACGGCAGGATTGCCCCGAGCCCAGCGAACGGCACGATGGCCCCTCCGGACCCAGCGAACGGCACGATTGCCCCTGGCCCAGCGAACGGAACGATGGCCCCTCCGGACCCAGCGAGCGGCGCGATCGCTTCCTCGCCGGCGGGGTTCTCTGGAGGAGGGGAACCGACCGGCTTGTCCGAGGAAGAATGATGGTAGTGGTAGTCGTAACTACCCGTCCGGCGATGGGATGGGGGAGATGGCGAGAGCGAGAGAGGATCAGAGAGGCGAGTGCTGTGAAGGAGATGGTTAACCGGCTGGATCGACAACGAGGAGGTGGAGGTGGAGGGAGAGGGGGAGGGGGAGGTTTGTGCTGGAAGGAGCCCTTCATTTCCAACAGACTGGACCGGATCAGCAGCGGAAAATGGATCATAGGGAAAAGGACGGAGATAGGCGTAGGGCTGGGGGGGCTGAGCTAATAAGAAGGTACCGTAATGGTAGTTCGGCGGCGGCGGCGGCGGATAGAACGCCACCGGTTGTGCAGAGAGATTGAATTGGAAGGCCGGCTGTGGAAAGGGAGGGTAGAGTTGAGGAGGAGACGGGAAGACGGGTTGATAGGGAGAGGGGATATTGGAAGGCAGAGGATAGGCAATGGGGTAGGTGTAGACTGGCTGTGGAGCCGGAGCCAGAGCCGGAGCCGGCCCAGGCGATGGAGGAGGTGGAGGAGGAGGAAGAGTAGGAGGGGGATATTCATATGGATTGGCCATGGATGCTGCTGCTGCTTCTTCTTCTTCCGATCTCTGTAATTTAGGATGCGCTGTTGTTGGAGAGAAGAGAGAGGAGATCCATATCCAACGGAACAAGAAGGAAACGTGAAATGGAGGGAGAGAAGGGGCATGCGTTTACGTTCGTGAGTTTTTGTCTCCTCCTCGTAATTTTATACTCGAGGAAATTTCATTTGACTCCGGGATTTATTTTCTTTTTATAATATATCTCTCGTGATATTTTCCAAAAAGCCACTTAAATTTATGAATCCCCCAAACGTATCATTTTTCTCATATTTATCCAAGAATACACTTCTTTCTCAAAGTATCTTTTATATTAAAAATATTTTAAAAAAATTCTTTTATTGCACATGATGACTCGGCCGACCAACTTGACCATGCGGCCCTTAGTCGAGCGATCTAGTTGCATGACAACCATGGCTGCTTGACCAAGGTCGCGAGGCCTAGCAAAGTGACCTGCTCAATCGGCTTGGCTGCGTTCATAGTCGGGTCACCCCCCCCCCCCCCCCCCCCCCCCCCCCCCCCCCCACCCCCCCCCACCCTCCCATGGATGTCATACGATTGGGTCGCTCGGCCATGATTGTTGCGTGATCGAGTCGCCCAATCATGGTTGTCTCATGATTAAGTCGCCCGATCATGGTCGTCGTGTAGCCCGATAGAGATGTGAGGTCCTCCGTGCAACTAGGTTGAGCAACAGGTCTCACTTGAATTGCACGACGTGGTTAAGCCAAACAACCAAATGGCAACCAAATCGCCCAACCAAGGTCGATGTGTGCCCAAGTTGAGTTGTTGATAATCAACATTTGGACACATTATTTTGGCTCTTATATTTGATATTTTTATCCTCTCGTTAACTATTAATTCATACAATGTTTTATGCGTTTGGAAATATTTTGAGCTCATTATAATTTTTCCTTCATTTATGGAACTTGGTTTTGTAGGAATTCAAGATGAATTATGGACTCGAGTCGAACCGGATCAATCTTAGCTCAAGGTTAGCGTTAAAGAGAGTTGGTTCAAGATTAAGAAGGGTTCAATTTCAACGGTGTATCTTGCTTCGGTTCACATTGGAGGTTGGTTCACAAGGATTGAAGCTTGGTTCACTTCCTCCATCTCATCCATGGTTCATTTGGAGATTGGGTCCAGCTTGGATGGGTTGGTTCATCAAACATTGAAGGGTTGGTTCACCTGAGGAACCAATCAACCGGTTCATCCCATCTCAAAGAATGCAACCCACATTCGGATTGGGGATCTCACACACCCTATTACTATCGTACGCTATCTCGAAGCTTCATCCCTCACGCACGCCACCTCAACTAGAGTTCCTTTCGCATCCATCCCAATTTCATCTAGGGGGTTCACTATTATATATGAACTTCAAATTTGTATATAGTATATCATATCAAAAAAAAATCGTTTAAAAATTCAGATTCGTACCATACTAAAATTTTAGTATCAGTATACCAAATTTTTGGTATGGTATTAACATGAAATCCGTAAGTACACGAAACACGGTATTAGGATAATGGGTAGCCTAAATAGATTATCGATGTGAGTTGCAAATTCATACCAGAATATCTCCTCTATTTGTTATCCAATGTCATTAGATAAACAGGATAACTTGGAATGTCCGATTAAAGAATTTCCCTTATTACTAAGGTTTCGCAGTCATATGATTCTAAGTTATACAAGTCATCTCCTAACATGGGATTAGGAAAGACTCATTAAATAGGGATTAGATCTATCCTTGTGTGGATATGGTCTCTAGTCAAGGGAATGCTTAAGATGTCCGGTTGAAAAGATATCATTGTCACGGAGGGCTCCTCGGGCATACAATCTTGAGCATCTCCTCCTAATGGAGATTGATCCACACAATCCATTCAATCAAACATAACAATTATATAACTACTTAAGAGATCTAAGCATAAAACATTCATAAAATTATTTCATCAAATAAGAAATGTGTCAAAACATGTCATCAACATAGAGTACATGTCAATCCATAGGAGTATCACCAAACACACATCGCAAATACTTCCTACACCCTAGAACATGGAGACTCTACTCTCTAGGCATGAGGAGCAATAACCAAAGATACAAAGGAAAGTAATCTATACCCAATACAAGAAAAGAAGAAGAAGAAGAAGAGCTTATCCTTGGAGTGTGGAACCAATCCCTTACTTCGGAGGTAGACGGATGATGGAGATGGCCTCGGATCATTAGAGAAGGTGAAGGTGACCTCCCTTAGATTTCTCCAAGGGGAAAAACCTACTTTCCCAGCCAAGGGGCGGAGCCCCTAAAGTAGAGATGCTCAAACTAGTGTTCTCTTGGTCCTTTTATACCTCTCCCAAATATTTCCATATTTTCCCTTGTACATGACTTCGGTAAAATGGATTTTCCACCCCTTAGATCTAGTTTTCTCATAATTCACTCTGAACCAAAGTTATAGTCTTTAAAATTATCTACATTTTGATATAAAGAACAGCCTGAAACTCCAACCTAAAAGAAAGTTATGACCATTTTACTTTAGCCCTGCAGAACTGCTTGGAATTCGACATGGTCGTGTGAATCAGCACGGTCGGACCGTGCGACTTTCAGCCAAAATCTCATATCAAGAAGCCTTTTTCTAAGGTCGATATCTTCAATAAAGTTGTAAATCTTAAAATCCTCTTGAATTTAATATAAAGAACAACTCTAAACTACAACTGAACAAAAAGTTATGACCATTTACTTTCACTATGCAGTGTTATCCGGGATTCGATATGGTTGTGCCTAAGGTGTAACTTTCTGCAAAAAATGGGAAATAAATATGGTTGTGTTCGTTAGCTTGTCCTGGTCATGTGGATAAAATTTATCTTCATTTTGATATTATTTAGTGTTGGTGCCGGAACCACCAGATCGAACCTAGTTTTGATAATGACAAAGGGTTCAAAGTTAAGTTTATATTGTGATCTAATAGATTTACCAAGTGTGCAAGGAAAGTCTTAGTTCACCTAGGCACGAAGTCTTGATTTGCAGGGTTGAGCAAGAAGTCCTGATCGAGGAATGGGCAAGAAGACCTGACCGAGGGTTAGACAAGAAGTCCAGGTCATGGACTGGGCACCGAAGTCCTAATACCGGAAGATCGGGCAGGATCCTTAGCCGAGCAAGGATTACGGACAGAAGTAGAGGCGGGTCGAGGTACGGACGTCTCGAGATCCGACAGTCTCAGAAGACGAGCAAAAGTCCAACCGGGGAAGCCGGTTGGCAAAAGGTAACTACTCCTGAGAGGAGTAGGTGAGGACGCGTTCCCCGGAAGAGGGAATAATAGGCGTCAGTTTGACCTAGGGTTTCATTTTGAAATCCAAAGTCAAAACCAAAACAGCTCCGGTTGTTATCCATACATTTATTCTTAATGTTATACTGTTCTTGGAGTAACCCTGGTTGTAGAAGTGAGAAGGAGTAGTTGTTGCATCCCATGCGTCTGAAAGGGTTCAGGCGCCCGAGAGACCAGGCGCCTGATAGGTAACAGGCACCTGAGTTGAGGCGTTTTCACAGAGTGAGAAGCTGAGCTGGCAGGTTTGCCACGTCAACATCTCAAGCGCCCGTGAGCCATTAGGCACCTTAGAGGTCCCAGGCGCCCAAGACTAAGCGATAGAGTTTTGGTCGAGTCTACGGATAAGCATGCGCTCGATTCGCTCCACGTGGCAGGCGCCCAAGAGCCCAGAGGTACCTGAGAACAACCTATATGAGGGGCTTCACCCCTTTGCTTCCACAACAAATTCAGAACAGCTTTCTTGCGACTCAAGCACTTAAACGCTCTCTGTATTTCTTCCGTGCTCGAGTTTCCCGTGCCGACAACAATCAAGATAGACGACATGCTGCCTGATTTGCTTCGCAAATCCCTCCGTGTCGTTGGTATATTTTATTTTAGTTGTTTAATTTTGTACTCAAAGTTTACATTTGTACATCTTCTTCGAGATATATAATTGCCCAACGAAAATGGTCAAAGACCATGGCTCTTAGAGTAAGAGTCATTAAAGACTTTGAACCAAGTAAAAAATGAAACTGTGTTAGCATTGTTTCTTTTTTTTCTGCTGCGTATTCTCTTTTCCGAAAAAAATTCTAGTAATCGCTATTCACCCCCCCCCCCACTCCTCTATCGATTACAATGATCCCACAAGTGATATCAGAGCGGGTGGCTCAATCTTGGTGAAACCACCAACTGGGTAGTTTTTTTCGGATTTAATCGTTAAATATTTTTTCGTTCATAAAATTTTCGTTCTTTGAGGTTGGTGCAACACCACTCGAATTTTTTTCCTTGCATTCTTTTCATACTGCACTACTAATCCAAGATTAAGTCTTGGAATAAGTTTGTTGTTTTTTAAAAAAATTTCAAGTTCATTAATGGCCATGCAAGAAGGCTATAGCACCACATGTCCTCCTTTGTTCTTCGGAGAGGATTTCTCCTACTGGAAGAGTAGAATGGAGGTCCACTTAAAAACTCAGGTGGAAATGTGGATTATAATCCAGTCTGGACTGGAAATCTCGAAGAACTCACAAGGTGAAGTTTAGGAGTATTCTGAGTGGGACACTTCACTCAAAAAGAAGATAAAAGCAGACGCCAAAGCTACACAAACCCTTCAGTATTGTTTGACGAAGGAAGAACTCAACCGCGTCGACCCTTTCAGCAGCGCTAAAGAACTGTGGAACAAATTGATCGAGCTGCACAAAGGGACGCCATATACAAGGATCAGCAAGCGTGATCTCCTTGTCAACAAGTTGTATATAATTAAGATGCAAGACGGTGAGACAGCTGCACAGCTCCACACAAGGATCCAGGAATTGATGAACGATCTACACACGATAGGTCACAAGGTAGAAAACCGTGACCGAATCAGGTATACTCTAAACTCGTTCCCCAGAAACTCGTTCCTATGGTAGATGTGTACAAGGTTTCAAGGAACCTATCTGATATTAAACTTGATGAACTCTTTTTTGAATTAGAACTGTATGAACAGACTAACGCTTCACAGGTCGAGAAGGGTATAGCTCTTTTTGCAGGTAAATTCCATGGGAAGCAAAAGAAAAAGAAGTCGCAACCGATACCCAAGTCAGATTCCGACTCAGAATCTGACAACAACGAAATCGATCATCCGGAGCTGGTCCGGATGGCCCGGAGTTATAACAAGATGATCAAGGCCCAAAGAAAGAAAAAGAAAGCGATCCAACAAAAGGATGATCCAGCGGAACCTACTACCAGCCATAAGGCAAAAAGTGAAGTAACTTGTTAAGGGTGCAACAAGAAGGGTCACTACAAATCAGAGTGTCCCAACTTGAAGGAGAACAAGAAGAATCGGAGGAAGAAGGCCCTCAAAGCTACGTGGGACGAGTCGTCTTCAGAAGAAGAAGTACCACACTCGAACCTCCTCGCGCTGACAGCAACGGAAAATCTCGACACCGAATCCAAATCGGAACCAGAAGAAATCGACTGAACCAAAAAGCTCTCAATTTCGGAAGACGGACAAATAACGGTAAGAGACTATCCCGAATCTCATCTTTACAACTTAATTTCATATCTGTCTCGTAAGTTACCCAAAGCCAACGTTTGAGTCAAATCCCTCCGACAGGAAGTTAAAATCCTGAAAGAGGAAGCCAACTCAAGCTCCTTAACTGAACCAGTTCTAGAAGCAACCTCCACTCAAGTCCAAAAACTTAAGGAAGAGAATTCCTCCTTGAAATCTCAGGTAAAGGATCTTAGAGTTGCACTAAAACGATTTTCCTTGGGTTCCAAGAATCTTAACATGATTCTTGGAAAACAAAAATAAGTTCTAAATCGATCCAGACTTGGTTATCGAACCAACTCACGTTACAGATCGTATTACTCTGTTTTGAACCAAAGTAAAACCCGATTCCAAGCATGGGTCCCAAAGTTAAGCTTGACTAATCAAGCTGGACCAAACCAATATTGGATCCCCAAGGACAAGATTCACATCTTACATAGCCCATATCGAGGCTTTAGTCCAGGGGAAGCCAGTAGGAAAACCATTTTTATACTTAGATAAAAAAAATTTTCTTGTTGTTTGATGCTTGTCTATTTTCTTTTTGCAAGAATATTATGTTTAGATTTAGAAACGGTTAGATAAGGATCTGACTTAATTGAAACCTGCACAACCTAGTATTAGGGCGGGGCGAGATGATAATACGTTAGGGAAGTTTGTCTAAACAGTCAGGTAGGGTAAGACATACCCTATTTGGTCCTATTAGTCATGCGGAACTAACTGAAGCTACCTTGCCAAATCCTCAACTAGTTAGACCAGGGTTTCTCAAAAAGTCGTTTGAGAATAAAATTTCTTTAAAAAACTTTGTCTAGGAAAGGGTTGATGATCCACTAAGGCTACGACCAAAGAAGACATCTGTGTCTCGCCAAGACCTGGAAGTCAATTATCGAAATTTATTTTCAATTAACTAATTGTTAAACCTGAATCTAATACAAGCTTCAATTAAATCATAGTGTTAACATAAAATCAAAGATAAAATTAATGCATCTCGCAAAATAATAAGGATAACATGTTTTGTCACTTAAAAATGGTGAGATGTCTAGGACCTAATGATTTAGTCCGACCCAACCAACTCTATCAATTGAATTAATTTTACCTTTAATTCAACTTAATTAAAGTTTAAAAATTCAAATTAATTTTTCAAATTTAACTTAATTTAGTTTTGTTTAAAACATAAACTTAATGATTTTTCAAAAATCAAACTTAATAATTTTCACAATCCAAATTAATACTTTCAAAAAATTCAACTTAATATTTTTTTAAAAATTTAACTTAATACTCTAAAAAATTCAACCTAATATTTTTAAAATTTAACTTAATATTTCAAAAATTCAACTTAATATTCAAAAATTCAACTTAATACTTTCAAAAAATTTAACTTAATATTTTTCAGAAATTCAACTTAATACTTTCAAAATTTTAACTTAATATTTTCAAAACTTTAACTTAATACTTTCAAAAATTCAACCTAATATTTTTTAAAATTCAACTTAATATTTTTAAAATTCAACTTAATATTTTCAAAAAAAAAATCAATGTAATATTTTCAAAATTCAAATTAATACTTTCAAAAATTTAATTTAATATTTTCAAAAATTTTAACTTAACATTTTTCAAAATCAAAACTTAACAGTTTTCAAAATCAAGTTGAAAACCTATCTCACGAAAATACTCATAGGATAACATGACTAATAACTCATATTGGGTGAGACAGACTAGGCAGTGAAACTCAATCAATCTATCCTTACACCTCTACATAAATGGATCCAAATCAAAATACTTTATGTGTAGGAACATAATGGTTTGGACCAGTGGATGTTGGATAGTGGATGCTCCAGACATATGATTGGGGATAAATTGAAGTTCACCAAAATCAAGTATAAAAACCAAGGCTCAATGACATTTGGCAACAATGTTACACTTAAGGTAATTGGGTCAGGTAACATTAAATTAAATTTTGACTTTATTATCAAAAAGGTTTTATTGGTTGATAATTTTAAGTTTAACTTACATAGAATCAGCCAATTATATGATACTGGTTGTGTAGTCACCTTCACCAATTCTGACTGCCTTATTAGGAGCTTATATGACCCAAAAATAACCCTTAAGGGAATAAGGAGGAATAATATTTATATTATTAACCTACCATCAACACCTAAGTATCTTCTAACCCAACTAGAAGAAACTAATTTATGGCATAGAAGACTAGGTCACTCTCACACGAAATTAATTTCAAAATTAAGTCAAAATGGACTAGTTAAGGGAATCCCTAAAATTAAAAACTTTGAAAATTCAATTTGCAACCCATGTCTACAAGGTAAACAAACGAAATCAACCCACAAATCTACTCAATCAGACTTAACCCAAGCTACGCTTGAGTTCCTACACCTAGACCTATTTAATTCTCATGGAGCCAAGTCACTAAGCGGAAATCAATACTGCTTAGTAATTATTGATGATTATTCTAGATTTACCTGGGTTAGGTTTTTGAAAATCAAAGATGGAACATTTGAATCATTTAATAGCTTATGTAAAATACTCGAAAATCAAAAAGATACTCAAAGTAAAAGAATAAGAAGTGATCATGGGGGAAAATTTGAAAACCAAAAGTTTAGTGACTTCTGTAAAATTAATGGATATATCCATGAATCTTCCTGCCTAAGAACTCCCCCAACAAAATGGGATAGTTGAAAGGAAAAATAGAACCCTTCAGGAAGCCGCCAGGACCATGCTCAATGAATATAGCTTATCCAATCAATTCTGGGCAGAGGCGATTAACATTGCTTGTTATATTCAAAATAGGGTCCTAATAAATAAAAACTATAATAAAACACCTTATGAAATCTATTACCATAAAATACCCAACTTATATTATCTAAAGGTGTTTGGGTGTATGGTACATATCCTAAATACAAAAGACTACCTAGGAATATTTCAATCAAAATTAACCCCAGGAATTTTTGTAGGGTACTCAACCACGAGTCGGGCATATAGGGTCTATAACAAACATATCCTTAAAATTGAAGAAACCACGAATGTTATATTTGATGAAGAAATTAAATGAAACCAACTATTTTACCCAACCCAATCAACTTAACCAATTCATCAAATCCAACTACTGCAAATCAAGACCAAGATGAAATTGAACCAACAATTGAACCAACTCAAATTATTGAACCTGTTCCTATTCCAACCCAAAACCTACCAGCTAAACCTGAGGCTGAACCAAGTTCTAGGAGATCTAAGAAACCTAGACTAAATCACCCAATTGACCAAATTATGGGTGATCCAACCTTAGGGGTTAGAACAAGGTCTTCCTATAGAAACCTAAGTCTGGTTGCTCTGATTTCAAAAATACAACCAAAAACTATAGAAGAGGTCTTACCTGACCCAGACTAGATCATTGCTATGCAAGAAGAATTAGCACAATTTGATAGAAACCAAGTCTGGGACTTAGTACCTAAACTAGAAGGTAAGTCCAGGTATTTAGAAATAAGTTGAACGACCAAGGTGAAATACTAAGAAACAAAGCTCGTTTAGTAGCTAAAGGATTTAGTCAAGTTGAGGGGTTAGACTATGATGAAACCTATGCCCCTGTAGCTAAACTTGAGTCAATCAGGATGCTAATAGCCTTTGCAGCCTATAGGGGATTCAAATTATACCAAATGGATGTCAAGTCTGCCTTCCTGAATGGTTTTATAAAAGAGGAAGTTTATGTAGGACAACCCCCATGCTTCGAAAATTTTGACTACCCAAATTATGTATTCAAACTTAGGAAAGCCCTTTATGAGTTAAAACAAGCACCTAGGGTATGGTATGAATGACTATCCACCTATCTAATTTCTAAAGGTTTTAACCAAGGTCAAATTGACTCAACCCTATTTGTTAAGACTTTAGAAAAAGATATTTTTGTAGCCCAAATTTATATAGACGATATAATTTTTGGATCAACGATCATTAATTTCTTAAAAGACTTTATTAAAATTATGGAAAACGAATTTGAAATGAGCCTAGTAGGTGAATTAACTTTCTTTTTAGGTTTACAAATTAAACAGACTAAGGATGGAAATTATATTCACCAATCAAAATATGCAAAAGAATTGATTAAGAAATTTAAAATGGATAGTTCAGAAAATTTAAGTATTCCTATATCCACAAATGCCAAAATAGATAACGATCCTAAAGGTAAGCCAATTGATTTAAAGCATTATAGAAGTGCTATAGGAAGTTTGCTTTACTTAACTGCTAGTAGACCTGATATCATTTTTGCAGTAGGTGTTTGTGTCAGATACCAAACTTGTGCTAAGGAGTCCCACTTAACTGCAGTTAAAAGGATCCTCAGATATATTAAGGGCACTATAAATGAAGGTATTTAGTCCCCTAGGACGCCCAATTTTGAATTATTAGAATTTTCTAACTCAGATTATGCATGTTGTAAATTAGATAGAAAAGTTACCAGTGGGAGTTGTCAGTTACTAGGATAAGGTCTAATTAGCTGGTGCAGTAGAAAGCAACATTGTGTTGTCTTATCTACAACTAAAGCAAAATATGTTGCCTTAGGGGAATGTGTAGCCCAACTTTTACGGATGATGCATACCCTTTAGAATTTCAACCTAGATTATACCAAAACTAAAGTATTTATTGACAATATAAGTTTAATTAACCTTACAAAAAAACCCTATTCATCAATCCAGAACTAGCATATTGAAGTTAAACACCACTTTGTTAGGGATCACGTAGCTAGGGGTGAAATCGTACTTATACATATAGACTCAAAATCTAACCTAGCCGATATTTTCGCTAAACCACTACCTAAGCCTCAGTTTAGTTTACTGAGAAGGTAGCTAGGAATTTATTTAGTAGAATAGGATTTTTTTTAATAACTATTTTTTTCTCTATTATCTTGCAAATGTGTCTTCAAAATCATATTGTTTTAAAAAGGTTTTTTTCCGACTTAGTTTTTTTTTAAATTACCCCATCAAAAATTAGGGGTTTTCTATAAAATGGACTTAGCTTAGGACTTAATCCTAGCATTGCATGCTCCTATAGATCTAGAAGCCAACATCTCATAAGCACATTAGGATACTTTGATTGATAACCTAGATTGAGTTGAGATGCTTAGGTCTATACCTTGACTCAAGATGCTTTAAGTTAGTGCATCAAGAGCAGTTGGGGCAATAAATACAGTTGAACAACAATCAAGATAAGTGAAAATCTAACTTAATCAGACTACTTAACTTGACTAACCCAAGTGAAAGCTACTGTTATATAACAGTTAGTGAGTAGCAAACTGGGTTAGACAGGGATCGAATGGAAATGAGTTGATCCATTTTTAAAAAAAAATCATGAATTTTTTTTCCATGTTTAGACTCACTAGAATATTAACTGGGTTCAAAACTTATTACTTGGGTCAAACTACTTCTATTCACTTAGTTCATTTCTGTTTATAAAGTATTACTTGCAGCTTGGCATTTTTGCTTGTTTTTGCAAAGCAAGTAAGCTCTGATACACATTTTTTACATGCCAAACATATTTTTCAAAAAAGTTTTTTGATATATGGCAAATGGGGAGAGTAGAAGATGTGAAGTTAAAAATCTATTTTTTCCCCCTCAAAATCTATTCTTTAAAAAAAGTGAAGTTAAAAATCTATTTTCCCCACTTTTTCTAGAAAGTAAAAGTAAAATTTAAAGAAAACTTTGTTTATGAAAATTTTTTGAGGAAATATTTTTTAAAAAATTAAACTCTTTTTGAGAAAAATTTTATATTAGAAACTTTCAATGCATAGAAAAAACTAAATTTGGAATCATACTTAGATTTCTTTTCAATGCATAGAAAAACTTTTAAAATAAAAAATTGTATGCTTTCAAAAACTTCAGGGGGAGAGATTCAATTAAAAGAGAGTTTTATGCAATATATCAAAATTTTGCTAAGTTTTTTAAATATTGAAAATGTTCTAAGAGAATGGGTAGAGTACTAATCAAGGGGGAGAATACTAATCAAGGGAGAGAGTAGAAAAGTTTTTTTTCCAATGCATAACTATGATATTGTTGGTGCAAGTTGCATCAATGAAATGATATTCCTCTTTAGGTGTTTTAATGTTTGACAATACACTTAAGTCAGTGATACAATGAATAGACAAAGGGGAGCAAAAGTGAAGTAACCAAAGCTGAAGAAAAGTCCTAGTTAAACTAGGCATCGAAACCCTAAGTCCAAGCGAAGGGCTGCTGGGCACCTAGCAAAGGGTTGCAAGATATCGAAACCTCAAGACCTAGCGAAGGGCTGCTAGGTATCGTAACCTTAAGACCTAGCGAAGGGCTGCTAGGCACCTAGCGAAGGGTTGCTAGGTATCGAAACCTCAAGACCTAGCGAAGGGCTGCTAGCTATCGTAACCTTAAGACCTAGCGAAGGGATGCTAGGCACCTAGCGAAGGGCTGCTAGGTATCGCAACCTTAAGACCTAGCGAAGGGCTGCTAGGCACCTAGCGAAGGGCTGCTAGGCATAGAAGACCTAGCGAAGGATTGCTAGGCACCTGGCGAAGGACTGCTAGGGAATGAAAACCTGGCGAAGGACTGCTAGGCACCTGGCGAAGGACTGCTAGGCACCTGGCGAAGGACTGCTAGGTAATGAAGTCTTGGTCCAAGGGACTGAGCAACTTAGCTGAGCGATGACTAAGGACAGGAGTAGAGACATGCCAGGGTTCGAGCGTCTCGAGATCCGGAGTAATCGGAAGCTAAGTAAAAGTCCACCCGAAGGGCTGGGTGGCAACCGTCTCCTGAAAGGAGTAGGTGAAGGGCAAGTTCTCGGGGTTGGGAACTCGTGCCGGATCGACCTAGGGTTTCGTGCAAATTCGAAGTCAGAACCAAGTCCTTAAGGCTAACATAATATGTATCTATGCTTTGTGTTTGTGTATCTTGCAGGTATCAAGAACCGGAGACAAAGCAGGTAAACCAGGCAAAAAACCGCTCTTGCAGGCATTAAGCAGGGCGCCCCCATGCAACCAGGGCGCCCCCAGACAGCACTAAAGAAGCAGTTTTTGTGATGCAGTCAAAATAGGTGTCAACCGGGGCACCCGGAGCATCCGGGGCGCCCGGGTCAACACTGTTTCGTTGCTGCGAGTCCGAAGCAGTGGATAAGCGCTGACTGGGTTCAAGATAGGCGCCCGGAAGATTCGGGGCACCCTGGTCAAAGCTGTTATCAGCTGCGGCGAGGTAGACGCAGGGATAAAGTTTGACCGAGTCTTCCGGGGCGCCCCCAGCGTCCGGGGCGCCCCAGGAGGCTTATATAAGGGGCTTCGACCCCTCTGCTTCAGACACGAATTCCAAGAACCATCCCAAGCTTTCTGACCAACTGCAACGCGCTAGAAATGAGGCTCTACGACTGGGAGGCTCCAGGAGGAGGTGCGCGGCACTTCGGAGGTCCAGATCGGCCGAGCTTCAAACTTTGTCTCGTTGGTTTGTTGTTTAATTACTATATTTAAATTTCTATATTATTGCTTGTAATACTGCACTGTAAGTCGGGTTTCTCCGCCTCCGGAAAGTCCGGAAAGGAGACCAATAGTGGACGGGCGTTCCCGTGCATAGGCCTTGGATGTACTGACCCTGGGGGGTCGGGAACCAAGTAAAAATCCGCTGTGTACCTGTGCTCTTTTCGTTTTTATTTTCCGCTGCGCTACTAATATTCTATGTCTAGAACGAACGAGTTTTTCACGAGGTTTCCGCGAAAGGTTTTCACGGTCGATATTCACCCCCCCCTCTATCGACGGCACCGGTCCTACAGATATATCTCTTTTTCATATTTTTTTAACCTAACTTCTGAACTGTGTTGCCATAAATCAAAAAATGGGAGATTATTAGTGCCGGAAGCACCAGATTGAACCTGGTTTTGATAATGGCAAAGGGTTCTGTAAGATCGAATACGTCCACTAGAGGGGGGTGAATAGCGTTTCGACCCCCTTGCTTCCTGCACGGTTAGTTTGCACAGTGAAATATACAATAAAAACAAACAAACAAATACTAACCAATGCTAACACGAGGATTTACTTGGTATCCACCCGGGACGGGTGACTAATCCAAGAATCCGTCGGTGGATCACTCCCCGGATAACCTCCGGCTAGCCCTCGTCGCTCCTTGTGGGTGGAGAAACCTCGCCACAACACCAAGCAAACCTCTGAGCACAAAGACTACTATCTTGCCTTTAACCAAGACAAGATTCGTCAAGAAACTCAACCACCACGAAGTTCTCTTTAAATAGGACTCGGGGCTGATTTCTCGCTACCAGTCGACTGCCCCCAGGGCAGTCGACTGGTGCCAGCCAAATTCGACCGTTGCACCCCCAACGTTCGAATTTTAGCCAACTCACCAACCACCTACCTGTCGACTGCCCCCAGGGCAGTCGACTGGTCCCAGGGCTGAGACCTTTCTGTGAGTTCCATCAGTCGACTGCCCCAAGGCCAGTCGACTGGTCTACTCACCCACCTAAGGTTACCCTTCCTGAGTACATTTCACTCCGCACTCAAACCCTAGGATTTCCCGAGTATAATCACACTGCACTCGTACCCTCACGACTCGACTGACTCCTCATCCGCAGCCTTGACTGTTGCCTTCGCGCCCTCTTCATCTTCGACTCCCGTCCCTCGGATGCACGCAAGCCTCCATCTTGCCTCCATGCCATCCTTCACGCATGCCTCAAAGTCCGCACCCATCAACTCATCATCCCTGCTCACCAAGGTCCCTCGGATGCGCACGCAAGCCTCCAGCTTGCCTCCATGTCATTTTTCACCGTACCGAGGTCGTCCAGTCAAGTCCATATGTGTAACCTGTACAACCTGCACACTCAACATACACTTATAAGTAAACAAGGGTAAACCTAACTTAAACCCTTTGCCCAAACATCAAAATCTATGGTCACTCCGGACCATCTTAGGGCAGATTGCTCCAACAGGTTCAAAGTTAAGTTTATATTGTGATCTAATGGTTTTACCAAGTGTGCAAGGAAAGTCTTATTTCACCTAGACACGAAGTCTTGATTTGCAGGGTTGAGCAAGAAGTCCTGGTCGAGGACTGGGCAAGAAGACCTGGTCGAGGGTTGGGCAAGAAATCCGGGTCGTGGATTGGGCACCGAAGTCCTAATCTAGAAGATCGGGCAGGAATTTTAGCCGTGCAAGGATTGCAGACAGAAGTAGAGGCGGGTCAAGGTACGGACGTCTCAAGATCTGGCAGTCTCAGAGGCCGAGCAAAATGTAGGACCGGTGCCGTCGATAGAGGGGGGGGGTGAATATCGTCCGTGAAAATTCTCGTGGAAATCTTCGTAAAACTTTCGAACTATATTCAGAGCGTTAGTGCAGCGGAAAATAAATACAGAAAATTAAAAGCAAGACAGACACGCGGGATTTATTTACTTGGCAAAAGGATATCGTCAGAAACAAGGAATTGATTATGACGAAACCTATTCGCCAGTAGTTATGCTTGAATCCATTCGGATGCTCCTGGCCATAGCAGCTCATTATGATTATGAGATATGACAAATGGATGTGAAAACAGCTTTCCTTAATGGAAACCTGCTTGAGGATGTATACATGATACAACCTGAAGGTTTCACATCGGTTGATAAAACCAAAGTATGCAAGCTTCGACGATCCATATATGGACTGAAGCAAGCATCCAGGAGCTGGAACATCCATTTTGATGAGACAATCAAAGAGTTTGATTTCTCACAAAATCCTGACGAACCTTGTGTGTACAAGAAGGTTAGTGGGAGTGCAGTCGTATTCCTAGTATTATATGTCGATCACATATTACTTATAGGAAACGATATATCAATCTTACAGACAGTTAAAATTTGGTTGTCCAAAACTTTCCCCATGAAAGACCTGGGAGAAGCAACCTATATCCTTGGGATTAGAATCTATAGAGATAGATCAAAACGGTTGCTTGGTCTTTCGCAGTCTACATATATAGACCGAGTGCTAAAAAGGTTTAGCATGTCAGAATCCAAGAAAGGTTACCTTCCCATCAGGCATGGGATCAAGCTTTCAAAGTCTATGTGTCCGCGCACAGAAGACGAGAGGATTTACATGAATAAGATTCCCTATGCATCCACGATAGGATCTATCATGTATGCTATGTTATGTACTAGGCCCGATGTATCGTATGCTCTGAGCGTCACAAGCAGATACCAGTCGAATCCAGGAATGGATCATTGGGCGGCTGTCAAGACAATCCTTAAGTACTTAAGAAGAACTAAGGATGTGTTCCTAATATATGGAGAAGGAGATATGGTAATACGTGGGTATACAGATGTCAGTTTCCAGACAGATAAGGATGACTCCAAATCTCAGTCTGGATACGTATTTACTTTGAATGGAGGCGCAATAAGTTGGAAGAGTTCCAAACAAGACACCGTAGCGGATTCTACCACGGAAGCAGTCTGGATCAAGAAGTTCGTCTCAGAACTTGGTGTGGTTCCAACCATTGATGAAGCAATACAGGTTTATTGCGACAACAATGGAGCTATTGCACAAGCAAAGGAACCAAGGTCTCATCAATGATCCAAACATGTGCTTCGCCACTATCATCTGATCAGAGAGATTATAAGTAGGAATGATATACAAATTGAGAAAATTTCCACTGAAAGGAATTTAGCGGATCCTTTAACTAAGGTCTTGCCTCAAAGTAAGTTTGAGGGTCATGTTAGAGCCTGTGGTATTGGATATCGTAGCGATTGGCATTAGGCCAAGTGGGAGTTTGTTAGTAATATGAGAGAAGTGTCCTAAGGCAATCGCCTTATGATTGTAATCATTTACTTTAATAAATGAAAATTCACTATTTGAGTATACATGTTTGTGTATTTGATTGGGATCTTAAACTCATTTACTGAGTGTCCGCAATACAATTCACAGCATGAGAGAATTTGTGATGGAATCACAACTAGTGATTATCTCTACATGTGCAATTGTGAAGTATTGAAATTGTCCCTAGTCGATGAATTGATAAATACGGACACTATCAATTCTGTTGAGACTAGCATGGGTTATTCTCTAATCAGCTGATTCTCACTGGTTGGTGACATTGGGATGTCCGGAGATAAACATGGATGCTAGTTAAGGGAACTAGTTCATTGGAGTGACTAGCTGTAAATCTTCATATGGTAATCTACATATAGATATGTCAATGAAAGTTATTACTGCAGCTTAAGTGCGATGTTCCTTTGACTTGCGGTGTTCAAGTCATCTTGGTCATGGAGACTTATACTTTAACATCTTAAGCAAGCATCTCCACGGAGGTGTGGATCCAGGATGGTTGGGTATAAGCCGAAGTGCCCGAAGATGTTTGAACAGCCTACAAAGGATTCACCACTCCTTGCGAGGAGATGTATACCCAGGCCTATCGTCGGATTGTTACTCAAAGCCTCTGGCCAGAGCATGTCATGTTTAGAGTATGAGTCTCTTAAATACATGAGAGTAATTAGAAATCCAAAGGACGAGAAAGACACTACTTGGGCTAGGTGTGACGTAGTCAGCCTAGTGGGGACTGACACATACAGACCATGTCCTGAACCAAGTGGGTATAAGATGGTGAAGGGAATGGGGCACGATTCATTAGAGCTGCTGAAGGGTTTCAGAATTATTTCTGAGGTCAACCGTTGATCTTTCAATTAATTGGGGGTCATGATGTACTACTAGGTGCCACTCATGATCGTTTTATAATTGGTTAATTATAGACGGCCAACATAAATCGAAAGCCTATTTAGTCACACTCACTACGAGTAATCCGAGGGATTTAAAACGAGTTGAAAATTGAATTTTCCGATCAAGAGAAATAAGTCGAATATGAATTAATCAGAGGCGCAACGGAAGATTAAAATGGCTAAGTCTTTTGAAGGCTTATTGGGCGAATTAAATGAGTTTAATTCGCGAAGGGAATGACTTGGTGTGGCCGGCCAAAGAGGGTGCCCACCCTCTTTGGTTTGGCCGGCCACCACATGGAGGAAAAACCAATTTATTTGGTTTAAATTATAAAATAAATCAAGCGCGATTTGTTTTATAAAATTATGGATAAATAAATTAATTTATATAAAAAGATTTATATAAAGAAATTTATATAAAGAAAATTGTAGAAATTTATTCTTTTTATGGAAATTAAAATGAACCATGAATTGATTTAATTTTAATTTATAAAATCAATTATGAATTGATTTTTCCATGGTAAGAAAAATTTATACAAATTTTATTCCATAATTAAAAGGAGAGATGTATTTGTTTTATTATAAAGTTAGTTATAATAAAACTTGGCATAACGGAATAATTCATAAGAAAATTTATAAGATAAATTTCTTATGAAAATTTATTCCGTTAATTCCGTTAAAAGGGAAACTTGGTTATGGAGAGGCTACTATATAAAGGAACTAAAGGCAAGCCTTGAATTCCAATCAATTAATCAAGAGATTAAGAAGCTCTCTCCCTCTCTTATTCTCTCCCTCTCCTTCTCTCCTCCTCCTAGGGCCGGCGCCCCCCCCCCCCCTTCCTCATCCTAGGGCCGGCGCACACCCCTCCTAGGGTCGGCGCACCCTAGGGTTGCCGTGAGTCATCTCCACCAAGAAGGTGCCAAAGAAGAAGAAGAAGAAGCGGGTCGCAACTCCTTCCTTCCTGGAATTTTGATTCCGTTACTTGGTGGTTAGTTTCCATCTTTCTCTCTTGTTTTTCTAGTTGTGCCTTTGGAGAATCTAGTAGTTCTCGTTGGCACAAAACTCATGGCTTTGCGAAGTCATCCTGAAGAGAACTCGGCGTGGGCGCGAATAGAGGTGAAGCTTCCAAGGGACGCTACGGTTGGATCTCGTCCCTTACTTCGAGTTACGCGAGGTACTAAGTAAATTAGTTTACTTTTTCACAAAATTTTAATTTATGATCATGTCCACACATCATAAGGTCGCATGCTAGATACGTGGTTAAAAATAATTTGAGAAATTATTTATGCTAATTCTTCCGCTGCACGTAAATATTTTAAAATTTACGAACCCGTATCCTTCTCAACATGCACCCGGACCCTACACATGCGTTTTAAGAGAAAAGATGGTAAGGAAATTAATTCTAAGTGCAAAAGAAGTGATACCGAGTCACCATCCGGGGAGGCATGGTTGAGGTGGAGTGGTCGAGGGCACAAGAGGGTCGTTCGGTCGCCTTGGAAGGAGAAGAGTTAGAGAGGAGAAGTGTTTTGGGTGTGGCAAAAGAAGGGAGTTTCGGGTGATTTATATAGAGGTGGTAGGTCGGGCACCTGGGAAGTCCCGGGCACCCGGGTCAGAGTGTAGCTGCCTTTGGCAGTTTTTCGTCAAGACCTGGAAGCCAAATTTTGAAATTCAAATTCAATTTACTCTTTGTCAAATTCGAATCTAACACAAATTTTCAGTTAATCTTAGATTCAAATATTATTTTTCAAAATAAATTTAAATTGTGTTTAAAATTAATTTAACTCTTCAAAATTAATCATGGTCTTTTCAAAATAAATCTTTCTATTAAAACCTGTCTCATAAAAACCCATAAGGTTAGCGTGATTGATAACTAGATAACGGGTGAGATAGTTAGGAATTAACTTAATACAAAATCTGATAATATTATTGAATTTAGAATTCAATTGTCTTGATTACGGGTCAAACAGTCAAACCAGGTCAAATAATCAAACCTGGTCAAACAGTCAGCCCGGGCGCCCCCTCCCTTTCTCTTCGATCAAGACAGAAAAACTATCTAAGCCAGGCGCCCGGGTCCTCACGGGCGCCCCCAAGGACACGGTAAAAACATCAAAAGCTGCATATGGCAGTTTTGATCTGACTCCGGGCGCCCAGGCCATCACGAGCGCCCAGTTGTCACAGGGGTAGTTTTTCGCCATCGAAATTCTCCTGCGCGGCAATCAAGTTCCACACTTGACTCAGCCTTCCAACAATTGCGCCACCAAGGCACAACAAGTTTTCAATGCCCTTTGCAAGAATTCCCACAGAAAGGTACAACAAGCAACACACCAATGATTACGGGAGAAACTCCCAACCTTTTATTAATCCGTATATAAAAGGAATACAAGAGAAGAGTTACAGAACTTGCTTACAAAACACTCATGATCCGCCCATACAGATCACTCACACTTTTGTTTACAATCTCTGCAGAATTTCCTCTTGCCAATGCCTCACACTTTGCCCTCAAAGTGCTCACTGCTCTCCTTGGATGCTCTTGATTCTCACCCTTGAGTGTCTTGGATCACACCATCATGACCACATTCATGACCAAATGACCATTCCAATGCCAACCCCTTGCCTATTTATAGCACCATAGGTGGTAGTTGCATTGGAGGTTATGGTGGTTACTTAGTGGTTACACCAACTACTTGGTGGTTACACTAACTACCTTGCCACATGTGCATAACTGCCTCAACTTCCAAAACTGCTCATGCCCACATGTCTTGGCTTCATTGGTTCCATGCCAAGTGGCAGCCAACATTGCTCCATGGTCCGCTAATGTGGCACCGCGCCACATGTCAGTCCGTACGCCAAGTGTTCGCTCCATGGTTCCGCTTCTTTGGCACCACGCCAAAGTCCGTATGCACGCCCAATGCATGGTCCATGGTTCTGCCGCATTAGCCCCGCGCCAACGCCTCGTATGCACACCTCGCGCCTAGCCCATGGCTTCATCGCTTTGGCACTACGCCAAAGTCTCGTATGCTGATGGACCCAAAATGACTGTCACGAAAGTGGGTCTCAAATTTAGAAATTTATAAATGTGCTGGAAACCCTTTTTGCAATCAAAGAAGAAAAGCGTAGTAAAGGGGCCACAGGTCGTATTTTTCCAATGGCTAGTACAAGTTGTGTGATTCGTGCTCGAGTTTATGTGTCGTGAATGTTTTTGGGTTTCAAATAAAATCTGGTGTTTGGTTTCGAATAGACAAGGAAATGTAATGAAAAGTAAAAGAATTTAACTAAATGAACTAACAAGGAATTTGCAACTAATAGGAAAATTAATCAACTAAAAACACTTAACCAATTTTGGAGAAATGAATCTGATTTCAATTGCAAATTAAATGCAAAGCAATCCAAAGAAAACTGTCCAACACAGAACCAATGCTAAAACCCTTACTTGATACAAGTGAAGCTATGAAATTTGATACACAAGGGAGACAAGACCCATGTGCCAAGGTTCAAAATTTACTGCAGAAATTGTAACCGATCAACTCAGCTTGGGAAGCTAGGCTATCAGGGATCTAAAGCACAGAATTAAAGGAAGAAACTTCAGGAATGAAGTGCTGGACAGTGTAGAACAAGGAAATGCAGAAACAATTCAGAATTGCAGAAAACAGCCCTAATACAGCTCAAACCTAACAAAGCAAGCTAGATATGAATGCATCATCCATTGTTCAGACAAGAAATAGAGAAACTAAGGTTTACTTGACTCGAAATTACAGCAATTACAACTGAGAATTGACACTGAATAATTGCAGAAAGAAGAAAAACTGATACGCATGGATACAAACTGAAACTTTGATGGAATTTCTGAATGGAAATCAAACTAAGATTTAATGTACTGGATTACTTAACTATCTAACTATCTGATTCAAATGCTGTTCTAATAACAAAGGAATGCGGAAGCGATATGAAAACACTAAGTAAACTGATCAAAATATTGAAACTGTAAATGGCACGCAGGATATAGGCTGATACAATGAAAACGAAATTGAAATGCAAGCTGTAAACTGAAAATTCACTGAATTTGCATACAATGAATCACTGAACAAGTTCACTAACTAATCTACTTGCAATATAGAACCTCATTGCAGCTGGAAAATTTAGAAACGAAAATGGAATAGCTGATACAAAACAGAACAAGAACAACTTTGCAGAAACTGAAATTACAGCTATGTAAACAGAAAAATTCGATTAAAACTAAGCCTCGATCCTTCCCATGATTCAAGACCACCTTGTTCGTCACGCAAGGGCAAGCCAAGAACTCCTTAATCTCGCAAATCAATGGGAATCAAGCTCCAATGTCAAAACTGCTCGAAACTGCACACTTGCTGGAAATTCCAATTCAAACTCTTAGATCTCGATGTGGAAAGATGCGGTGATGATTTGGAAATCATTTGAACTCATCCTAGAACCCCTACAGACGATTCAGATGCGAGGAAATGGTTGCGATTGAGATCCAAGAGCTCAAAATGCAGATCTGCCGAAACCCTCAAGAAGCTTTGCATCCGGCACAATTTCGAGCTAAAATCGCCATGAAACTCTCCTCCAGAGATCCAGATCTTGCTTCAGGATTGTGATCGAGTCGGCCACGCCTCTGATGGAAGAAATTTGAAAGAAAACGATGCAAAATTGAGAGAGAACGAACTGAAGAACTGAGGAAGAGAAATGAGGTCGCGACATCAGATCTGAACAGGGCTTCGGTTTAAGTAGTTAATGAAGCGGACGGCTGAGATTGATTGCGCTTCATCCAACGGTGGATCGTTGTCCGATTTGATTCAAATTTTCCAGATCTTGATCAGAGGTCAAGATCATCCTCGTGGTAGCTCGGATCTGCCAGATCTTCAACAGATGATCCAGATCATCTTGATCTTTGTATGGATGGTTTAGAACACTCCGATCATAATCCAACGGCTAGATGGTCTCTGATTTAGCTGAAACTCTCGGATCTTGATCTGATCACTTGATTAGCCTTAATCCCAGCTCGGATTGATCAAAAGTTCTCAGATGGTCTAGATCTAACCGTTCTCTTATCGGACGGTCCAAATTAGTTGACGCTTGATTCCTTGGATCTAATCCACTTTCAACTCAACTTTGACCCATCATTACCTAGGTCCCTGATCATTTGAAGCCTTCAAAAGTAGATCAAAAATTTAGTGACAAAACAACCCAAATATAACAAGATTTACATTTAGGTCCAAAAAGGGTATAAATTCTAAAACCTAGGCAAATCCACAATTACACAAGTAACATATGGGTCAAACACAGATTTAAACATATAAAATGATCAACAAAATGACACTTATCATATGCACGCACTGTGCATGGCCCAAGCTCCGCACCACGAACTTAGACAAAACAGCCTCCGCTGCTCCATCCATTGTTGCACGCGCCCGCCGCATACAACAACTCACTTTATCTTGCAAGTCTTCGTGGCTAATGCTCAGATCCAGCACGTACAATCCTTGCACTTTGTTCGCCACATTCCGGTTGGACCTTGGATGGCTAGAGAGGGGGGGGGGGTGAATGTAGCCAGACACTTAAGATTTACCACTTTCGATTTTCTGCACCTCAAATGTTAGTAGCACAGCGGAAGCTAAAAGAAAACAGAGTATGCAGAAATAAAAACTAGCTAAGCACAAAAGCAAAACGCTAACAAGAGGATTTACAAGGTTCGGGGATAACTTGCCCCTACTCCTTGGCATGCCCTTAAGGTGGGTGATCCCTTGATCGTCGGCAGATCAAGCCCCGGAAAATCCGGATAAAATGCAACCTCCTTCTCGGTGGAGTAACCTCTCCACAGCGTTTCGAAATGGATCAAAGATAAAGTACAAGAAACACAAGAAGGATCTTACTCAGCACTTAGAACCACAAGAACACAAGCAAGCTTCTCCCGAGCTCCACCCAGCACAGATCTCACGCAAGAACTCCCTTCTTCGTGTCTTCTCGCTGATGGACTCAAGCTCCTTGTTTCTTCTTCCAAGTGCCCAAGTAACAGATGGTTGCTTCAAGGATCACAGTCGCTTGCTCAAGATGATGGAACAGAGTTGTCGCAAGAGCAGAACACCAGATGTCGCAAGAACACAAGCTATAACGTTACTGAGACTTGTTCGCCACCAAGCTCTTAAGTCTCAGCTCATCAGTCTCCAGGTCACCACCTTACTGCAACCTCCAGCTGCTCACCTGCCACAGCCAGCTACCACAGAGCTCTCCCTAGACTCCCTATGCTTCCCTCAGCTAAGCTCCAGTCAGCAGCTCCAGTCGTTGCAACTTGAGATGGTAAATGGACAAACCTGCTCCAAGGAAGGCCTCCATTGACTCTCCTTGAGTGTTTGAATCCATCCCTGTCACTTGCACACTCAATCAGAGGTTTAGCAAATGAAATCAAACTTATATCAGTAATAGCAGAGGAGATCAAAGTGACATCAGTAGCGTATCAATGAAAGCAGGCGTGATCAGAGCGTTTGACAGCGCGTTTGAATTAAAGTGATCGGTCGCCGGACCGATCAGACTCCAACCTGATCGGTCCCCAGTCAGAAACTTGGGATTGCAAGCTCGTATGATCGGTCACCCTGACCGGTCACCAGATCGATCACCAAACCGATCCAGAAATCAGCTTGCCACAATCCCGCCTGAAATACACTGGCTGATCAGTCTCCAGACCGATCAGGCTGATCCCAGACTGATTAGGCTCCAGCCTGATCGGTCAGGGTGAGAAACCTCGCGACAGTTGATCGTTCAGACTGATCGGTCACGGTTTCTCCCTGATCGGTCACTAGACCGATTAGGAGCCGATCAGTAGGTTTGCCAAAGTTACTGGAAGCTCCCTGATCGGTCACCAGACCGATCAAACATCGCTGGATCGGTCACCAGACCGATCCAAGAGGGAACTTCGTGCCAACTTCCCTGATCGGTCACCAGACCGATCCGGGCAAGGCCAAACTCACTCTAAGTCAAGAGAACCAGCCTCCGGCCCATCTCCGACTCGTGCTTGATCCCTCAGACCAAGACTCCATGCCCAGCTTCACTCACTGGGACTTCAACCTATCCCTCCAAGCTAGGACCTGGCCCTCCAAGCCGGGATTTCATCAACCTAGCCCTCCAAGCTAGGACCTGGCCCTCCAAGCCGGGATTTCATCAACCTAGCCCTCCAAGATAGGACCTGGCCCTCCAAGCCGGGATTTCACACACCTAACCCTCCAGGTTAGGACTTTTCCACACCTAGCCCTCCAAGCTAGGATTTTTCTACACCTAACCCTCCAGGTTAGGATTTTCCAACACCTAGCCCTCCAAGCTAGGATTTTTCCACACCTAACCCTCCAGGTTAGGCTTTTCCAACACCTAGCCCTCCAAGCTTCGATTTCATCTAACCTAGTCCCACTAGGTATGCCTAGTCCACGACCAGGACTTAATCATAATCATTTCATCAACCTAAACTAAAATCGGTGTCAACACCAAAACAACAATCAGGGTCAGATTACATCAACAATCTCCCCCTTTTTGTTGTTTGACAACCCGATTTTAAGTTTAGGGATTCGAATCTAATAATCTCAAATCTCAAAATTGTAGGAGAATCAGGATCCTCCCCCTACAACCATTAAACTCATAATCGTCCTAAACTCAACCAACCTCACTCTCCTCCTTTGTCAAACACCGAAAAGGGTGTAGACGGGTTGTTACGTTTAAACATACTCCCCCTCAACCCTAGGGGTGTCCCAAAATAGCAAAAGATTTGATATGATTTTGAAAGCATATGAAATACATATGATAAATGTAAGTCATGGCAAAGCAAGCATATGTATCATATGGACATGGTAGACATAAGCATGATCATAGCAACGCATTCATCAAGATGGTAGTCATATGAGCAACTATATAAATCAACAATAAGCATAATATAGTAAAAACATCCATAATAATCAGTCATAGCAGATGCAGCACATAGCATCTAAGTTAAGTCAAATACAACACAAAGCTATAAAGGTCAACATCATCAACGCATAGCAGGATCATCGTCAGACGTATCATCAATATAAATCAAATCCCCTGGTGGAGTGCTGCTAGAGGGCGAAGTGTCAGGAAATGTACGCAGGTACCACTCCTCATACCATGTCTCCTCCAGTGAGCAGATCTCAGAAACATCGGACTCCAATATGTGAAGTTGGCGAACGATGGATCGAAACTCTAAGCTGACCTCCTGTCGCCAGAGCTCGGAAATATGTAACTCGCGTTGCATTGTCCGCTCTAGCTCTGCAACCTGCCAGCGAAGATCTGGATCCGGCTCATAGGGACCCTCAGTAGCGGCGGGCGGCTCCTGAGCCAGGTCTGCCCCAGGTAACTTACTGGCACGCCCCCTATCCTTCCACCTCAGTCCTCGCGGTCCGACAACAATGCCGGACTGGGCCAACATGTGTCGATCAAGTCGACAGTCCTGTCGAACCATGGGTACGATGCTGCCCTGTGAGACGTCGATACCAACCGACTGCAGCCAGGCAGTAATGATATGTCCAAATGGCATGTAAACTGTCTGGCCGTACATCTGACTGTAGACAATGATGGAAAAGTAGATAGTCGACACTATATCAAAGTCTAACTGCCGATGCATCCCATAGAGTACCAAGCAGTGAAATGAGTGAATCTTATCTAAGTGCTTCGAAGTAGTAGGGTTGAGACAGTTATTGATGATCTTAAACAAGACATAATCAACAGGGGAAAGACGGAGTGCAGCAAATGTGGGGAAATCACTGGTGGGTTTACCGGAACCCCTTGGCTTGGGATGGCCAAAAAAAACTTATGGATAGAGTCAGGTGTGACTCCATTGAAGGGAACTGGTAGAGGATTCGGAAGAAAAGGATAGAGAGGAAAATCATGATCTGAACGTCGACAATCAAGGAATGCAGTGAAGGCTGATCTGTTAAAATCGAGGTCGATACTGGCGACACGGGTCTTCCATCCCGAGCCCTCGCCACTGACCATGTTGTTATAGAATTCAGAGATCAAATCAAAGTTGATTGGTCTCTTAAGGAAAAGAATGGATTGAAGTTCATAATGTTCAATGATCTGTCGTACTGTTGGACAATGTTCGTAAATGAAGGTTTGGTCCACAGTTCGACATGGCATGAGTTTGAAAGTGTGCCATTGAAAATTTAGAGCATAATGAATATTTTGAAATTTGGTATGTGGAGGTGGCGGAGGTCTTGAAGGGGGTGTAGATGACGAAGGGTCTTTGCCCTTTGAGCTTCCCTCCACGGGTTCTTTGCCCTTAGATGATTTTCTAAAGGATGGAATATGTCATGGCAGTAGATTTGATCAAGGTAGGTGAACTGAATCATGACACAATTGAATCATTGGGTTACTTTAATGATCAAGAATAGGTTCAATCAGTAGGTTCAAGGATCAAAGTAAGGTCACGACATGAAATGGGATTGAGTAAACCATGATACAATGAATTGGAATGTGAGGTTTTTAAGACATTGATCAAATGAATCATTATAGAAAATGATCAAATGAAGTTAGGTTTAATCAATACGATCCAATGCAAGGAAAGGAAGGTTACGGCAAGAGTAGGGTCACGGTAATGGCACACACAACACAAAAGACAAGTTATGATTAGCATAAGTTCATAATCTAAGAATTGATCTGAAATGAAAACCAACAAAACTCTTACTTAGGTGTCATGTTCAGTTGATTGAATGAGAGGAATCACGCGGCTGAGTTGCGCAGAGAACAACACACAGAAATGGTGCTTCGCGAGAGAGAACAACAGCAAACAAGAAACTCCTCGCAGCGCAGTAGTGAAACTAGTCGCATGCGCAGCAGGGAGACGATCGAAAGAAGTCACGCGCAGGGAGGAGGAAACACACGAAGAAGATCGCGTGGGAAGGTGTTTCGGCGCTAGGGCTTGGGGAATAATGGGTTTAGGCGAAATAAATAGGTTGGTGGATCGGTCCACCAACCGAAATTTAAATTTAATGTGATCGAACTGATCACCGTTCAATCTGAGAGCGCCCAGACCGATCAGGCACCATCCTGATCGGACTGGCCTGGTCTTGATCGGTCGGGGTGACCGATCAGGCAGGCTCCTGATCGATCGGCTGATCGATCAGGAAGCGAACAGTAGGTTTGGAGGTTTTTCCGTGAGCCCCTGATCGGTCTGTGGACCAATCACCATAGAGTGCCAGATCGGTCCGGGAACCGATCCAGACAAACACAGAATGTTTGGTCAATTTTCGTGAAGGGTTCTGTGACCTCTCTGATCGGTCTGTAGACCGATCACCACAGGAGGGGTCCAGATCGGTCCGGGGACCGATCAACCCTACGCCTGATCGGTCCGGTGACCGATCAGGCTTCCTGGTAATTCCTGATACGATCTGAAACTTTCAGTTTCAGACTTCCAAACGATTTCTGAAAGGATCTGATGAAGTTTATCGATCTTGGAAGTGATCCCTTGACTATAATTGATCCCTAAACAAGGATCAAAGGTCCTTATGAGTCTAACAATCACTTTGCTCCACCCAAGTGGAGTCAAACTCAATCAAATCCATTCAATCAATTTTCAATCAAGTTTTATCCAAATAAGGTTTCCAATCAAGTTTCCTTGATTGGAATGCCCAAGTATGATCATGGAGCTAAGTACACATATGTTATGCATTGGTTTTCCCCATACTTGATCACCGAAGTGATTTTTATCTCGTTAACCAAATTTCTCAAGGGATGCATTGACATTTTGAGAAATTAAGTTGATCCTAACATCTCACCCAATTTCTAGCAAACAAAAACGTTTTGGTAAACCTTATAGTTTGTGTGAGATGTCCCCAAGTTACCCAATTGTATCCCAACAATTAGAGATAATCATGAAGAGTTTTGAATATTTTTTTTTCAATCCTATGAAGCGCGACACATTCCCAACTCCCGTCTTAAGAAACTAAACTCATTTTCGGGGAGTGGTTTAGTGAAAATGTCAGCTGGGTTTGATTTGGACTCTACATGTGAGAGTACAATATCTCCTCTAGCTACATGATCTCTAATGAAGTGGTGATGCACTTCAATATGTTTGGTTCTAGAATGATGGACTGGATTCTTGGTTAGGTTAATTGTGCTAATGTTGTCACACAACACTTGCACACCCTTATAGTTTAATCCATAGTCCTCTAGAGTATGTATCATCCACAACAATTATGATACACTCTCTCCCATGGCGATATACTCTGCCTCGGTTGTGGAGAGAGCAACACAATGTTGCTTCCGACTTGACCAACTAACTAGAGATGATCCTAGGAATTGGCAACCCCCACTTGTGCTTTTCCGATCCAACTTGCACCCAGCATAGTCGGAATCGGTATAGCCAATTAGGTCAAAAGACTCGGTACGGGGGTACCAAAGACCAACTCCAATTGTGCCCTTAAGATATCTCAAAATTCTCTTAACAGCAATTAAATGAGATTCCTTAGCACATACTTGATACCTAGCGCACATATCCACAGCAAAAAGAATATCATGTCGACTAGCTGTGAGGTATAGCAGACTACCTATCATGCTTCGATATTGAGTCAAATCAACAGGCTTACCACTCTCATCATTGTCTAATTTTGTGTTTGTAGCCATGGGAGTGGTTACCTCTTTTGAATCACTCATGTTGAATTTTCGAAGCATCTCTTGAGTATATTTTGATTGGTGCACATGGTCCCATCTCGGGTTTGTTTGATCTCAAGTCCAAGGAAGAAAGTCAACTCTCTCACTAGACTCATTTCAAATTCACTCTCCATGTGTCCAATAAACTCATTTAAATAACCCTTGTTGTTTGAGCCACAAATTATGTCATTGACATATACTTGGGCTACAAATATATTGTCACCATCTCTACATAGAAATAGTGTAGGGTCTATTTGGCTTCTAACAAAGCCTTTTTTAATTAAGAACATCGACAACCGCTCATACCAAACTCGGAGTGCTTGTTTAAGGCCATAAAGTGTCTTCTTGAGCTTAAATACGTGGTTTGGGAATTTGGTACTCTCAAACCCCGGAGGTTGTTCGACATAGACCTCTTCCCTTATTAAACCATTTAGAAAGGTCGATTTGACATCCATTTGATATAACTTGAAACCTCGATGTGCTGCAAATGCAAGCATCAATCGGATGGACTCAAATCGTGACACGGGAGCATATGTCTCATCATAATCAAGGCCTTCAACTTGATTGTAGCCCTTGGCTACTAAGCGTGCCTTGTTTCTTATGATTTCTCCCTTATAGTTCAATTTATTTTTGAAGACCCATTTGGTTCCAATGATGGTGGTCTTCTTAGGTCTAGGGACTAAGTCTCAAACTTGACTTCTCTCGAATTGACCTAGTTCATCTTGCATCGCAATGATCCAATCGGGATCATTTAATGCTTCATCAATTTTTCTAGGTTCAATTTCGGAAATGAGAGCAACTTCATTAGCCTCATTCCTAAAGAATAATCTAGTCCTAACCCCATGATGGATGTCTCCAACAATTTGGTCTTGGGGATAACTAGAGGCTAATCTAGTTTGCCTTGGTGTTGGTGGTGCTTCTTGAATGGTTTCAATAGACACCGGCTCAGCCTCAGGGTCCGGCTGATCTATGGGGTGTCTAGGCTCACCGTCATCGAATTCATCACCATTAACAATATTTGGACTTTCATTCAAACTAGGTCTCCTAAGTTCGAATTGGACTTCATCTTCTGGTTGTTCATTGGCTTTTGGAATTTCTTCAAAAACAACATCAGAAGATTCTTCAACCAATCTAGATTTCTTCAACCAATCTGCTGGCTTCTCGGCTGGATAGACTTTGGTTGCTTCGTTGGCTTGGACCCAGGGCGCCTGAGGCATCCAGGTGCCCGAGAGCACAGGGGCGCCCGGGAGCACAGGGGCGCCCGACCCAGTGAGCTTCCGAAGCATTTTCTTGCTCATCTCTTGTTTGGCTTTGACCTTGGGCGCCCGGGACCTCCCGGGTGCCCGACCCAGCTGCTGCCCCTCTCCTTTGAGGCATTCTGAGCTGCAGAAACTCGTTCCTTCGGTCCTACATCCAAGGTTAGTACCAAACATGATAAAGCAGGTATGTTAGTGAATTTTA
>JAGFNQ010002031.1:56531-277211 GCA_024364735.1 Boesenbergia rotunda | reverse complement strand
TTCTTGGCCCAAGGGAAACCCTAGTCTATTGAGGTTCTCGACGTACCCAATCATCTTGAGTACGTGAGTTCCTACTGGGGTTCCCTCTTTCATCTTGCATGAAAAGAGGGCCTGAGTCACTTCGAACCGCTCATGCCTTGCCTGCCCTTGATATAATTGCTTGAGGTGGCCAATCATATCGTAAGCATTCATGTTCTCGTATTGCTTCTGAAGCTCAGAGGACATGCAGCATAGCATTAGGCACGACACGTCTAACGCGTCGTCTTGATGCTTCTGATGAGCATCTCTAACGCTACGGATGGCTGAGGGTGGTGGTGCTTCAGGAACTGCTTGCTCTAGAACGTACAGCTTACGTTCCTGTTTGAGGACTATCCTCAAGTTCCTGTACCAGTCCAGGAAATTAGCTCCAGTGAGCTTGTCCTTCTCAAGGATAGATCGCAGAGAGAGAGTATTCGCGTTTGAAGACATGGCAATCTACAACAGATAAATGCAGCGAATAAATATCATATTCTAATAATCATCTAATTAGGCCTTTAATTAAATGATGCTCCCACTAAATTATAGGAATTTTGGTGGAATCAAGTCATTGGAGTGATCAAATCACACTACTAGATCCGTACCAATTTACTATAATTTATGTGGGACAAGATCCACATCATACTATGCCTTGAGTTAGCTTTGGCTAAATCGCCCAAGACTTAGTATGATCGGTAGATAACTAATTTATCAATTACATCTCTATGCAACTCTTGTTTATAGGATCAAGATTTAACGTTTACGAATAATCTTGAGTTAGCTTTGGCTAAATCGCTCAAGACTATTTAAAACGGTGATTTTGTCCTACCCTTTCCAACTATTGGAATACGCCTATAGCTTTACTCGATCCAATTGAGTTAACTAGTTACTCAATATGATTGAGCTCGATCTAACCCGAGCCGTGATAGGCGGGACCAAGGTTGTCCCTCCGCATCCTACCAAGATTAAATGCGTTGCTCTGCTTTGGCAGAATCGACAAGCGCATATGATCGAGGTAGTGATGGGTATCAGGACCCGGTAGGCGTTTACGAGTTGATTCGATTTTAGATCTAATCTAATCGAGGATGTGCATCACATCTAGGCATTTATGAAATCTAATTTAATCCTAAATGTGTATTAAGTGCACATCAAAATGTGGTTCCAACATTACTTGTGCATCTCATACACTTAAGTTTATTTTTACTATTCTACATTATCATGCATCATATACATCACAAGCATAGCAATAATAAAAATAAACATAAGTGACTTGGTCATGGCCCTACTAAGACCCTCTCAAGCCAATGAGAGGATCCGATGGTCAACCTAGGTCTAGCGGCTTCTCCAAGCGCTTCCTCTTGACCGTCTTGGTGTTGTCGGCTAGTTCTCCCGAGTTCAAGTTCTCCGGAATTTCCATCGTCTTCACTTTTGTACATTACAAATTTTTATACTCGAGTTACATTCGAGTCTAAATATGAAATACAACAGAAATAAAATATTAAAAGCCGACACGCAGGTCGCAAACACAATACAACACGCACATGTACAAAAACGGCGCGCAGGCCGTATTATGAATTACAACACAATTTTAATCTTATTAAAAATTGGGTTTTGGGCCATGACCATCACACTACTGTACATAATTCAAAATTATGTAATTTTACAGTTTTTATATAATTTTTCTACTGATTTTTAGAATTTTTCGAGTCACAACTCCGCGGCGGTCCCGGTAAGCGGGTTTCGGGCGTAATCGCGAGACAAGGCCCCTTGCGGGGTTAGGGGCAGCGCCCCTACTCATGAAATAACCTTCACGAGTGTCTTCTTGCGATTATACAGCGCCTTTACCCGCTGTCCCAAAATCCATTTGGGCGAAACTTGCCGTTTCGGAGAAGTTTTTCTCGGTGACAAAGTCTACAAGTGCTTCGCACTCGTCGCTTTGCCTCTACGAGGAAAAATCCTCAAAAATCCTAAAATTTAGAAAAATTACAGAAGCATAAAATTATCTAAATTTTGTATCTAATACAAAAAAAAATAAAAACCAAAACGAGCACAAGCTTCGCTCGTGGCTCTGATACCACTGTAGGGTTTTTCGGGCCGCGAAAACCGCTTTTTCGCGTCGCGGAAACCCCGAAAGCCCCAATAGAAAGGATCCGAGCGAAGAAAACCATTTCAAAAATTTACGAGTGCTCGTTTACATGCTTCAAAACTGATCTACAACCTAGATCTATTAGAGAAGAGAAAACTACCTTCGATGCGTGCCCCGCAATTCCCGCTCGCTCCTCGGTTGGTGTCGGATCTCAAGGATGCAAAGTAGTAACCCTCTAGAAGTATCCACACAAGCAAGAGAGTGGAGAGGAGAGCCCAAAAGTGTGCTAGCACTACTTGGGGTCTCAGCAAGATGAGAGGAGAGGGAGAGCCAAGAAAAAAACAAAACCAAGTAAGGAGAAGAATCAATCACACACCCACAAAAAACTCCTTTTTGTGTGTTTTAGTGGCCGGCCATTTAATGGCCATTATTGGCCATTAAGTGGCCGGCCACCACCTTTGGTAACCCCCTATTTGAATTCAAAATTCAAATGGGGAGGTTACTTAGCCTTGATGATGATGCCAAGTCATCACTTGGTCAAGTCAAGGTGATGTGGCTTGAGTCAAGTCAAACTTGCCTCTTATGGACTTTCCATATTTAGCCAAAGTCAAACTTTGACTTCATTACTCTCCCATGATTAGATTCATCCAACACTTGGATCAAACTCGAGTCCAACTCAAGTTGTCTAATTTGAGTCAAGTCAAACTTGCCTTTTATGGACTTTCCATATTTAGCCAAAGTCAAACTTTGACTTCATTACTCTCGGTCCATCATATGGACTTATTCTCCATCTATTGCTCTATGTGTGTGACCCTATAGGTTCTTGTAACGTTGGCAATGCCCTTAAACCTATTTAAGGACATAAGCAATGAGAGGTATCTAGCAACACATCATTGCTCCCCAAGTTACAAGAATGTCGAGATCCAACATCACCATTGTGACTAATAATTGTGACCATCACAATATGTGACAACGTCCTTCTATCCTCGATATCTAGATTGATCTTTCATGAGGCATAGACCGTGTCATCCTCAAATCAATCTATATGTCTTGATCTCCAAGTAGACTCACTATAATCAAATAAGCTCAATATCTAATATTGCCTTATTTGGGCATGGTCATGCACTTAGTGGTCTTACTCTATCAAGAACGAAGATATCACTCCAGTCATATAGGAGGGATAGATCCCATCTACGTTACTCACATCCCTCTGCATAATTTGTTACAAACCCAGTAATCGCCTTTATAGTCCACCCAGTTACGGGTGACGTTTGACGAAGCCAAAGTACGTAACTCCTTATGTAGGGAACTATGGTAACTTCAGGTCTAGGACTATAGTCATACTAATAGTCACATGGGAAAGTATATGACACTCATATAACGATCCATGATATTTTCTCATGGCGGGCCATTCAGTATACATTCTCTAATGTATACCCATGTGTCAACTTGATATCTCATATCCATGACTTGTGAGATCAAGTCATCATGTTGACCTACATGCTAGTCTCTATGCATTAACATTGTCCATGAATGTTAATACTTGACTAGGAATAATTAAGAGTAGTGTTCTCTATATCATCTCACTATCGATTCAACTAATCGATTGATATAGATAAGAACCTTCTACTCAAGGACGTTATTATACTAAGTTATTTAGCACCAATACACATAAGTACAATAACCATAAGAAATGCTTTTATATATAAGAAATATATATACAAGAATATGATACAATGAGTCCAAAAAGTAATCATCATATGATTGGCTCTAGGGCTCTCACTAACAGGAGGACCCTGATCGGTCACCAGACGATCCAGCAGTCTGCTGCACACTCCAGATCGGTCCCCAGACCTATCCAGCAGTCTGCTGCACACTCCAGATCGGTCCCCAGATCAATCAGGCTATGCCCTGATCGGTCTGGTGACCGATCAGGCTGCTTCCTGACCGATCAGAAGTCATCCTGATCGGTCATAAGGAGAACCTCATGATTTCTGAGATCCCGTCGATCGTTCACCAGTCTGATTTGAATAGTATCCCTGATCGGTCACCAGACCGATCAGGAGCCAAGCAGTAAGGTTCCCAAAACCCACTGTATGCTCCCTGATCGGTCTCCAGACCGATCAGACATAGCTGGATCGGTCACCAGACCGATCCATGAGGGAACTCCGTGCCAAACTCCCTGATCGGTCACCAGACCGATCCAGGCAAGGTCAAATCGACTCTAAGTCACGAGAACAAGCTTCCAGCCCTTCTCTGACTCATTCTTAGTCCCCCAAGCTAGGACTTCAACCTAGCCCTCCAAGCTAGGACCTGGCTTCACTCACCAGGGTTTCGGTCACCCGGCTTCACTCACCGGGACCCAGCTTCACTCACCGGGATTTCAACCTACCCGGCTTCACTCGCCAGGACCCGACTTCACTCACCAGGATTTCAACCTAGCTTCGCTCACTAGGATTTCAATCACCTGGCTTCACTCACCAGGACCCGGCTTCACTCACCGGGATTTCAACCTAGCTTCACTTACTAGGATTTCACTCACCTGGCTCCACTCACCAGGACCCGGCTTCACTCACCGGGATTTCATACCTAGCCCTCCAAGCTAGGACTTTTCACACCTAGCCCTCCAAGCTAGGACTTTTTCACACCTAACCCTCCAAGTTAGGACTTTTCACATGCCAGCGTGCGATCTCTCGATCCACTTGGACTTAATCCGAATCCATTCAACTAAACTTAAATCGTTGTCAACACCTAAACAACAATCGAGCCAGACTGCATCAACAATCTCCCCCTTTTTGTTGTTTGACAACCCGATTTAAGTTTAGGCATTAAATGATCAATTTAAGGTAGTTCAAATATTGTAAGGGAATCAAAGTCCTCCCCCTACAATAACCCTAAACTTAATCAACCATTCTCTCCCCCATTGTCAAACATCGAAAAGGGCATGATTATTAAGTTTAAACTTACCTCCCCCTCAAACACGGCTCTCTCCCCAAACCCAAAGTAATCAAAGTTAAGTTTGAATTGCATATAAAAGGCATATACTATACATGTATCATGGCAACAACGTATATGCATCATACGGCAATAAGTGTGAATTGCACATGAAAACATATACAGAAATATATCATGGTCAAACATGTATATGTTTCATATGGCAAGTAAGGAATGCATCTGTATCTGACATATAATCCTGATTGGTCTCCGGACCAATCAGGTTCGTTGATTATTTGATACAGAAATATGTCTTATTAGTCGGGGGAGCGATCAGATTTTAGAAAAATTTTTGAAACCCTGATACGTTCCTGATCATACTGCATTAACAATTTGCATTCCAAAACAAGGGTGTAGACTCCATTGATATTCGACATTCCAGAAACATTTCTGAAACACGATATTAAGCACAAGAGTCATGACTCAACAAACCCTTTCTTATGAATTTGCACATTCCAACATAGGTTTGTATCAAATTAGCATTTTAATACTTGATGTTTCAGAAAAATTTCTGAGAATCAAGGGTCTTAAAAATTCCTACCCTTCTTTGAACACTTGAACAAACTTGTACTCACTTAGTACCAGGTTTGTACCAATGGAGGATCAAGTATGTTTCAGTTGTACTTAGTTTGTATCAGATTTGTGTGTATCAGTATGATCAGGTAATCTGATACAACTTGATGAAATGGGATCGTACTGAGGAGTAGTCTGATACCTCTGATTAGTGTTCGTCTAATCGATCACCGGACCGATCAGAAGGGCAAATGATCGCTCACCAGACCGATCAGGGTGAGTCCTGATCGGTCGGTGGACCGATCAGGTCTGATACAGAATGTATTTTGAAACTGATCAGTTTCAGAAACGAATCTGTTTCAACTTTTAAACCCTCTAAACCTTAATGCAAACAGATTTAACCCCTAATCCAATCAGAGTTCCATTAACCATGATTCATTTCTCAAATTAGTATTAAAATATGATACTAATATCAGATTTCCAAAACATGATTAAATTCCTACACATGCTTATATCACATTGGTATCTTAAATATGATCAGATGACATTATGATCGAATTTCCAAAATTTTGAACAATTTGTATGTTTATAGCATGTTTGTATCAAGATACCAAGGCAGGTATACATACAACCACTTGAACATAAAATTCATAATCATGAATAGCATGGATGTATATTGCTATTTAGTAAGGATGAATTAGTTACTTTCCTCTTTGTTTTGGGAACAAATCTGATCATGGTAGAACTTCAATACAAAAATAAATTACACTGATGCATGATTACTTATGTTCCAAGTAGATTATGTTTATTCCAAACAACCTTGATAATCCAAGTTACTCTTAGATCCTGAACAACATATGACACCCCAAACTTGATAATCCATTTAGTATTCGGCATATGAAACATATCAGGTTTGAACAAATAAGTCACAGACCTTAAGTTCATGTTCTTTGTCTAATCAGGTATGGTGAAGTTTTCATAGTGATTTTTGAATCAATACTAATTCATGTGTCCATACTTGTTCTTTAACATGCATTCATGTTCTATAACACATACAAGAAAATCATGACATACTCGATCATGTTCACCAAACAAAATGCCTTAAGCTTGAGATAAGGCATATCATAAACCATAACTAGCAGGAAAACATAACTTGCAACAAGAAAAATTTATTATCCTAAGCAATCCATGGCAAAAGAAAGTTATGTGTTAATCTAAACCATCCATGTGAATTTGATGAAATGGTAAGCACATTCCTAACTAGAAATGGCTATGTGTCTGGAGCACCAAATAACAACCACCCACGTTGATAGATGCTCGCCCTCAAAACAAGCTATACAATTTAAATATGGAAGTTTTAGGTACCCAAATTTTGGGACCTAATAAACCTTCAAGTAAAGACTTTGGCACCCATGCCTTAGTCATTTTCTTCCTAACCTTATGAACCCTAGAATCATTTTGTGCTCTAAATTGGGTTCTTGACATTAATGATACAAAGGTTGGTTCTTTAGGTCGGTAACCTATACCGGCCTTGATGTAAACCGCCTTTTGTGAGTTTAAGATCATATCTAGGGTTTTGGAGCATGTTGAAAATTTCTCAAGAATATTCTTGAGATTCTCAATTTCACCCTCCAAGTCCTTATTTTCATTCTCAAGGGTCTTAGCATGCAAATCATTAGTTACCTCATCCTTAGAGGTTTTCAATTTTTCTACCTCTAACTTTAATGATTTAATCTTGTTCTTAGACTTTTTGAACATGTTTATCAAGCAAGCTATTGTTCTATAGCACTTATACAACTCGGGAGAAATTACCTCTTCATCATCCGAAGATGATGAAGGCGCGGTTGAGGAGCTTGATTCGTTGTCACTCTCCTTGGATGACTCTTCTAAGGCCACGAGAGCCACGTGACAGTGGCTTTCCTCCTCCTCCTTGTCAATCTTCTTCTTCCTTTTGTTTCCTGCCACAAAAGCAAACCCTTTCTCCTTGGGTCCTTGGTTAGAGATCTCATGTAATTCCATTTCACAAAATAGATCTTCTAACTTAATAATTGACAAGTCCTTGGATACCTTGTAGGCATCCACCATGGATGACCACAAGGCATTCCTAGGGAAAGCTTTGAGAACATACCTTATAAGATCTCGATTTTCTACCTTCTCATTGATGGAATGTAGACCATTGAGGATTTCTTTGAATCGTCCATGGAGTATACTTACAGTTTCATCCTCTTCCATGGACAGATTTTGGAGTTGGCTGAGAAGGAGGTCTTTCTTTGCTGTTCTTGAGTCCCTGGTGCCCTCATGGAGTTCGATAAGCTTATTCCTAAGGTCCTTTGCGCTTGTGAAGGGACCAACATTGATTAGTTGGTCCTTGGTCAACCCACATTGCAAAGTTACCACTGCTTTCGCATCGGTTTCACCTTTCCGGATTTGATCTACTGACCAACTTGAGAAGTCCATCTCTTTTCCCTCAACATCTTTCGGAGGAGAGAAACCCTCCTTCACAGCGAACCATGTGTTGATGTTCATCTTGAGATAATACTCCATCTTCGACTTCCAATAGTAAAAATCAGTGTCGTCGAAGAGTGGAGGACGGCTGGCGCTAAACCCTTCTCCTGTTGCCATCGTTGTTGTAAGCTCTCGGATGTTAAGCCGCTTGAACAGAGCCCCAGCGCTCTGATACCACTTGTTGGAACTTGGATGGCTAGAGAGGGGGGGTGAATATAGCCGCACACAAAAATCGTTTTCTCTTTTACACTTCTCTGTAGTTAGGGTTAGTAGCAGCGGAAGCAATACAAGTATAACAGCAGAAACAGAAATGCAGTAACTGAAAACCAAACCACACAGTCGCTAACAAGGATTGTTTACAAGGTTCGGGGATAACTTGACCCTACTCCTTGGCGTGCCCATAAGGTGGGCGATCCCTTGATCATCGGCAGATCATGCCCCGGTGAACACCGGATATCAAGCGCCTCCTTCTCGGTGGAGAAACCACTCCACAAGTTGTCTCACAGATGGATACAAGATAAGCTCACGAGACATTCGAGAAGGAAAGCTCACAAGAATGTGACAAGAACGCTTAAGCTCAAAGCAATAGAGAGCACACAAGCACCACAGCCTAGCCAAACTTCCCAAGTTTCTGTCTGTTCCTTGTTACCGCTCCTCTACATCAGCTTCAACTTAAGCTCTCCTCACCATCGCCAGCTTCATCAGCATCCACTGAGCCAGCCTAAACCCACTGACCTCCCTGAGCACTCAGTCCACTGAAGACCTCCTCTCCAGCTAAGCCTCCGTCAGTCGCCAGCTGCGCCAGCTGCCCGTTGAAACCTGAAATCGGTAAACAGACAAACTTGCACCAAGGAAAGCCTCCCATTGACTCTCCTCCAATATTTGAACCACCCCTGTAAAGCCTGCACACTTCAACAGAAGCTTAGCAAAACATATCAAATGAAATCAGTAATGTATCAGAGAATCGGCAGAGAAAACAGTCGCGATCAGAGCGTCTGGCAGCGTATTTGAATTAAAGTTCTGCTCCTGATTGATCCCCAGACCAATCAGGGAGGACCCTGATCGGTCACCAGACCGATCCAGCAGTCTGCTGCACACTCCAGATCGGTCCCCAGACCTATCCAGCAGTCTGCTGCACACTCCAGATCGGTCCCCAGACCAATCAGGCTATGCCCTGATCGGTCTGGTGACCGATCAGGCTGCTTCCTGACCGATCAAAAGTCATCCTGATCGGTCATAAGGAGAACCTCATGATTTCTGAGATCCCGTCGATCGTTCACCAGTCTGATTTGAATAGTATCCCTGATCGGTCACCAGACCGATCAGGAGCCAAGCAGTAAGGTTCCCAAAACCCACTGTATGCTCCCTGATCGGTCACCAGACCGATCAGACATAGCTGGATTGGTCGCCAAACCGATCCACGAGGGAACTCCGTGCCAAACTCCCTGATCGGTCACCAGACCGATCCAGGCAAGGTCAAATCCACTCTAAGTCACGAGAACAAGCTTCCAGCCCTTCTCTGACTCGTTTTTAGTCCCCCGGACCAAGACTCCGTGCCCAGTTTCACTCACCGGGACTTCAACCTAGCCCTCCAAGCTAGGATCTGGCTTCACTAACTAGGGTTTCGGTCACCCAGCTTCACTCATCGGGACCCAGCTTCACTCACTGTTGGGACCGGGTGCATGTTGACATGGATACGGGTTCGTAATTTTAAAATTTAATTACGTGCAGCGGAAGGTTTAGCATAAATAATTTCTCAAATTATTTTAACCACGTATCTAGCATGCAACCTTATGTTGTGGAGACATGATCATACATTTAAAATTTTACAGAAAGTAAACTAATTTACTTAATACCTCGCGTAACTCGTAGAAAGGGACGAGATCCAACCGTAGCGTCCCTTGGAAGCTCCACCTCTATTCGCGTCCACGCCGGGTTTTCTTTTGGATGACTTCGCAAAGCCATGAGTTTCGTGCCGACAAGAACTACTAGATTCTCTAAAGGCACGGCAAGAATACCAAGAGAGAGATGAAAAACTAACCACCAAACGAAGAACGGAATCAAGATTCCGGGAGGAAGGAAGGAGTCGCGCCCGCTTCTTCTTCTTCTTCGGCTTCTTCTTGGTGGTGGAAGCTCACGGCAAAGAGGGAGGGCTCTAGGGCCGGCGGCACTAGAAGAGGGAGAGGGAGAGAAGGAGAGGGAGAGAGGCTAGGCAAGAATCCTTGATCTCTTAGATTAATTTCCAAGTCTTGCCTTGGTACCTTTATATAGTAGCCTCTTAATCGCCAAGTCTCCTCTTAACGGAATAAATTTTTCATAAGAAATTTATCTTATAAATTTTTCTATGAATTATTCCGTTATGCCAAGTTTTTATTATAACTTAATTTATAATAAAAACAACCATGTCTCCCCTTTTATTATGGAAAGAAATTTCTTTATATAAATTTCTTTATCATGGTAAATCAATCCATTATTGATTTTATAAAATAAAATAAACCATTCCAAGGTTTATTTTAATTTCCATGATAAATAAATCTCTTTATATAAATTTCTTTATCCATAATTTTATAAGACAAACCACGCGCGGTTTATTTTATAATTTTGAACCAAACAATTTGGTTCTTCCCTCTTATTGTGGCCGGCCAGACAAAGAGGGTGGGGACCCTCTTTGGCCGACCAAACCCAAGCCACGATCTCACGAATTAAACTCATTTAATTCATTCAATAAGTCTTCAAAAGACTTAGCCATTTTATGCTTCCGATGCGTCTCTGAAAAATTCAGATTTGACTTATATCTCTTGATTGGAAAATCCAATTTTCAACTCGTTTTAAATCCCTCAGACTACTCGTAGTGCGTGTGACTAAATAGGCTTTCGATTTATGTTGGCCGTCTATAATTAACCAATTATAGAACGATCATGAGTGGCACCTAGTAATACATCATGATCCCCAATTAATCGAAAGATCAAGGGTTGACCTCAGAAACTATTCTGAAACCCTTCAGCAGCTTTAATGAATCGTACCTCATTCCCTTCACCATCTTATACCCACTTGGTTCAGGACACGGTCTATGTGTGTCAGTCCCCACTAGGCTGACTATGTCACACCTAGCCCAAGCAATGTTTTTCTCGTCCTACGGATTCTAGTTACTCTAATGTTTCTGAGAGATTTATACTCTGAACATGTGATGCTCTGGCCAGAGGCTTCGAGTAACAATCCGACGATAGGTCTTGGGTATACATCTCCTCGCAAGGAGTGGTGAATCCTTTGTAGGCTGTTCAAACATCTTCGGGCACTTCGGCTTATACCCAACCATCCTGGGTCCACACCTCCTTGGAGATGCTTGCTTAAGATGTCAAAGTATAAGTCTTCATGACCAAGATGACTTGAACACCGCAAGTCAAAGGAACATCACACTTAAGCTGCAGTAAGAACTTCATTGACATATCTATATGTAAATTACCATATGAAGTCTTACAGCTAGTCACTCCAATGAACTAGTTCCCTTAACTAGCATTCATGTTTATCTCCGGACATCCCAATGTCACCAGCCAGTGAGAATCAGCTGATTAGAGAATAACCCATGCTAGTCTCAACAGAATTGATAGTGTCCGTATTTATCAATTCATCGACTAGGGACAATTTCAATACTTCACAATTGTACATGTAGAGATAATCACTAGTTGTGAATTCATCACAAATTCTCTCATGCTGTGAATTATATTGCGGACATTCAGTAAATGAGTTTAAGATCTCAATCAAATACACGAACATGTATACTCAAATAGTGAATATTCATTTATTAAAGTAAATGATTACAATCATAAGGCGATTGCCTTAGGACACTTCTCTCATATTACTAACAAACTCCCACTTGGCCTAATGCCAATCGCTACGGTATCCAATACCACAGGCTCTAACATGACCCTCAAACTTGCTATGAGGCAAGGTCTTAGTTAAAGGATCCGCTAAATTCCTTTCAGTGGGAATTTTCTCAATTTGTATATCATTCCTACTTATAATCTCTCTGATCAGATGATAGCGGCGAAGCACGTGTTTGGATCGCTGATGAGACCTTGGTTCCTTTGCTTGTGCAATAGCTCCATTGTTGTCGCAGTAAACCGGTATTGCTTCATCAATGGTTGGAACCACACCAAGTTCCGAGACAAACTTCTTGATCCAGACTGCTTCTTTTACTGCTTCCGAAGCCGCAATATATTCCGCTTCCGTGGTAGAATCTGCTACAGTGTCTTGCTTGGAACTCTTCCAACTTATTGCGCCTCCATTCAAAGTAAATACGTATCCAGACTGAGATTTGGAGTCATTCTTATCTGTCTGGAAACTGGCATCTGTATACCCACGTATTACCATATCTCCCTCTCCATATATTAGGAACACGTCATTAGTTCTTCTTAAGTACTTAAGGATTGTCTTGACAGCCGCCCAATGATCCATTCCTGGATCAGACTGGTATCTGCTCGTGACGCTCAGAGCATACGATACATCGGGCCTAGTACATAACATAGCATACATGATGGATCCTATCGCGGATGCATAAGGAATCTTATTCATGTAAATCCTCTCATCTTCTGTGCGTGGACACATAGACTTTGAAAGGTTGATCCCATGCCTGATGGGAAGGTAACCTTTCTTGGATTCTGACATGCTAAACCTTTTTAGCACTCGGTCTATATATGTAGACTGTGAAAGATCAAGCAACTGTTTTGATCTATCTCTATAGATTCTAATCCCAAGGATATAGGTTGCTTCTCCCAGGTCTTTCATGGAGAAAGTTTTGGACAACCAAATTTTAACCGACTGTAAGACTGATATATCGTTTCCTATGAGTAATATGTCATCGACATATAATACTAGGAATACGACTGCACTCCCACTAACCTTCTTGTACACACAAGGTTCGTCAGGATTTTGTGAGAAATCAAACTCTTTGATCGTCTCATCAAAATGGATGTTCCAGCTCCTGGATGCTTGCTTCAGTCCATATATGGATCGTCGAAGCTTGCATATTTTAGTTTTATCAACCGATGTGAAACCTTCAGGTTGTATCATGTATACATCCTCAAGCAGGTTTCCATTAAGGAAAGTTGTTTTCACATCCATTTGTCATATCTCATAATCATAATGAGCTGCTATGGCCAGGAGCATCCGAATGGATTTAAGCATAGCTACTGGCGAATAGGTTTCGTCATAATCAATTCCTCGTTTCTGACGATATCCTTTTGCCACTAGTCTAGCCTTAAAGGTAACAACATTACCTTCCATGTCGGTTTTCTTCTTAAAAACCCACTTGCACCCTATGGGCTTAATCCCTTCAGGTGGGTTAACCAAGTCCCATACTTGATTTTCGTACATGGAATCCATTTCCGACTTCATGGCTTCAAGCCATTTGTCCCTTTTGAACTTTTCAGAACATCTTCATAACTGATAGGTTCGTCATCGCTTATGAGTAACACGTCGTTCGATTCACTTATGAGAAATCCGTATCTCTCTGGAATATTACGTGTCCTATCAGACCTACGAAGAGGTGGTGTTGTTTTAGGTTCAACTGATAGCTCATCATTATGAGTTATTGGTTGTGGGTCTAGACTAGGTGTCTCTGTAATGTCTATTGGAGTTTCTTGAACTTCATCAAGTTCAATGTCACTCCCACTGTTTTCTTGTAAAAGAAATTCTTTTTCTAGAAATACAGCATGCCTTAAAACAAACACCTTTTGTTCCAAGGGATGATAGAATTGGTAACCCTTCGTTTCCTTAGGGTATCCAATAAGTAGACATTTATCAGACTTAGCATCCAATTTGTCTAATACAGTCCGCTTCACATAAGCAGGACAACCCCATATCTTAAGGTGAGTTAAGTGAGGTTTCTTACTATTCCACATCTCATATGGAGTAGTAGAGATTACCTTGGTCGGGACTCTGTTTAGAAAGTAAACAGCTGTCTTAAGCACATAGCCCCAAAAGGATTTTGGAAGAGTTGCATGATTCATCATAGATCTAACCATGTCCATCAAGGTTCGGTTACGCCTCTCGGATACACCATTATGCTGTGGTGTATATGGCGGAGTCCATTGAGACAATATCCCATTGTCCCTAAGATAATCTTGAAACTCTTGACTTAAGTATTCACCACCCCGATCAGATCGAAGTATCTTAATACTTTTGCCAAGCTGTTTCTCTACTTCATTTCTGAACTCTTTGAATTTCTCAAAAGCTTCAGATTTATGTTTCATCAAGAACACATACCCGAATCGTGAGTGATCATCGATAAAGGTAATGAAGTAGCTATAGCCTCCTTGTGCAAGAGTTGACATTGGTCCACATACATCAGTATGTATTAGACCAAGCAATTCTCCCACTGGATTACCTTTTCCGAAAAAGGGTAATTTGGTCATCTTGTCTTTCAAGCATGATTCGCATGTATCAAATGAACCGGGTTCAAATGATTCCAAAATTCCACATCGGTGTAATTTGGTCATGTGTTTCTTACTTACATGGCCAAGACGACAATGTCACGTATAGGAGTCTATTCGATTATCTATTCGAGCACGTTTGTTGCTAACTTCGATATTAAAAATGTCACCGGATAAATCTAACGTATAGATACCATTGCACAAAGTTCCGGTCCCATAAAGAACACCATTTAAAGTTATGTAACAACAATTGTTATGTAACAACAATTCTTTATTAACGAAGGAACAAAATAACAATTATCCAATTCTAAGACACGTCCAGTAGGGAGCTTTAGCAAATATGTTCCGATGGCAACAGCAGCAATCTTTGCTCCATTTCCAACTCGCAAATTCGCTTCTCCCTTGACGAGTCTTCTTCTATTCCTTAGCCCCTGTATGTCATTACATATATGTGAGCTACACCCAGTATCAAGTGTAGGATCGGGTTGGTCCAGCTAAAGGGGGGTGAATAGACGGTTAAGAAATAAAATAAGAGGGCACTCGTCTTTAAGAAAAACTTGGTTGCAACTTGGTCGTTGCTTCCAAGACGGTTAACGCACAATCAGAAAATCTCCTTCTGGCGGAGAAGCCTTACAACTGAAGCACACTTAGACTTAAAGAAATTACAGAATGAATTGTATGTGAAGCTAAAATTCTAAGTCTATTTATAGCCTAAGAGAATAAATCTGGATTGTTGATTGTTGATCACTTTTCTCTTGGCCGTTGATCCATGGATGTAATCTGGATGGTTGATTTTGGATGGGATTAAACTGGATCCATTGGATTTGATTAAAGGATAGTGTAACATTATCCTTTAAGTTTTAATTGTTTTAATTAAAACTTTATCTTTCGTTCCTCGAGATGGCTGTTAACTCCATATCGCTATTATCATGTATAAGTAGCAATCTCGGCAACATTTAACTGCCATCGCCCTTCATCCCAAATGGTTAGTGGCTTGGTGTTTGTTGGTGAGGACGTGGGTTCGATCCTTCTTGGCACCAAAATTTTTCTCATTTCTTTTTGGCGCTTGGACTAGTCTTTTTGATTCTTCGTCTTCTGGGTGATTTCTGGCCAACCGAAGTTAGGCTCACCCGAACCCGACTTCGGCCCTTCGCCCCTCGAGCATACTTCCTCCCGGCTTTTCATCCCTCGGATGTCGCGCGCGTCCTTCTCGTTCCACCGGCGTACTCTTCCGCAGCTTCCGCGTTCCTCGGATTGCACCGAGCCCGTCGGCTCGCTTTCCCGCGCAATCCTTCTCGTCCGCCACGTCTTACGCTCGACTTCCTCCGTACCTAAGCTCCTGCACACTTAGCATAGGGATCAGTAAACCAACAGGACCCAACTAACTTGGTGGATCACATCAAAACTAACCGGGGCACCAACAATCAAGTACCCAGGTGGTTGAGGAAATAGAGTGACATTCAATAACGAAGATACCTGAAGAGGATGGGACATCGGATGCCTTCTTCTTCAAGGACTCAAGATAAACCTTGCAGTTTCTTCGCCAGTGACCCTCCTTGCCACAGTGATGGCAAGTGCCTTTTGGTGTCTTTTCAGTCTTTTTGGTCTTTTTCTTCTTTCCCTTATTCTGTTCATTGGCCTTCCTCTTAGAACCTTTCTTTGAGGAACCAACTAACAGTACCGTCTTTTGATCCTGCTTCACAGAAGGCTCTACAGTCTTCAGCAGGTTGAGCAACTCAGGAATGGTAGTCTCCAGCTTGTTCATCCGATAGTTCATCACAAATTGTGAATAACTTTTGGGCAAACAATGCAGAATTAAGTCAATACTTAATTCATGATCCATTGTAAAACCGAGTGTGCCCAGTCGCTCATTGTACCCCAACATCTTCAACACAAACTGTGAGACAGAAGTGTCTTCCTGCATTTTAGAGGTGAAGAGGAGTCTGGAGACCTCGAACCTTTCGGATCTCGCCTGCTCGTTAAATAACTCATGAAGATGGAAGATGATTGTATAAGCATCCATATGCTCATGCTACTTTTGCAGCTCAGGTACCATAGCAGCTAGCATGATGCAACTCGCAAGTTCAGAATCGGTCACATGTTTCTGATAGGCCACTAACTGGTCTGGAGTTGCATTTTCTGGAGGACGGTTGGGAAGTTGATCTTCAAGGACATAAGCAAGCTTCTCTGCCTTGAGGACTATCCTCAGGTTTCGAAGCCAGTCCATGAAGTTTGGCCCAGTCAGTTTATTGGTGTCCAAAATGGAACGCAAATTCAAAGAAGACATGATCGAGTGATTATCCTAGAAATACAATTGAGCTTATGTGAGAAGAATGATAAAGAATGCATCAACATACATTAATTAAATCCTATTTATTTTTCGAATTGAATAACCATTTTTATCAATTCGGGAGATCGTAGGAACACCTCCAAATAGGTTGATATCCAACCATAGATAAGAACAACCATGGCTGTGGCCATCAAGTTATTCTTAGCTATGAAGGTAGGTAATTATACCGATTACATATCACATATATGTAACTATCACTTTATGCTATCAACTAATTGAATGTTTGCATAAATCATTGGGTTGTTAACTCATTAACAAGTATGCAACAATATACATAGCACCCAACTGCACCTCTCTTTACATCGACCTTGGCTGTGGCACAACAAATCGATGCTCCAAGCTTAAGGCTGACCCATTAATCAAGAAATAGTTTTAATATGGTTGGAGTTCATTCAACCGTTTAGTCAGGCTTGGTTGTGTCCAACAACCAAAACTAAGGATTGACCTCTGACTCCAACTATATTAATCATAAACTAATTCCATGGTTTGAACATGTTGAGGTTCAAGCCGGGCATGGATGTGTTCATCAACCCAAACGAGAAACAAAACTCCGGTTCTAACCATATTAATGGAAGGTGTTGGCCTTAATATTTTGTAAGGGGTTTTGGGTCTCATCCTTTCTTTTCTAAGCACATTCATGACATATAATTATGTCATATACTAACGATTTCGTTAATAAAGTATGTATGTGACTTAATTTATCAAGTCTCATTAATTGAATTAGGAACCGGATTTCCTAATTCTAATTTCATACTTTATTCAAGGAATTATTTTGGGAAACAATTTCCTAAATTGTCATAATCAATTTCGAAAATAATATGTTTAAGACTTTGATTTCTCTAAATCAAATCTTATTAAATTAAGAGACAGATTCCCTTAATTCAACCACATATTATTTTCATGAAAATCTTATTTAAGAAAACTCTATAGGAAACCATTTTCCTAATTAATTTTGGAGACAACAATATGTAAGAGCATCACCTCTTAAATCAAATAAGGAAATTATTGTTTGAGAATCACCTCAAAATTTCTAAGATTTGATTACATATTTTATTTATGGATTTATTAATTTCAACAAGTTATTTTCTTTGGGTGGCTCCCTGAGGCTCAGATACCCAAAAAAAAGGAATTTGTTGTAAATCTAATTTGGTCCGCTCCCCGAGGCGTAACCAAATTAAACATGACAATTTTATTCAAAATAGGAAATTAATTACAACAACTAACTTTAGATTGGACGGCTCCCCGAGGCTCAATCTAAAATAAAGAACTTTGTTAATAATTTAAAACCAATTCGAATTTAATTGTCAATTAATAATCCATAAATTTGTCTAGACTTTCTTGAAAGAAAGTGCCCAAAATTGCGAGATTTCATAATAGGTTTTCAGAATAATTGTAAGTTTCTGGTACAAAGAAAACTTACATATTTCCAAAATTTGAAAATTTCCAAAATAGGAAATTTCCAAAATTGGAAAGTTTCCAAAAATGGGAAGTTTTCGCAATTATCATAAAATTTCAGAAACTAGGATATTTCAAAAGTTTGCGAAATTTTATGAGGATTTCCAAACTTTGAAATTCCTAAATCTTAAATTTATCATAATTGGAAAGTTTCCATAATTGAAAATTTTCCAAAATTGAGATCATGACAAAGTTTTCCGTAAAACAATTATATGATTATGTTGAACACTAACCGGCTCTGATACCACTGTTGGGACCAGGTGCATGTTGACATGGATACGAGTTCATAATTTTAAAAGTTAATTACGTGCAGCGAAAGGTTTAGCATAAATAATTTCTCAAATTATTTTAACCACGTATCTAGCATGCAACCTTATGTTGTGGAGACATGATCATACATTTAAAATTTTGCAAAAAGTAAACTAATTTACTTAATACCTCGCGTAACTCGTAGAAAGGGACGAGATCCAACCGTAGCGTCCCTTGGAAGCTCCGCCTCTATTCGCGTCCACGCTGGGTTTTCTTCAGGATGACTTCGCAAAGCCACGAGTTTCGTGCCGACAAGAACTACTAGATTCTCCAAAGGCACGACAAGAATACCAAGAGAGAGATGAAAAACTAACCACCAAACGAAGAACGGAATCAAGATTCCAGGAGGAAGGAAGGAGTCGCGCCCGCTTCTTCTTCTTCTTCGGCTTCTTCTTGGTGGTGGAAGGTCACGGCAAAGGGGGAGGGCCTTAGGACACTTCTCTCATAAGGCGATTGCCTTAGGACACTTCTCTCAAATAGTGAATATTCAAATAGTGAATATTCATTTATTAAAGTAAATGATTACAATCATAAGGCGATTGCCTTAGGACACTTCTCTTATATTACTAACACTCACCGGGATTTCAACCTAGCTTCACTCACTAGGATTTCAATCACCTGGCTTCACTCACCAGGATCCGACTTCACTCACCGGGATTTCAACCTAGCTTCACTCACTAGGATTTCAATCACCTGGCTTCACTCACCAGGACCCGGCTTCACTCACCGGGATTTCAACCTAACTTCACTCACTATGATTTCACTCACCTGGCTTCACTCACCAGGACACGGCTTCACTCACCGGGATTCACACCTAGCCCTCCAAGCTAGGACTTTGCACACCTAGCCCTCCAAGCTAAGACTTTTTCACACCTAACCCTCCAAGTTAGGACATTTCACATGCCAGCGTGCGATCTCCCGATCCACCTGGACTTAATCCGAATCCATTCAACTAAACTTAAATCGTTGTCAACACCAAAACAACAATCGAGCCAAACTGCATCAATAATCTCCCCCTTTTTGTTGTTTAACAATCCGATTTAAGTTTAGGCATTAAATGATCAATTTAAGGTAGTTCAAATATCATAAGGGAATCAAAGTCCTCCCCCTATAATAACCCTAAACTTAATCAATAATTCTCTCCCCCTTTGTCAAACATCGAAAAGGGCATGGGCATGAAAAGACATACCTCGCCGTCAAACACGGGTCTCTCCCCAAACCCAAAGTAATCAAAGTTAAGTTTGAATTGCATATGAAAGACATATACCATACATGTATCATGGAAACAACGTATATGCATCATACGGCAATAAGTGTGAATTGCACATGAAAACATATACAGAAATATATCATGGTCAAACATGTATATGTTTCATATGACAAGTAAGGAATGCATCTGTATCTGATATATAATCCTGATTGGTCTCCGGACCAATCAGGTTCGTTGATTATTTGATACAGAAATATGTCTTATTAGTCGGGGGAGCGATCAGATTTCAGGAAAAATGTCTGAAACCCTAATACGTTCCTGATCAGACTGCATTAACAATTTACATTCCAAAACAAGGGTGTAGACACCATTGATATTTGACATTCCAGAAACATTTCTGAAACACGACATTAAGCACAAGAGTCATGACTCAACAAACTCTTTCTTATGAATTTGAACATTCCAACATAGGTTTGTATCAAATCAGCATTTTAATACTTGATGATTCAGAAAATTTCTGAGAATCAAGGGTCTTAAAAATTCCTACCCTTCTTTGAACACTTGAACAAACTTGTACTCACTTAGTACCAGATTTGTACCAACGGAGGATCGAGTATGTTTCAGTTGTACTTAGTTTGTATCAGATTTGTGTGTATCAGTATAATCAGGTAATCTAATACATCTTGATGAAATGGGATCGGACTGAGGAGTAGACTGATACCTTTGATCAGTGTTGATCTGATCGGTCACCAGACCGATCAGAAGGGCAAATGATCGGTCACCAGACCAATCAGGGTGAGTCATGATTTGTCGGTGGACCGATCAGGTCTGATACAGAATGTTTTCTGAAACTGATCAGTTTCAGAAACGAATCTGTTTCAACTTTTAAACCCTCTAAACCCTAATGCAAATAGATTTAACCCCTAATCCAATCAGAGTTCCATTAACCATGATTCATTTCACAAATTAGTATTAAAATATGATACTATATCAGATTTCCAAAACATGATCAAATTTCAACATATGCTTATATCACATTGGTATCATAAATATGATCAGATCACATTATGATCGAATTTCTAAAATTTTGAACAATTTGTATGTTTATTGTATGTTTATAACATGTTTGTATCAAGATTCCAAGGCAGGTATACATACAACCACTTGAACATAAAATTCATAATCATGAATAGCATGGATGTATATTTCTATTTAGTAAGGATGAATTAGTTACTTTCCTCTTTGTTTTGGGAACAAATCTGATCATGGTAGAACTTCAATACAAAAATAAATTACACTTATGCATGATAATTTATGTTCCAAGTAGATTATGTTTATTCCAAACAACCTTGATAATCCAAGTTACTCTTAGATCCTGAACAACATATGACACCCCAAACTTGATAATCCATTTAGTATTCGACATATGAAACATATCAGGTTTGAACAAATAAGTCACAGAGCTTAAGTTCATGTTCTTTGTCTAATCAGGTATGGTGAAGTTTATATAGTGATTTTTGAATCAATACTAATTCATGTGTCCATACTTATTCTTTAACATGCATTCATGTTCTATAACACATACAAGAAAATCATGACATACTCGATCATGTTCACCAAACAAAACGCCTTAAGCTTGAGATAAGACATATGAAACATATCAGGTTTGAACAAATAAGTCACAGAGCTTAAGTTCATGTTCTTTGTCTAATCAGGTATGGTGAAGTTTATATAGTGATTTTTGAATCAATACTAATTCATGTGTCCATATTTATTCTTTAACATGCATTCATGTTCTATAACACATACAAGAAAATCATGACATACTCGATCATGTTCACCAAACAAAACGCCTTAAGCTTGAGATAAGGCATATCATAAACCATAACTTGCAGTAAAACATAACTTGCAACAAGAAAAACTTATTATCCTAAGCAATCCATGGCAAAAGCAAGTTATGTGTTAATCTAAACCATCCATGTGAATTTGATGAAATGGTAAGCACATTCCTAACTAGAAATGGCTATGTGTTTGGAGCACCAAATATCAACCATCCATGTTGATAGATGCTCCCCCTCAAAACAAGGTATACAATTCGAAATATGGAAGTTTTAGGTACCCAAATTTTGGGACCTAATGAACCATTAAGTAAAGACTTTGGTACCCATGCCTTAGTCATTTTCTTCCTAACCTTATGAACCCTAGAATCATTTTGTGCTCTAAATTTGGTTCTTGACATTAATGATGCAAAGGTTGGTTCTTTAGGTCGACAACCTATACCGGCCTTGTTGTAAACCGCCTTTTGTGAGTTTAAGATCATATCTAGGGTTTTGGAGCTTGTTGAAAATTTTTCAAGAATATTCTTGAGATTCTCAATTTCGCCCCCAAGTCCTTATTTTCATTCTCAAGGGTCTTAGCGTGCAAATCATTAGTTACCTCATCCTTAGAGGTTTTCAATTTTTCTACCTCTAACTTTAATCATTTAATCTTGTTCTTAGACTTTTTGAGCATGTTTGTCAAGCAAGCTATTGTACTATAGCACTTATCCAACTCGGGAGAAATTACCTCTTCATCATCCGAAGATGATGAAGGCGCGGTTGAGGAGCTTGATTCATTGTCACTCTCCTTGGATGACTCTACTAAGGCCACGAGAGCCACGTGACAGTGGTTTTCCTCCTCCTCCTTGTCAATCTTCTTCTTCCTTTTGTTTCCTGCCACAAAAGCAAACCCTTTCTCCTTGGGTCCTTGGTTAGAGATCTCATGTAATTCCATTTCACAAAATAGATCTTCTAACTTAACAATTGACAAGTCCTTGGATACCTTGTAGGCATCCACCATGGATGACCACAAGGCATTCCTAGGGAAAGCTTTGAGAACATACCTTATAATATCTCGATTTTCTACCTTCTCATTGATGGAATGTAGACCATTGAGAATTTCTTTGAATCGTCCATGGAGTATACTTACAGTTTCATCCTCTTCCATGGACAGATTTTGGAGTTGGCTGAGAAGGGGTCTTTCTTGGCTGTTCTTAAGTCCCAGGTGCCCTCATGGAGTTCGATAAGCTTATTCCAAAGGTCCATTGCGCTTGTGAAGGGACCAACCTTGATTAGTTGGTCCTTGGTGAACCCACATTGCAAAGTTACCACCGCTTTCTCATCGGCTTCACCTTTCCGGATTTGATCTGCTGACCAACTTGAGAAGTCCATCTCTTTTACCCAACATCTTTCAGAGGAGAGAAACCCTCCTTCACAGCGAACAATGTGTTGATGTTCATCTTGAGATAATACTCCATCTTCGACTTCCAATAGTGAAAATCAGTGTCGTCGAAGAGTGGAGGTCGACTGGCGCTAAACCCTTCTCTTGTTGCCATCGTTGTTGTAAGCTCTCGGATGTTAAGCCGATTGAACAGAGCCTCAGCGCTTTGATACCACTTGTTGGAACTTGGATGGATAGAGAGGGGGGTGAATATAGCCGGACAAAAAAATTGCTTTCTCTTTTACACTTCTCTGCAGTTAGGGTTAGTAGCAGCGGAAGCAATACAAGTATAACAGCAGAAACAGAAATGCAGTAACTGAAAACCAAACCACACAGTCGCTAACAAGGATAGTTTACAAGGTTCGGGGATAACTTGACCCTACTCCTTGGTGTGCCCGTAAGGTGGGCGATCCCTTGATCGTCGGCAGATCATGCCCCGGTGAACACCGGATATCAAGCGCCTCCTTCTCGATGGAGAAACTTCTCCACAAGCTGTCTCACAGATGGATACAAGATAAGCTCACGAGACACTCGAGATGGGAAGCTCACAAGAATGTGACAAGAACGCTTAAGATCAAAGCAACAGAGAGCACACAAGCACCACAGCCCAGCCAAACTTCCCAAGTTTCTGTCTGTTCCTTGTTACCACTCCTCTGCATCAGCTTCAACTTAAGCTCTCCTCACCATCGCCAGCTTCATCAGCATCCACTGAGCCAGCCTGAACCCACTGACCTCCCTGAGCACTCAGTCCACTGAAGACCTCCTCTCCAGCTGAGCCTCCGTCAGTCGCCAGCTGCGCCAGCTGCCCGTTGAAACCTGAAATCGGTAAACTAACAAACCTGCACCAAGGAAAGCCTCCCATTAACTCTCCTCCAATGTTTGAACCATCCCTGTAAAGCCTGCACACTTCAATAGAAGCATAGCAAAACATATCAAATGAAATCAGTAATGTATCAGAGAATCGGCAGAGAAAACAGTCGCGATCAGAGCATCTGGCAGCGTATTTGAATTAAAGTTCTGCTCCTGATCGGTCCCCAGACCGATCAGGGAGGACCCTGATCGGTCACCAGACCGATCCTGTAGTTTGTTGCACACTCAAGAACGGTCCCCAAACCTATCCAGCAGTCTGCTGCACACTCCAGATCGGTCCCCAGACCAATCAAGCTATGCCCTGATCGGTCTAGTGACCAATCAGGCTGCTTCCTGACTGATCAGAAGTCATCCTGATGGGTCATAAGGAGAACCTAGCGATTTCTGAGATCCCGTCGATCGTTCACCAGTCCGATCTGAATAGTATCCCTGATCGGTCACCAGACCGATCAGGAACCAAGCAGTAAGGTTCCCAAAACCCACTGTATGCTCCCTGATCGGTCACCAGACAGATCAGACATAGCTGGATCGGTCACCAGACCGATCCACAAGGGAACTCCGTGCCAAACTCCATGATCGGTCACCAGGCCGATCCAGGCAAGGTCAAATCGACTCTAAGTCACGAGAACAAGCTTCCAGCCCTTTTCTGACTTGTTCTTAGTCCCACGGACCAAGACTCCGTGCCCAGTTTCACTAACCGGGACTTTAACCTAGCCCTCCAAGCTAGGACCTGGCTTCAATCACCAGGGTTTCGGTCACCTGGCTTCATTCACCGGGACCCGGCTTCACTCACCAGGATTTCAACCTAGCTTCACTCACTAGGATTTCAATCACCTGGCATCACTCACCAGGACCCGACTTCTCTCACCGGGATTTCAACCTAGCTTCACTCAGTAGGATTTCAATCACCTGGCTTCACTCGCCAGGACCCGGCTTCACTCACCGGGATTTCAACCTAGCTTCACTCACTAGGATTTCACTCACCTGGCTTCACTCACCAGGATCCGGCTTCACTCACCGGGATTTCACATCTAGCCCACCAAGTTAGGACTTTTCATACCTACCCCTCCAAGCTAGGACTTTTTCACACCAAACCCTCCAAGTTAGGACTTTTCACATGCCAGCGTGCGATCTCCCGATCCACCGAGACTTAATCCGAATCCATTCAACTAAACTTAAATCGTTGTCAACACCAAAACAACAATCGAGCCAGACTGCATCAACAATCTCCCCCTTTTTGTTGTTAGACAACCCGATTTAAGTTTAGGCATTAAATGATCAATTTAAGGTAGTTCAAATATCGTAAGGGAATCAAAGTCCTCCCGCTACAATAATGCTAAACTTAATCAACCATTCTCTCCCCCTATGTCAAACATCGAAAAGGGCATGGTTGTTAAGTTTAAACATACCTCCCCCTCAAACATGGGTCTCTCCCCAAACCCAAAGTCATCAAAGTTAAGTTTGAATTGCATATGAAAGACATATACCATACATGTATCATGGCAACAACGTATATGCATCATACGGCAATAAGTGTGAATTGCACATGAAAACATATACAGAAATATATCATGGTCAAACATGTATATGTTTCATATGACAAGTAAGGAATGCATCTGTATCTGACATATAATCCTGATTGGTCTCCGGACCAATCAGGTTCGTTGATTATTTGATACAGAAATATGTCTTATTAGTCGGGGGAGCGATCAGATTTCAGAAAATTTCTGAAACTCTGATACGTTCCTGATCAGACTGCATTAACAATTTGCATTCCAAAACAAGGGTGTTGACTCCATTGATATTCGACATTCCAGAAACATTTCTGAAACATGACATTAAGCACAAGAGTCATGACTCAACAATCCCTTTCTTATGAATTTAAACATTCGAACATAGGTTTGTATCAAATCAGCTTTTTAATACTTGATGTTTCAGAAAAATTTCTGAGAATCAAGGGTCTTAAAAATTCCTACCCTTCTTTGAACACTTGAACAAACTTGTACTCACTTAGTACCAGATTTGTACCAATGGAGGATCAAGTATGTTTCAGTTGTACTTAGTTTGTATCAGATTTGTGTGTATCAGTATGATCAGGTAATCTGATACAACTTGATGAAATGGGATCGGACTGAGGAGTAGTTTGATACCTCTGATCAGTGTTGGTCTAATCGGTCACCGGACCGATCAGAAAGGCAAATGATCGGTCACCAGACCGATCAGGGTGAGTCCTGATCGGTCAGTGGACCGATCAGGTCTGATACAGAATGTTTTCTGAAACTGATCAGTTTCAGAAACGAATCTATTTCAACTTTTAACCCTCTAAACCCTAATGTAAACAGATTTAACCCCTAATCTAATCAGAGTTCCATTAACCAAGATTCATTTCTCAAATTAGTATTAAAATATGATACTAATATCAGATTTCCAAAACATGATCAAATTCCAACACATGCTTATATCACATTGGTATCTTAAATATGATCAGATCACATTATGATCGAATTTCCAAAATTTTGAACAATTTGTATGTTTGTTGTATGTTTATAATATGTTTGTATCAAGATTCCATGGCAGGTATACATACAACCACTTGAACATAAAATTCATAATCATAAATAGCATGGATGTATATTTCTATTTAGTAAGGATGAATTAGTTACTTTCCTCTTTGTTTTGGGAACAAATCTGATCATGGTAGAACTTCAATACAAAAATAAATTACACTTATGCATGATCACTTATGTTCCAAGTAGATTATGTTTATTCAAAACAACCTTGATAATCCAAGTTACTCTTAGATCCTGAACAACATATGACACCCCAAACTTGATAATCCATTTAGTATTCGGCATATGAAACATATCAGGTTTGAACAAATAAGTCACAGACCTTAAGTTCATGTTCTTTGTCTAATTAGGTATGGTGAAGATTTCATAGTGATTTTCGAATCAATACTAATTCATGTGTCCATACTTATTCTTTAACATGCATTGATGTTCTATAACACATACAAGAAAATCATGACATACTCGATCATGTTCACCAAACAAAACGCCTTAAGCTTGAGATAAGGCATATCATAAACCATAACTTGCAGGAAAACATAACTTGCAACAAGAAAAACTTATTATCCTAAGTAATCCATGGCAAAAACAAGTTATGTGTTAATCTAAACCATCCATGTGAATTTGATGAAATGGTAAGCACATTCCTAACTAGAATTGGCTATGTGTTTGGAGCACCAAATATCAACCACCCATATTGATAGATGCTCCCCCACAAAACAAGCTATACAATTCGAAATATGGAAGTTTTAGGTACCCAAATTTTGGGACCTAATGAACCTTCATGTAAAGACTTTGGCACCCAACCTTAGTTATTTTCTTCCTAACCTTTTGAACCCTAGAATCATTTTGTGCTCTAAATTGGGTTCTTGACATTAATGACACAAAGGTTGATTCTTTAGGTCGGTAACCTATACCGGCCTTGTTGTAAACCGCCTTTTGTGAGTTTAAGATCATATCTAGGGTTTTGGAGCTTGTTGAAAATTTTTCAAGAATATTCTTGAGATTCTCAATTTCGCCCCCAAGTCCTTATTTTCATTCTCAAGGGTCTTAGCATGCAAATCATTAGTTACCTCATCCTTAGAGGTTTTCAATTTTTCTACCTCTAACTTTAATGATTTAATCTTGTTCTTAGACTTTTTGAGCATGTTTGTCAAGCAAGCTATTGTACTATAGCACTTATCCAACTCGGGAGAAATTACCTCTTCATCATCCGAAGATGATGAAGGAGCGGTTGAGGAGCTTGATTCGTTGTCACTCTCCTTGGATGGCTCTTCTAAGGCCACGAGAGCCACGTGACAGTGGCTTTCCTCCTCCTCCTTGTCAATCTTCTTCTTCCTTTTGTTTCCTGCCACAAAAGCAAACCCTTTCTCCTTGGGTCCTTGGTTAGAGATCTCATGTAATTCCATTTCACAAAATAGATCTTCTAACTTAACAATTGACAAGTCCTTGGATACCTTGTAGGCATCCACCATGGATGACCACAAGGCATTCCTAGGGAAAGCTTTGAGAACATACCTTATAAGATCACGGTTTTCTACCTTCTCATTGATGGAATGTAGACCATTGAGGATTTCTTTGAATCATCCATGGAGTATACTTACAGTTTCATCATCTTCCATGGACAGATTTTGGAGTTGGCTGAGAAGGAGGTCTTTCTTGGTTGTTCTTGAGTCCCGGGTGCCCTCATGGAGTTCGATAAGCTTATTCCAAAGGTCCTTTGCGCTTGTGAAGGGACCAACCTTGATTAGTTGGTCCTTGGTCAACCCACATTGCAAAGTTACCACCGCTTTCGCATCGGCTTCACCTTTCCGGATTTGATCTGCTGACCAACTTGAGAAGTCCATCTCTTTTCCCTCAACATCTTTCGGAGGAGGGAAACCCTCCTTCACAGCGAACCATGTGTTGATGTTCATCTTGAGATAATACTCCATCTTCGACTTCCAATAGTGAAAATCAGTGTCGTCGAAGAGTGGAGGTCGGCTGGTGCTAAACCCTTCTCTTGTTGTCATCGTTGTTGTAAGCTCTCGGATGTTAAGCCGATTGAACAGAGCCCCAGCGCTCTGATACCACTTGTTGGAACTTGGATGGCTAGAGAGGGGGGGTGAATATAGTCGGACACAAAAATTGCTTTCTCTTTTACACTTCTCTGCAGTTAGGGTTAGTAGCAGCGGAAGCAATACAAGTATAACAGCAGAAACAGAAATGCAGTAACTGAAAACCAAACCACACAGTCGCTAACAAGGATCGTTTACAAGGTTCGGGGATAACTTGACCCTACTCCTTGGCGTGCCCGTAAGGTGGGCGATCCCTTGATCGTCAGCAGATCAAGCCCCGGTGAACACCGGATATCAAGCGCCTCCTTCTCGGTGGAGAAACCTCACAACAAGCTGTCTCACAGATGGATACAAGATAAGCTCACGAGACACTTGAGAAGGGAAGCTCACAAGAATGTGACAAGAACACTTAAGCTCAAAGCAATAGAGAGCACACAAACACCACAGCCTAGCCAAACTTCCCAAGTTTCTGTCTGTTCCTTGTTACCGCTCCTCTGCATCAGCTTCAACTTAAGCTCTTCTCACCATCGCCAGCTTCATCAGCATCCACTGAGCCAGCCTGAACCCACTGACCTCCCTGAGCACTCAGTCCACTGAAGACGTCCTCTCCAGCTCAGCCTTCGTCAGTCGCCAGCTGCGCCAGCTGCCCGTTGAAACCTGAAATCGGTAAACAGACAAACTTGCACCAAGGAAAGCCTCCCATTGACTCTCCTCCAATGTTTGAACCATCCTTGTAAAGCCTGCAGACTTCAACAGAAGCTTAGCAAAACATATCAAATGAAATCAGCAATGTATCAGAGAATCGGCAGAGTAAACAGTCGCGATCAGAGCGTCTGGCAGCGTATTTGAATTAAAGTTCTGCTCCTGATCGATCCCCAGACCAATCAGGGAGGACCCTGATCGGTCACCAGACCGATCCAGCAGTCTGCTGCACACTCCAGATCGTTCCCCAGACCTATCCAGCAGTCTGCTGCACACTCCAGATCGGTCCCCAGACCAATCAGGCTGTGCCCTAATCGGTCTGGTGACTGATCAGGCTGCTTCCTGACCGATCAGAAGTCATCCTGATCTGTCATAAGGATAACCTCGTGATTTCTAAGATCCCGTGGATCGTTCACCAATCCGATATGAATAGTATCCATGATCGGTCACCAGACCGATCAGGAGCCAAGCAGTAAGGTTCCCAAAACCCACTGTATGCTCCCTGATCGGTCATCAGACCGATCAGACATAGCTGGATCGGTCACCAGACCGTTCCACGGAACTCCATGCCAAACTCCCTGATCGGTCACCAGACCGATCCACGCAAGGTCAAATCCACTATAAGTCATGAGAACAAGCTTCCATCCCTTCTCTGACTCGTTCTTAGTCCCCCGGACCAAGACTCCGTGCCCAGTTTCACTCACCGGGACTTCAACCTAGCCCTCCAAGCTAGGACCTGGCTTCACTCACCAGGGTTTCGGTCACCCGGCTTCACTCACCGGGATTTCAACCTAGCTTCACTCACTAGGATTTCAATCACCTGGCTTCACTCACCAGGACCCGGCTTCACTCACCGGGAATTCAACCTAGCTTCACTCACTAGGATTTCAATCACCTAGCTTCACTCGCCAGGACCCGGCTTCACTCACCGAGATTTCAACCTAGCTTCATTCATTAGGATTTCAATCACCTGGCTTCACTCACCAGGACCCGGCTTCACTCACCGGGATTTCAACCTAGCTTCACTCACTAGGATTTCACTCACCTGGCTTCACTCACCAGGACCCGACTTCACTCACCGGGATTTCACACCTAGCCCTCCAAGCTAGGACTTTTCACACCTAGCCCTCCAAGCTAGGACTTTTTCACACCTAACTCTCCAAGTTAGGACTTTTCACACCTAGCCCTCCAAGCTAGGGCTTTTCACATGCCAGCGTGCGATCTCCCGATCCACCTGGACTTAATCTGAATCCATTCAACTAAACTTAAATCGTTGTCAACACCAAAACAACAATCGGGCCAGACTGCATCAACAATAAGTACTTTTGAAAAATATTATGTAATTTTTGAAAAATATAAGTATTTTGAAAACACTAGTACTTTACTTGGCTTGGTTGTTTTTCCAATCTGACAAAATTCTAGGAAACCTTGTTGATCATGAAGTAGACCTCCTTTGTGTCTTTAGGGTTTATCAAAATCAAAAGAGTGAACGACATTTTGAGTGTGGTAATTCTCAAGGAGACAATTTTTGAAAATACAATTTAGAATGATGATAATTCTAAAGTATAAACATTTTTCAAAAAACCTAAGTGATGATAATTTTTCAAGCACGGTTTTCGAAAAACCAAAAAAGCCTTTTAAAAGAATAAGACACTCCCCCTGTATCCAATACCGTTTGACTCAATCTAAGTGTCTTAAGGGACTTTAGTGTTGACCTAAGAGGCTTGTGTCTAATTTTGTAGGTCAAACAATTTTTCAAAAAGATATAATTTTGAAAATTTATCATATATAAGCAATCAAACAAGCATGAAATCCATAAAAATATTATTATGTTAAAACACTATTTTGAAAATAGATTTTTAGAAAAATATTCTAAGAATTTTGGAAAACCATTTTGAAAAATATTTTTCAATTTATTAGTCCTTAACATCTCACCCATTTTAGATGTCTCAGTACAAGCAAGCATGGTTGCCTTATAGGTGTATTGTGAGATGCTTGAAAATTTTTTCTTAATTTATTGTTAAATCTAAGATTTAATCAAAACTTGTGTTAGATTCAAATTTATCAAGTAGTAAATTGAATTTCATTTTCGATAATCAGCTTCCAGGTCTTGGCGAGGCACAGAGGCCTTCTTTGGTCATAACCTTATTGGAGCAACAACTCTTTCCTTGACAAAGCCTTTTATCGAAAATTCATTTTCAAACTACTTGAAAATTTTGGTCTAACTAGCTTAGGTCTTGGATCGGTAGCTTCGGCTAATTCCACCAGACTAAACAGACCAAGTAGGGTACATCTTACCTTACTTGACCTTATTAGAAGGGCTTCCCTAACGTACTATCATCTCACCTCCACCTAATACTAGGTTGTTCAAGTTTTAATTAATCTTTTTCCTATAACCGTTCTAAATCATGCATAAATTTAAATATGAATGACATGACATATATATTAAAAAATAGCAGATGCATGGCATGGCAGTTATGCATGAGTCAAACAATTCAAATCATTTTACTTAAGTTTCTAATAATGTATCAAATTCCCGATTTGATACATATCGTGTAAACCCCCGAATATGTCAACCCACATTGACATATTTAATTTTATTAAATTGATTGTTGCAGTTTGGGTAAGATTTTATTTAATTTGAGTTTACGTTATTTATGAGTTAGAGTTAAAAATAATAATAATAATAATTGAAGTTAAATTAATTAGGAGTTAATTGAAGTTAATTTAATTAGGAAATAATTGAAGTTAATTTAATTATGAATTAATTAAGGTTAAATTATTTAAGGATTAATTAAAGTTAAATTAGTTAAGGATTAATTAAGGTTAAATTATTTATGGATTAATTAAAGTTAAATTAGTTAAGGGTTAATTAAAGTTAAATTATTTAAGGATTAGTTAAAAATTAAAATTATGTTTTATTTAAGGTTGAAATAATTAAGGTAAAAATTGTTCAAATTTAATTAAGGTTGAAATAATTAAGGTAAAAATTGTTAAGATTTAATTTGATTTAGGTTTCAAAATTTTTTGGTTAATTAATAGTTGTGGGTTTAGCTCCGTCATCTTCATTATTTCAAAAATTTCTGACTTATCTACTATTTCTTCTTTATTTAATTTTTCAAGTTTTTCTAACAATTCTGATTTATTTGAATTCTTGTAAATTTTATTAATTGTACTCTTGATCCTAGAAAATTCAATCTCCTCATCCTCATTATCAAAATCATATCCTTTTACATCTTCATATTAGGTGGAGTAATTTGGGCTACTAGTTAATGTTTCAAGATTATCCAAGAAAATAATTAAATTATTATCTAAAAGATTTCATTTTCAATATCCTCAGCAAAATTATTTTTATCCTCAGAAAATTCTTCAAAAATATTTTCAATGCTATCCTTAAGATTTTCAGAAATAATTTCAATGTTATCCTTAAGATTTTCAGAAATAATTTCAAGATTATTACTTTCAAAGTTAACTTCAGGATTAATATTATCAAAATTTTCAGAATTAATATTATCAGATTTTTCAGAATTTACAGAATTAATATTATCAGAATTTTCAGAATTTATAGAATTAATATTATCAGAATTTATTTTAAAAATCATTGCATTGACATTAAGGATTAAAAAGTTAATTTCTGATATTTTAGTATTGTCTACATTTTCTAATTGGGCATGCAAAATATTGATTTGGCTATGCAATAATTCTAATTTTTCAGAGAAATTATCTAACTTATCATAAGACAGTGCAGGAATTTAAAAATTTCTAGGAACGTAAATTTTTCATACCTTGGTCGGACACTTATTCTTATAGTGTCCGTGCTTTTGACATTTGAAGCAATTTATTTTACTTTTGTCTCTCCGGACTCCGGGTGCTGGTACTTCCTTTGCTGCCGGTGGTGAAGATAGAGTCTTACGAGTAGGACACTGATTTTTATAGTGTCCTCTCTCCCTTCACTTGAAGCATATAATATGAAATTTAAAAATTGACATTAAAAAAATGTACTGATTCACCCCTGGGCTCCCCCTCAACTCCTGGCATTTTTGCTCCGTCGGCTGTTAGTCTAGTGAAGAGTGACCAGGCTCTGATACCCCTTGTGGGGACCGGTGCCATCGATAGAGGGGAGGTGAATATCGATCATAAAATTTTCGGAGACTTTCGAATATTTTCGTTCATTCATTCTGGACACAGAGTTAGTAGCAGCAGAAAAATAGAACGAAAAACAAAACAATAGATTGCACACGAGATTTTTTACATGGTTCCCAACCCCCAGTGTCAGTACGTCCAAGGCCTAAGCACGGGAAACGCTCGTCCACTAATGGTCTCCTTTCCGGACTTTCCGGAGGCGGAGAAACCCATCTTACAATCCAATATTTACAACCAAAAAGATATAGAAAAATAAGTGCAGAATTGTAAATTCAAAACAAACAAATGAGTCGAAGACTCAGCCGATCTGGAACTCCGAAGTGTCGCGCACTTCCTCCCAGAGCTTCCTTGGTCGCAAAGCCTCATCTTTAGCGCTTTATCGTCACTTAGAAAACTCAGAAATGATCTTGGAATGTTGTACTGAGTTGAGGGGTCGAAACCCCTTTTATAGGCTTGTTACAAGGCGCCTGTGATGAAGGAGGCGCCTCACAAGGCTTGGTCAAAGCTTATCTTCGCTCCGAACTCGCAGCAGCAGATAACCCTTTGATTCAGGGCACCTGTGTTGAAGGAGGCGTCCGATTCATTCAGGCGCCTGACCCATTGAGGCGCCTATTTAATTAGGGTGCCCTGGTTAATGGGGGCGCCTAGTAGCCAGGTTTCCAGCCCTGTTGTGTGTTTGTTTGCCTGTTTTGTCTTCAACTTTAGGTACCTGGGTTTGGTTCTGATTTCAGATTTCCGTGAAACCCTAGGTCGAACCGACGCCTAAGTTCCCATCCCCAGGAATGCGCCTTTCACCTACTCCTCTCAGGAGACGGTTGCCATCCTGCCCATCCGGTTGGACTTTTGTCCAGCTTCACTCACCAAGACTTTTGCCCAATCTCAAGACCAGGACTTTGTGCCTAACCTCACTCATCAGGACTTTTGCCTAGCTTCACTCACCAGGTCTTAGTGCCCAGCTTCACTCACCAGGACTTAGTGCCCAATTCCACGAACCAGGACTTAGTGCCCAACCCTCGGTCAGGTCTTAGATGCCCAGCCCTCGGCCAGGACTTAGTGCCTAACCCTCGGTCAGGTCTTAGGTGCCCAGCCTTTGGCCAGGACTTAGTACCTATGTTAACTAGGATTTTTTATCACTTTGGTCCAGTTTTCTTGACTACCCTTCCCTTGTTCAATGTATCACTGACTTAAGCATATTGTCAAACATTGAAACACTTAGAGAAGAGCATCACTGATGCATCTTGCACCAATAATATATATATATATATATATATATATTGGGAATCAGATAGGATATAGATAGAATGTTATCACATCCGTCTTCATACCCATATCCGAAAATACTCATATCTGATTATTATAATCGCTTCTAAAAAAAAATTTCATATCCTTTAGGATGTCAAATTCCCACCCTACCTCCAGCCATTACTCTACCTCTCAGAGCTCGACAGCCACCGACCAGAATTGCCATCAATGTCATCCTAATTGTTGGTTCAGCAAGCGAGACTTGAAGCCGCCGCATAGATCAACCCTAAATCAATTAATTTATTTCTTCATTAATTAAATTTTGAATGAAAATAGTTAAATAGAGGGAAATTAATCAATTTTACATTTTTATGAAAAAATGAAACTAGAGGGGCATTTATAATCCCTTAACGAAAGAGAAGAAATTAAATCATGTTAGATAATCAAATTAGAATTTTTACATTAGAATTTTTTTTCAAAATTTATTTATCCCTTAGAATTTTTTCCCCCAAATTTTTTGGAAACATTTTCAAAATTGTGTTTTCATCTTAGAAAATGTTTTCAAATTAATATTTAGAAAAACTTTATTTTCATCTTAGAAAAATCTTTTAAATTTTTCCTTAGAAAAATTTTCAAAATTTTGTATTTTTCAAACTTTTCAACTCAAAATTTTCCTTCAAAATTTTTTATTCCTTAGACCATTTTTTAAATTGTGTTTTTTTGCCTTAGGAAATTTTTAAAACTTTCAAAAAAATTTAGAAAATTTTCAAATTTTACGTTATAAAATTTTCAAAATTAATTTAGAAAATTTTCAAAGTTTTTAGAAAACTTTTCAAAAATTCATCTTTTACCTTAAAAATTTTTTATCTTAGACCAAATTTTCAAGTATCTCCGCATTTGGTTTAATTTTTTGCAATGACTCCATTTTTTTATGTATGTCAAACAAGGAGTGAGTTGAATTTAGGAGGACTTAAATTTTAGGGGAATAACTTATTTCATTGTCATATCTTTAAACTTAACTTTGAACATAGATTGCCAAACATTAAAATAGTGGGGATTGTTGATACAAAATATGCCAGAATCAAACTTATATTTTGATGTTGATAACGGTTTAAGTTAAGTTTTATTATTGTCTGACGAATTAATCAAGTATGTAGGATGCTTAACTTGGAAAGTCTTAGTAGGTTAGTTAGATACGATACTAGGCAACGAAAGTCGCAGCAAATCTTGTAAATTGGCAGGAAGTTCAGATGAGTCAAGTGGACCTGACATCTGGCAGGTGGATTCAATAGGTCTAGAGGATCCCATATTGAATCAAGAGGAAGACCTGACAAAACGATCCGACGCTGAGCAGGTGAAGTCCAAACAAATCTGAAGGACCTAATGTTTGATAGGTGAATTAAGGTAAGCTCTTGGAACTGAAGAATCTAATGGAGATTTCTAAGTTAATCAAGACATTCCTTACTATCTTACTCATGCATACTATCTATCTATTTGTGCTAACTTTGTTTTGTATGATTATTATTATATTACTGCCTATGCTAAAATATATTTTTGTAGATAACGAAGACTGAGTTAACCGAAGGTTCGATCAACTGATAAATGAGATTAGTCGACTGATGAAGCCAGCGTGGCACCATACCAAGTAGTATTCTGTAAAACTTGGAAACACAGTGTTATCTGTCGGTTGATACCTCGGACTAGTCAACCAATCCATACTTAGTAACTGTAGAAGACAAGAAAGGAATTCGGGGTTCTGTGGACTGATCATCAGGATCCGTCGACCGATAAAAATAAGGAAAGATAGACAAGTAGTGTAAACAAGGAAGGGTGCGGAGATCAGTCGACTAATAGAAGGATCAATCGATGGATGGGTTCAGTCGACTAAACAAGTTTTCAGTCGACTGAATAGGTTTTCAGTCAACCGAATGATACCTATAAAAGAAGGCCTTGAGGTACGAGCTAGATTAATAATTCTCTACTTACTTCATCTCATTTCTACTGCTCCAATTACATAAGTTTGCTACTATGTCGGAAGACTCACCAACGACCTACATGAAAGCATCAAACGTTGTTGTCAGTATATTTACTTTTCATACTTGCATTCATTTAGAACGAGATAGTAGAGTGTTACTATCCTCCTCTCATTCTCGTACTAGTTACTTTTCTCCGAAAGTTTTCGTAGAAAAGAGCTATAGTGGATTGCCCATTAAAATGATCAAGGATCATGGGCCTTGGAGTAATAATCATTGGACTACGAATCAAGTAAAAAAAACTCATGTTTTTGTGTGTTTATAATTATTCCATTGCTACTTTGATTTGAGTGTTACGAAAAGAAAAGGTTTTAAAAAAAACTAGATTCACCACCCCACCCCCCCCCCCCCCCCCACCCCCAACCAATCCCCTCTCTCATATTCCACAATTCTACAGTTGGCATGGATTGCAGCAATGCGATCGACTTTCTCCTTTGTTATTCGGAGTATGTCTTGAGGTATTCTCGTGACAATTAAAGGTAGAGTCAGAACAAGCGGGTTTTCATTTTCATCCTATGTGTGAAGAAGACCAAGTCACACATTTAGCATATATCAATGATCTTTTGATGTTCGCAAGGGCAGATGCATCCACCATTTCTGCGATAGTAGACTGTCGAGGATTTTGGGGACACAGCAAGGCTTCGAGCTAACATGTTGAAGTATAATATGTATGTTTCGGAAAGAGTCGACGGCGATGGCAGACACTGGAGTTCTACCCCTGTAGAAGTTGCTGCGGCGGGGAGGAACTTAGGGTCCTGCAAAGTTAACACGAGCGTTAGGGGACGCGTCGACAGAGGTCTGGCGAAGTCTACTCTAACGCTCAAGTCAGTGTCCATCCGAGAAGTAAAGATAACGAGAAGTAAAGAAGTTGTCTAGAGTTGAGAGAGCGTAACCCCTTTACCAGAGGGGTTGGACTACCTTTTATACTGAAATCGATAGACTAGATGTGCCCCTCGATTGGTGCCACGTCTCCGATACTTAAGCCACACCCCCCTATTTCGACGGTAGCGGGATATCCTTTGAAACAATCTGTGTCGTTATCACGCGTCCACCCGTTGCGACATTTAAGGGTCGTGGGGACCTCTTCTTATGGGGATACTTATCTGTACCGAGAGAGGGGGGTCAGTACCTGAGGTCGATTATTGCGGGGACTCCACCTCCCAAGGTGAGCTCAGGGCCTTTAGTGCTATAACTCCCGAGGTGCTCTTGGGGCCTAACCTCCTGGGGTGCTCTCGGGAGGGGTCTTCGGACTAGCTTTCCCGGGCGCGTTTCCTGTGGGGGGCCCTGGGGCCCAGGAAGGGAGGTCGCTTCGGTCATGTCGCGCCCCGAGGCTTTCTTTATCCCTCGTGCTGGGCCCGGACTATTCAACCCTATCACAAGTCCCTCCCTTCAAGTCTGATCGAATGAAATGTGACTGACTAATCGGACTAGTGCCGAGATGAAGAAGCCGCGGGGCTTTGCCCTCCTTACTACCCCTGTAATTATAGGGGGCCTTTGGATTGTAACTTTTATCCCGAGTTTCGAGAAATCCCCCTTAATGGTCTTATCCTTTTTCAAAAAGGCTACCTCGACTCTGGAGGGACTATGATGACGTCTGTCTCCTCGTCATAAAGGCGTATGGTTCTTTTATGAGGGCGACGGGGTGCCCTAGCGAATACCTTATTGCCACGTGACCCAACGGCCATCTCCATGAGCTTTTACGGACGTGCGCCATTTTGGTTGGCTCGCGACAAGCGACTGCCTGTGTGCGGCGGTTTCTTGCTTTCCATGTGTCTCCTCCCTCATGCGTCCAGGCAGGCGGCTGCCTGAGTATAAGAGGGGAAGGTGCAGATTTTACGCCTACTTCCGACTCGGCGTCTGGGTGCACTTTGTCTTCCTCTCTCGTAAAGTCTCTTCTGCGTGTGAGTAGTTTGTCTCCTTCTTGTCTTCTTTCTTAGAGATCATGGAAAGCTATCGCGCGAAATGGTATGAGTCCACCTCCTCGAGAGTGAGACCGGAAGCCTTGCAGGCGGCCACCGAGGCCTATGGCATTCCGACCGAGATGGCAATAGTCATCCCCAAAGTGGGTCAGACGCCCGTGGAGCCCCTTGCAGGCATGTTGACCTTCTTCTTAGGGCAGATGGAGTTAGGGCTCCGCTTCCCTATCCCCCCTTTTCTCACGAACATAGCCTCCTATTTTGATATCCCCCTTCACCTGATGGCTCCTAATGCCTTCGCCCAGATGGGAGGGGTGTATATCGTCTTCAAGCTTTTTGATCTTCCTCTGACCCCTCATCTCTTTCATTCTTTCTTCATCCCGATAGGGTCTAGAGAGGTCTTTAGTTTCGTAGCCCGACCGGACCATAGGGTTTTAGCAGGGTTCCCTTCCTCGCATAAAGGGTGGAAGGAGAAATTCTTCTTCATTAAGCTGTCGTCCTTACCCTTCAGTCCCCTGTGTTGGATAGAGGAATTGTCGACTCCTCCTATTCTAGTGGACTTTCTCCACAGTCCGGTGTACCAGCGTTCTAAGGAGGTGCTCGCTGGTATGGAGTTTAGCGGCCGGGGGCTGGTGCAGAGTGAAGAGCTTATGTACCGGGCAGGCCTCAGTCCTAAAGTGACCCGAATCAGCCCTTCCCTGGGTACGTTCATCTTTTTCCTTTAATGCCTCTTGGTTCTGATTGATATTCTCTTTGTCTGATTTTTGTACAGGAAGTCATGCTCACCAAGGTGATGGGCAGGCTCATCAGATGGGAGGAGGCCAACAAGGAGGCATTGAATCCTCCTCCAGCCGCTCCGGACGCTCCACCTACTTCCGCCGAATCCCTTGAGGGGCCTACTATCCCGTCTCATGGGGTTGCTTCACCCGAGAGGGTCAAGGCTACTGTTACATCCCCGACGGTTGTGAGCCGAGGGTCTTTCGATTAACAGTTTGGCCCTGAGACGGATCTTTCCTCTGGGGGTGAATCTTCGCCGAGGGCTGCCCGTCCAGCAGGAATTAGTGAGGGGGCCTCCCTCCTATTGCTTCTTCAGTAGTTCGGTCTGCTGGGCGGTGAAAAAGGAGGCTCCCCAAGGGCTTGGGCCCTTCATAGAAAAAACTACGTGCTGCATGTTCCTCTCCTCTTCCCTCAGTGCCCGAGGAAGCGGCTCTACCTACTGAGGCAGTATCCCCTGCTCCAGAGGTGGTCATCCCTGCGCCTCCGGCTGGCTCCATTGACCCATCTACGTCTTCCAACGGTAAGAAGGTGTTACATACCCAATACCGGATGCGACTGGACTGTCTAAAGAAGAAGTTGGATGCGGCATTGGAAGCCTCCATGCAATCCTTCCCCCCGGTGCAGTTCAAGGAGGTTCCGGCCGAGGGGGTCATGTCCGAGGGAACCTCTAGCTCCGAGGAAGACGATTCCAGCCCTTCCAGTCTGCCACCTGAAGCCCCCACCATCGAGCGGCTTCATCCCCGTCCGGGCTCGCCACGGCCTGAGGGGCGCGGGAGTACCTCTGGAGGGGCGGTCGTACATGTTTCGGCGGGCCCACTCACCACCCTTCGGGAGACTCTCCTGAAGGTACAAATCACTATTGCATTGGATGTTCTCTTGTACATTACATGACTTCTTGGTGCAATGGCATGCCGCTGAGGATTGCGTGACAGCCGGCCGGGGTCTGTATTCCTGGCCCCGGGTTGAAGCCATGCTCCGCCGGCATTGAGGGCGGAGGCTACAGCTGATCACGAGCGTCGGGCAGGATTGATGCAGGTGGGGTCAGCAAGGTTCTCCGGGCGAAGGTCGATCACCTGATGGACCTCTTGCAAGACAAGGAGCAGGCTCTTCAAAATTTCCGGCACAGAGAACGTCTGGCGTCCGAGAGGGTTGTGAGTGTCACCAAGGACCTGCTCCAGGTGACGCAGGAGAGAGACCAGCTCTAGGCGAGGGAGAGGGAGTTGTTGGGTGACATCCGACTCATGGTAGCCTCGGCCGAGAGACTGAATTCGCGCAGTCAGGATCAAGCGCAACAGCTCAGTTAGAAGGAATCTGATCTCCTGATGGCCACCGACCGTGCGTCCGTCCTGGAGGATGACTTGGTCCAGGCTCGGTCGGATGAGCGTGTCACGTTGGAGAGACACAAAGTGGCCTTGGCCGAGCAGGCGGAGATGTCCGCCTATCTGGAATGGTTGAGACGTTCCTACGAGACTGCTAAGGCTGAGCTCCTTACTCTTCGAGTTGCCCAGGCTTCTAGTTCCAAGGAAACCGAGGCAGGCTTCAAGGTGAAGTTTCTGGAGTCAGATGAGTTCCGTGCCCTTGTAGCCGACCAGGTAATGCAACGCCTACAGCAGGCTTCCACAAGGCTATCGATAAGCTGAAGAAGGACCAGCTCCTCCCTCCCGATGTCGACCCACGATTATAGGTGTCTTCTGTGCTAGAGAGGGGTCTTTGCCCGAGGGCCCGCGTTGGCGGAGTCCCTCGCTCCTCAGGGGATCGGGCATCATTGTAGCAGTTTTGAATTAATGCAATCACTTTCACTGTTCTTGGTGTATGTGTCTTTGCCCAACGTGTCTCACGTCTTTGCTTTTATGGGTATAATGAATGGAAAAGGTACCTGTTCGCTTCGAGGTTGATCCTAAGGGTTGATCCCTCCTGAAAAATTCTACAAGTCAAAACTTCATGCCTACATTTAAGTCCATGACGGGTCCCCGCCGATGCTTCCTTCTGGAGTATGCGAGCGGCTCCCGAACCGTCACTTCCACCTTATACGCAATCCTCTTGAATGGACTCAAAAAGAGTCGCGGGTTTCGAGGTATGGCGTGGGCGCGTTGGTCGAAACGACGCTTCGGCGTCTGTTGCTTCTTTGGCGCTCTCTTCGCATTAACTGCACGGAGAGGCAACCCTCACTATAAATAGGGGGAGAGGGGTGCGTCGTCTCCCTCATCCCTTCTATCTGCTTGCTTCTTTTTGGCTGGATGTCACCTCTTTTTCTTTCATTCTCGTCAGTGCCCAAGCTGCCCGATGCAGAGGATGCAAGACGGTTTTTGGCTAAGGAACCCCTCAGAGGTAGAAACTTTTGTGGCGTTACCCTCACCGGGGAGCATGGTGGAGATGAGGTCCAGGGTCTCGCTGAAGATCCTGGAGGATGTGGGACTCCCGGATTATCTGAGGAGTTCAGAAAGCTTACATGGCCCGCCAGGGAGCATAGAGGAGATGACGTATCCCAATGGTTGCCTTCTCCTGCGCCAGCAGACACCATCCTCTTCCAGATCCTTGTTTTCCCCATGTTTTGGGTGGAGGATGGCGTTTTGTGGGATATGTCATCACCAAGAGGGGAGGGGCCACAGCCGCCGACTTTTCTTTTTCTCTTTCTTCTTTTCGTTGAGAAATTACGGTTGCTGTTCCCCCTCTCCTGTTAAGGCAATTCTTCGTTGCGTCATTACACGCTCCGGAGAGAAATTGCAGTCGTTGTTCCCCCTCCTCTTTTTTCTGCCTTTTGAATGTTGTACTCGGCCGCACTTTTGCGAGGACGGGGTCTTCGGAGAGGGTCGAGCCACCCATGTGTTACCTCAGGCGTCCTCGCCCGTCGCTAACTACTCGGATGGAGTACCCAGAAGGTGAAAAAGATTCCAGAGCCCTGTCAACAGTCTTCCACGCCTTGTATACTCAGAAGGTGGTTATGAGCCTAGCGACCCTAAAGAAATGGAGCCTTAGACGAGAGAGGCCCTAGTAGAAAAAGTGATTTCTCTCATCCAATTGTATCTTGAGAATTCTCTGAGATGTTGTTCTCTCTGTATTTTTTACATAAATAAAATAATATTTTTGTTACCCAGTGTCTGATACACCTGGATTATATTTTTAAAGTGTTTTGCTCATGTTCCCCGGGTCGAGCATGCCACTTTACCATTACTTCAGTAGCGCCCACCTGTTCTGGGTGCTAGGGATATTATGAGGCACCTGGGTTTGCATCCTCGGTGGGGGGTCTGAAACAACCTGGCCCGAACATAGGTACCCCGGGCATCGGCTATACCGCGAGGTATTAGGGTTTTGGATACTTAGTAGGGCGCGTAAGTCCCAGACCAAGTCTAAGTGCCCCAGGAATCGGCTGCACCGCAGGGTATTAGGGTTTTGGATGTTTGGTCGGGTGCGTATGTCCCAAACCAAGCCTAAGTACCCCAGGCATCGGCTGCACCACGAGGCATTTTGGATACTTGGTCGAGCGTGTATGTCTCAGACCAAGCCTAAGTACCCCAGGCATCGGCTGCACCACGAGACATTAGGGTTTTGGATCCTTAGTTGGGCGCGTATATCCCAGACCAAGCCTACATACCCCGGGCATCGGCTGCACCACGAGGTATTAGGGTTTTGGATATTTGGTCGAGCACGTATGTCCCAGACCAAGCCTAAGTACCCCAGGCATCGGCTGCACGGCGGGGTATTCGGATTTTGGATGCTTGGTCGGGCGCGTATGTCTCAGACCAAGCCTAAGTACCCCGGGCGTTGGCTGCACCACGAGGCATTAGGGTTTTGGGTACTTGGTCGAGCGCGTATGTCCCAGACCAAGCCTAAGTACCCCGGGCATTGACTGCACCACGAGGCATTAAGGTTTTGGGTACTTGGTCCGGCGCGTATGTCCCAGACCAAGCCTAAGTACCCCAGGCATCGGTTGCACCACGAGGCATTAGGGTTTTGGGTACTTGGTCGGGCGCGTATGTCCCAGACCAAGCCTAAATACCCCGGGCGTCAGCGGCACCACGAGGCATTAGGGTTTTGGATACTTGGTCAGGCGTGTATGTCCCAGACCAAGCCTAAGTACCCCAGGCATCGGCTGCACCACGAGGCATTAGGGTTTTGGGTACTTGGTTGGGCGCGTATGTCCTAGACCAAGCCTAAGTACCCCGAGCACGAGGCATTAGGGTTTTGGATACTTGGTCGGGCGCGTATGTCCCAAACCAAACCTAAGTACCCCGGGCATCGACTGCACCACGAGGCATTAGGGTTTTGGATACTTGGTCAGGCACGTATGTCCCAGACCAAGCCTAAGTACCCCGGGCATCGGCTGCACCATGAGGCATTAGGGTTTTGGGTACTTGGTAGGGCGTGTATGTCCCAAACCATGCCTAAGTACCCCGGGCGTCAGCGGCACCATGAGGCATTAGGGTTTTGGATACTTGGTCGGGCGCGTATGTCCCAGACCAAGCCTATGTACCCCGGGCATTGGCTGCATCACAAGGTATTAGGGTTTTGGGTACTTAGTCGAGCACGTATGTCTCATATCAAGCCTAATTACCTCGAGCGTCAGCGGCACCACGAGGCATTAGGGTTTTGGATACTTGGTTGGCCGCGATGTCCCAGACCAAGCCTAAGTACCTCGGGCATCGGCTGCACCACGAGGCATTAGGATTTTGGGTACTTGGTCGGGTGCGTATGTCCCAGACCAAGCCTAAGTACCCCGGGCGTTGGCTGCACCACGAGGCATTATGGTTTTGGGTACTTGGTCGAGCGTGTATGTCCCAGACCAAGCCTAAGTACCCCGGGAATCGGCTTCACCACGAGGCATTAGGATTTTGGGTACTTGGTCGAGCACGTATGTCCCAGACCAAGCCTAAGTAGCCCGGGCATCGGCTGCACCACGAGGCATTAGGGTTTTGGGTACTTGGTCGGGCGCGTATGTCCCAGACCAAGCCTAAGTACCCTAGGCATCAGCGGCACCGTGAGGTATTTGGATTTTTTTAATTCCTTAGTGGCGCATTATCATTTTTAAAAAAGCATCTCCTTTTATTACTTGATTTTGCTGCGAGAGCACAGAGAGGCATAGACAGATGTTCTAAATAAAGCGCAAATCTTACCGAGACCAAAAGGGTCCGAGACCGCAGCCGGGCCGGGACCTCTTGAGTTTTTTCCCTTCTCCTCCAACTAGTGTTGCAGGCCCTTCGGATTCTTCCGAGACTCTGTTCTGACCTCTCCGCTGTAGCACCGTCGAGACACCAGCTGGTCTCCTCGGACTTCAACCACCCGGTCGCTTACCGGGAGCTTTATCTTCTGGTGGTAAACAGAGACCACCGCCTGGAAAGTGCTGAGCGCAGGGCGACCCAGGATGGCATTATAGGAGGAGGGCACGTCTACAATCAAGAAAGGAGTCCTCCGGGTTCTTTCGAGCCTGTCACTGCCTAATGAGAGTGACAAGGTGATTTGCCCTACCGGCTGTACGCGGTTCCTTGTGAAACCAAATAGCGGAGTCGAGACCGGGAGCAGTTCCTCCTTGTCTACCTGCATCTGATCCCAAGCCGCCTTGTACAGGATGTTCATGGAACTCCCTGTGTCCACAAAGATACGCTTAACCTCATAATTAGCAATACGGGCTACAATCACTCAGGCGTCCTCATGGGGAGCTTCTACTTCTTCAAGGTCAGACGGCCCAAAGAATATTGTAGGCCCCGACTCCTGGCTCCTGCTTGTACCGATGGAGTAGTTTTCCAATCGCCGGGTATAAGATTTCCTAGGCCGGTTGGAGTCCCCTCCCGTAGGTCCCCCAGAGATGACTTCCACATGACCTGAGGGCGGACCCCGCATGGGAGCCTTGCCCTTCTGGGGGTCTCTCTCCAAGGAGAGTGATCTTCGGGGTGCAGGCCCCCAACTCCTACCCCGCGATCATGATCGAGACTGAGGTCAGGCCTCGTTTCCCTCGACATGCTGTCGCCGAGGAGAGAAACTTCACCTGGGAGGCCTTCTGCGGTACCCTGACTTATTCCACTTTCTTTGAGGTTTAGTGTCTACCTTCTCGCCGAACTTCTTCTTCAAGGCGTGACACTCTTCAGTGGAATGTGTTGAGCTGCCATGGTAACCACAGTACCTTGGTGGCAGCTCTGGCAGCTCGGTGTCCACCGTCTCCACCATCCGGCGCCTACCAGCCCAATGGTCCTTCCCGGGGTGAGGTTCCTTTCCTCGGGTTAGGGCCGGGGTCTCCCTCTTGTCTGATCGGGGAACCGCCAGAGGGGGGCATCGACAGGGTCTTTGCACCTAGCGTACTATACTTCTTCCACATTGACATGCTTGACGGAGCGTCCCAACAAAGCATCGAAACTGGCTGGAGGATTCCTTACCAAGGATCGGAAGAAGTCCCCTTCAGCGAGCCCTTGGGTACAGGCACTGACGAGTATCTCCGATGTTGCACTAGGCAATCTTGTGTCATCCGATTGAACCTCTGGATGTACTCCTTGAGCGGTTTCTTAGGCTTCTGCTTGAGGGAGAATAGGTTAAGTGTCGTCTTCTGGTAGCGACGGCTGCTCGCGAAATGGTGGAGGAAAGCTGTCTTGAACTCCACGAAGGAGTTGATAGAACCCTATGGCAGCCTCTGGAACCACCGCTGAGCTGCTCCGGACAGGGTGTTCAAGAACACACGGCACTTCACACCATCAGTATACTGGTGCAGGAGTGCCGCATTCTCGAATTTACAGACGTGATCCTCTGGATCCATCTTCCCATCATAATCAGGGATCCCCGGCCCCGGAACTGTTTGGACATGGGGTCTTCGACAATCTCGGACGAGAAGGGTGTAGAGGGGACCTTATGAGAGGTTTTGGGTTCATCCCTCTTCCCCTGTCCTTCTTCGTGCCTTTGGGCGCTGGAGGCCACTGAGTGGGCCTTCTCCAAGTCTCCGGGAGATTCTCTTTGGAGGCCCGGGGTTGCTCCTTCCTGTAACCCCGTGGGGGTAACAGATCTCCGTGAATGCGAGACAGAGACTTTGGGAATCTCCTCCCTCGCCGGATCCCCTTGTCGCGGGACAGCCTTTTCGACTTGGTGTTGCTCCAGCGCTTATTTGATGGCGTTAGCACCAGACGGTCAAGTTCCTCTCTTGTGAGGGCAAGGGGTTGTTCCTCCGATCCTGCCATCGGTGCTCCTTCAGGTGCTTTGCTAGTTCCCACAAACGGCGCCAAATTTGTTCCGGAAAGAGTCAACGGCGATGGCCAGACACTGGAGTTCTGCCCATGTAGAAGTTGTTGCGGTGGGGAGGAACTTAGGCTCCTGCAAAGTTAACACGAGCGTTAGGGAACGCGCCGGCAGAGGTCCGGCGGAGTCCACTCCAACGCTCAAGTCAGTATCCGTCTGAGAAATAAAGGTAGCGAGAAGTAAAGAATGTGTCTAGAGTTGAGAGAGTGTAACCCCTTTACCGGAGGGGTTGGACTACCTTTTATACCGATGTCGACAGACTAGACGTGCCCCTCGATTGGTGCCACGTCTCCGATACTTAAGTCACGCCCCCTGTTTCGGCAATAGCAGGATATCCTTTGAAACAGTCTACGCCATTATCACGCGTCCACCCATTGCGACATTTAAGGGTCGTGGGGACCTCTTCTTACGGGGATACTTATCCGTACCGAGAGAGGAGGATCAGTACCTGAGGTCGGTTATTGCGGGGACTCCACCTCCCGAGGTGAGCTCGGGGCCTTTGGCGTTATAACTCTCGAGGTGCTCTCAGGGCCTAACCTCCCGGGGCGCTCTTGGGAGAGGTATTCGGACTAGCTTTCCCGGGCGCGTTTCCTGCAGGGGGGCCTGGGGCCTAGGAAGGGAGGTCGCTTCGGTCATGTCCCACCCCGAGGCTTTCTTCATCCCTCATGCCGGGCCCGGACTATTCGACCCTATCAATGTACATGGTGTGCATGGACGACCGCACCAAGGGGGAACTTATATAAATTACATATTTTCAAAAGGTATCTTCCCCTTTATGTACCTTGGTGTTCCATTAGCCGCGGAGAAGCTTCAAATTGTTAATTATGGGCCCCTTCTTAATGCTGTGACTAAACAGATTATTTCATGATCGAAGCACACTCTATCTTATGCGAGGCTTTTTGAGCTAGTTCAGTCGGTGATACAAGGCATTGAATGTTTTTGGTTATCTATTCTCCCAATCCCTAGTGGCGTGATTGACAAACTTTATCGAACTTGCCGATCTTTTGTTTGGTCCACCAAGCATTCATCTATCTTTGGTTGACTATTTATTCAAAGAGGAAGGAGGCTATGATATTCAAGAATTGCATGCATGGAATAATACATTATTATGCTAAACATTGTGGAGCATTCAAATCAAGAAGGATACACTTTGGGTTCGTTGGATACACCACCATTATCTCAGGGGAGCAAATTTTTTATAGTGGCAATGCAAAATTTTGGCCTCCCCTTTGATCAAGAGGTTGGTCCAAATTCGTGGCCAACTTGTGCAACATCTAGGAGTCTATGGGATAGACAATGTGAAGCTATTTGAACGGTTCGTAGCAAAAAGCATGGCGCAACTGATACTTATACCTTTTCCCAACAGCGAGGAGCAGTTGCACCCAAGCACCGGTCTACCTTTTGGATGCTTGTTCATCAACAATTACGGATAGCAGAAATGTTGCCTTATGAACCTCACAATCAGTGCTCACTATGCAAGCGAGCTATGGAGTGCAATGATCATGTTTTCTTTCGATGCCCCATTACAAGTCTACTGTGGGACAAAATTTAGGATTGGCTAAGTATATGGCCAGCTATCTACACGATTGGTAGCTTGATTTGAGTCTTTCGGAGGTAATTCCGAGAAGAAGGTTGACGAAAGCTCATTACTTAACGACTAGTGTGATTTTTCTTGTATGATAAGTTTGAAATCAATCTCATTTTGAGGATGAGAAACCTTAAGTTGAGAGGATATTTCTTAAAGTCTAGACTCGTATCTATCATTTTGTATACATCTGACGCTTGTAAATACCTTTGATCTATATATATTTTTACCGTAAAAAAGATACTGCTTACCTGCAAGTTTTTTTTCCAGCAGTCATGTCTTTGAGACTTTTTCTATCTTTTGAATTTCTTATCAACTTTACCTTCCAAAATTTCTCGTCTATTGATTTCATTCAATTTGCCAAAGTGTCCCATTAACGCTAATCTACTTGCACTTCTCCATCCGTCAACGATTATTAAACTTCCATGTCTGTTAATCCGTCGAACTTTTCCATTTTCCAAGTATTTGAAATCGTTTATCTGTCCGTACCTATTAGACTTCATTATCTACCACACTTGTTAAACTTCTTTATCTACTAAGTATTTTATCAATTTTGATAAACTTAGACTTTTCAACCACTAAAGTAACAATAATCTCTCAAGTCTTTTACACATGTACATTTGACAAATAAATTAGTAACAAAATATTAACCTAACTTAAACTCTTTAATAAATATATCGAGACCACTTCACCAGGCTTAACCATTTGATATTGCATCAGCAATTAACTCTAATGATATTCACATCAAACAAAGTTTAATTTGCCATGTATGAGGTCCATTTCACCTCAAACAAAAAGGTGAAACCTTTGCGGCATTCATGCCTCATGCCTAACCAAACTCAATAGCCACCTCATATGACATGTCTAACTTGTGAACAATTTGAGCAAATAAAATATGTCTCAAGCTCAACTTGGATCAAACTCAACCCCTTGCACTCTTCCCTCCCAACTTAGATCTCCCCTCCAAGCTTTGCTCTCCAAAACCTCCTCTCTAACCTCAATTCCGTGAGCTCATCTCTCCAAGCTCTCCATTCCTTGAGCTCTCTACTTCAAATATGGTAGGTCGTATCCTTGGCCCATCTTCAAGTCACCCACTACTACTTGTGCCCATAATTCCTTATTTTCAAAATTAATGGGTAGTAACAGTTGAAAAACATTAATCGAACAAGGTTTAATGGTTATCAAGTCGGAAATAATAATGGAAATGACTAAATGGTTCCTTATTTTTTTAAAGATCATGGCCAAGTCTTCATCGATATCTCTCAACCTTATATCCATAAATGCTCAAGTATGTTGGTCATTAAGGAATCTAATATATCTCTCACTTTTGCACCCTTCATTACACCCTTTGTAATTTAAGATAACTTTTAACACTCTCTGACATTTGCTCTAGCATACATAGAACAGATCATGTTGCGCCGGTCAAACTACACCTCTACTTCAGTATCCACCTTGTCAACAAACCTCTGTCTGCATCTGCATCTTCACTTCCACCTCGACGTCCATCTCGATGGTTGGCAGATTCCCGCAACATGACTCCTATTTATTTAGCCTTTAATTCTGCTTCCCTTTCTCTACTTCAGCTCTATCAGGCATCTTCTTTTTAATCACCTTTATCATAAAATTTTGATCTGATTCAATTTACACTAGCAGAGCATCCCTCCTTTAAAAATTGAATAAAGTCAAACTATATATTAATAAAAAAATGAGAGGAACCATTATTCCTCAAAATAGAATAAGAAATGCATAAGGATAATTTAAGAATTAGGATTGCTTGAGTATTGATTTTTTTTAAAAAAAAACATTATTTCTATAATTAAATATACAAACACTTGCAGAAATTGATGCAAAAACTAAACGGATAACAAATATATTAGAATGATTTTTCATAAAGAAGGAAGCAGGCACCTAAGCATCATGAAAATATTTAGCCATTGGAAAAATACAATATGCGCAAGAAAAAACAAGTCCACATGATTTAGCTTCAACCCGAGACACAACCATAGACTTGCAGAAACATTCTTTAATAAAAGTTTTAGTAAACAATGTGTGGGAAACTATGCTAATACACAAAGAAAATAAGATCCGTTTGCTTCAAACAGCCTTAAATCCTTTGTTACCTGATGTGGAACCAGAACTACAAGAAAATTTGATCAATCCATGAGTAGGTAATATAAACAATTCCAACAAACATCAGATTATGAATTAATCAATTTAGTACGATAATTACAGAAAACATGTCTTTCCAAAATGACTTCATGATATATATTTTATCCCCATCAACAGTGCCACCATTCTAACCTCTGGTGGATAACCTTCCCAATGATAGCTGAGAGGCTCAATGCATAGTTAACTGTTTGGCATGGCCACTCTTTTTCATTAAGCTCATCCAAAGTGTGGCGCCACAATCTGCTTCTTTTTTTTTCTTTCATTCCTCTAGGTACTCCAATATAAATGGCCACTTTTTGGCTCATAATATGAAGCTCTCAAGATATAAGTGCCAGAGAATCAAAAGTGATTGAAAGAAATTGATTTTTAAAAAGTCGAGAGAAAGCTTCTCTACACTAGCATTTCATCGACTTGCATAATTTCTGCACGTGTCATCTGGTTTGCACGAGCCATACTGATTAAATAATCTTGTGCAACACAACACTAATGAGATTTTGCTCCTTTTAAATGTAAAAATAGAATTAACAATAATAAGATTTTGCTCCTTTTAGTAAGATTATCTACTCATATTCATAACCATTTCGATCCAATTGTCATTTATGAAATATTGTATGTTTTAACTAATGAGAAACTGAAAATGACAAATTGAAATGTATAGCAGGACTCTCTTTAACATTATAAGGATAAATAAGAACAGGAAAGCTCTTCAATGTTGAAATCACAAGGATAAACAAAAATAGGAGCATTGGTAACTGGAATAAATAGTCCAGATTCATTGTAGACATAAAGGGAGGTCTTGTAAACAATAATCTGCAGGATGAAGGGTTAAGTTTGGCAATACATTTGCATTTCACAAGTGCATTTAGAAAATGCACCTTGTGCTAAAGTGCAGTGTGTGAAAAATAATCATTTTGCAATTATTATTATTATCGTATTATTATCCTTTTACCACGTAAATTAGTCAATCAATTATTATTATTATTATCAACTTTTTAATATGAATCAAATGTTATTAACATATTATATAATAATTTGATAAACATGCATATGACAACCTAAGATAATATGTATTGCATATGTTGTAAGGCATCAATTACACAAACTGTATATGTAGAACTCAATATAGAAAACCTAAGAGAATTTCATTTTGCCACTTATAGTTTATCTACATTATCATTGTCCGTCACAATTTAGAATATTATATTTTATTCCCCATAATTTGCAAAACAAAAGTAAAATACGATAACCAAGATGACAGTATTCATCCACATGCAATGCACGTGACAAAGTTAGACACAAATTTGGAAGAAAAAAATTATGATTCACCTTATATTCATTTATTGAATTGCTTAGCGTGCTTCCTAGACTGTTTTGCTCTTCAACCTTCCTTCTTCTTAAGTCTGATCACGTTCTCTTTTAAAACAAACTTAAATCAAACAAAGGTTTTGTTCCCCACACGAAGGTATGTCTACAAGAATTGTCTTACCTCTTCTTTTTTTCTCATTTTTCTTCTTATTATCATATGATTTGATTGTTGGTAATTTTTGCTGCATATTCCATTGACTATCTCAAACGTTGTAAGCACCTCACTTATCAAATGATGAAAATGCAAGATGCTAGATAAAAGAAACAAGATTTCTATAAAACAAAACTCTAATCTTATTGTATCTATTAATTTAACCATTTAAATTTTAACTTTTTAAAGATACCCCCAGCTTATTGTCCCGGATACAGTTTATGCAATGGAGAATCACTATTTGCATGGGAGAATACACAATGTTAAGTCAAGGGTATTTTGTTTTTATGTTGTAAATTATGAAGGATAAAATGTACCATTCTAAACTATTAGGAATTGAAAAGTTGGAAAATTATGAGGGCAAAATAATATTTTCTCAAAATCTAAACTAAAATTATCAATGCGGGATTAAACCAAGAACATCAATTATGCTATTAACCAAATATCTATAGCACTATCTCATGTTGGAGCATAGAAACTATATATCCAACTTGTTTCATAAACTATGAAAGGTTTTAATATAAAAAGGATAACATTAACCAAGATCATGATTGTCTAAAAACATGAGTCAGCTCATATAGAGCACACACCTAAGTGTCTCTTCAACTTCAAATCACCACACAGCTAACGATGCCTTTGACCTTAAATTAGCACATTAACATCCAGCGTTGACTCCACCAGCCGCCGGCGCTGACTGACTTCAAATCCCACGACCGCCTTCCAATCCCATGATCGCTATTGCTGGAGAAGGAGGAAGTGTCAAAGCTTAGGGTAACGAGTTATTACTAATTGATTAGCTTAGAGTTTAGTTTTAATTAATGATTGTTAATTAGTTTAAGGTTAATTACTTAGTTAAGAGATTAATTAACAACCTGATTTAAGTAAATGAGATAAATTGTAATTTCCGTAGTTATGGGTTGAATAATGAAGTAGATTAATTGATTTAATTGGCTTAGATATGAACTAATGGAACTTGATTATTTAATGGGTTAATTAACAAGTTAGTTAATACGTTTAGTTGACTTAACTATAGGATGATTCAAATTACTAAGTTGAAGATGAACTTGAAAGTGGATTTAATTAAGCGGTAGGTTGACTAAATGATTGATAGGTCTTTAATCAATCAAGTAAGAAATGCCACACCATGTTAAGAAGTTTAAACAATTACTAGAAAAGGGGAATAAATAGTTTATTTATGTATATTAATTTGGGGTTACTAGATTTATTCTAGTACTTAGTGTGCTTCATATCCTCGACTTGTAGGATTCGAGATCAAAGCAAGCCCATTGACTTAAAGACAGATAGGCAAGGTTCTAAAATTCGCTAGGTGCTAATCGGGCGCCAGACTAGCGCCTAGGCCGCCTAGACGGGGACTAGGCACCACTAGACGAATTTCACGGTATCAACATAAATTACATAATAAATCACATTCTATAACTCCAACACAAAAATATCAAATTTAAAATGAGTTCAAAATTACACAACTAATAAAATAGCACAAAATTATTCTATATTTTAACTCTCCAAAATGTGGGCTTCTTTAGTTGCTCTAATTTCTCCAACTCTGATTATTCAATACATGAAAATGAAGTTTGGTGCTAGTCGTTAGGGCAAGCCAACAAATCAGTTTTCTTGTTAGACCAAAGTTTATGGCTTATAAAACTTAAGTCCAACACAAAAAAAAGGGTTACATTTCAAATTTTTTAATTGGGCTTTAAATTTAAAAGCCCAAATTAACAAAAATTTTGAAAATCTACACTATTTCCGCGGCGCCTAGACGATTCAACCAATTAGTCGACACCTAGGGCCGCCTAATCCCGCCTAGGCGCCAAGGCCGACTAGGATGTTTTCGGTGCGGTTGGGTGGCACCTAGCACCTAGGTGGGGCCTAGGCGGCCGCCTAAGCCAATTTTTAGAACACTGCAGATAGGATATTCTAAGGTCAAGGTGGGTAGTTCTTCTTTGACCTATATAGTTCTTTGATCTTAGTGTATGATTATTTATTTTTATATATTGATTAGACAGTAGTTATTTGCTTACCTTATATTCACTCTATATTGTTCTTGTGATTGACCTTTGTTACTAGATCTTATTTTAGTCTATTTTGATATCTAGCAGTCTAAATTGTTATTCCTGCTTGGGTTGGATATGTATATAGGATATTACCGGACCATAATGTAGTTATGAACTTATGAGCGTGCATTTATATCGTAGTATATACTTATATACTTAGGCTCGTGTTTACTCGTGATAGATATCATACCGTAGCGAAAGTGGTAGAGTATTCTATTAGGTCATCTTCGTCGGACTGAACTGTAAGACTACTTGATTCTGAGCTTGTTGTTTTTACTATATTTATGATGATACCATGGAGGTAGTTGAGACCGTATGACTAGAGGACTAGTATATTCTCAGTGGAGATTGTTGTTGTTATACTTATATATATGTTGTCAACATTATATACATCCGTGGCAACATGTTGTTGCGCACAGTCAGTAGCTAGATAGTTACTTCACCCTATTTGCTCATGAGATCCATGGTAACATGTTGCCCGTAGATAGTAGTCATTTGTAACCACTTTGATTGCCCATGAAACCTATTCGTGGTAGCAAGTTGTTGCGCGCAATCATTAGCTAGATAACTACATGTACACTCTATCTGCCCATGCGATCTATGGCAACATGTCGCGTGCAAACAAAGATCATCCTACACCCTGACTGCCCACGAGAACCGTTCATGGTAGCATGTTGCCCGTAGTAAGGAAGGATTTTAATTGATTGTTATTGCAGGTTGTTTGTCATATTTTTGTTGAGAAAATTAGTGGCTGATTAGATCGGTATCCCCAATATCTGACAATAGGCGTAGTCACCTGAGATTGTTTTAATTGGCATACCTAATTGATCAAGTTAGTATATGGTTACGTGGTTGTTTATGCTTTTGTTAGCAAATGATTATACTATTGCTATTACTTTTGTAATAAGTATTATTACCTAGGACAACTTCCTTTGACTCCTTACACTATGTAGTTCATGAATTATCTTTCGATCTACCTGCTGAGTCATTTGTACTCACTACTTATTTTTCTCTGACTTTCAAATTTGCAAACAGAAAATATGTTGTGTCGCTCAGAGGTCCTACTATCAGTTCCATATTACTTCGAGATGTTTCATTTTTGTTCGTCTTTATGATTGATTTTCGATTCAGGTTCTTAGTGCTTGATACTTGATAATTATGTCTGTTCAGTTGCTTTACTTTTACGTTTACCTAAAAAAATGTATTTTAAAGTCATGCATGCATACAAAACTCTTTATATATTATATATAGTTGTCATTTCGGTTTTTGGCAATGTTGGCTTCTTATCATGTTGTATCAGATTTGTCACTAAGGGTATTTCTCCATCATTGAATAATCTTGATACCTCGGGATGTGACAACAATAGATTAGTTTGGTGGCTTCAGGAGCATCATATCTAGTTAGAAATTGCTCCTAGTAGAGCAGTGCCTTCTAGTTGTCGTTAGTGGTTATAGTACCAATAGTGGAAGATGGATTAGTTCCAGTGATAATGATGGCTCACCTAGATGGCCTCACGACTCTAGAACAAGATAGGAGATTCACATGAAAGGTTCACGAATGAATTTTATTTTGTGCAAGCGGGCTTACAACGAGTGGCAGCATACAATCAGATTGCAAGCATAGAAAATCAAAGTTCAACAACTATTGGTGGATGCAAATGGTGAAGGCTCATGAACAACAAAAGTAACATGAGGGCTCAACTTGTGACGGAGAGAAGATCAATGGGTCATAGATGCTCTTCAAACTAGAGATTTCTTGTAGAGAAGCACAGCCTAGAAGAGGCTCAAATTAATGTTGTTAGGACGCATATGCACAAAGGTCTCTAAGCCATGAGGCAAAAAAATTAATTTCCTAGTGATATCACGAACTTGATTTAGAATGAGAGGATATTCTGGTTGAACAGAGGTGACAAGTGAGTGGAACGAGTCAGGCTCAAGCACAAAGAGAAGTGGATAATAAGAGGTCTCTGCAAAATACCTCTTTGGAAAACTCTAACACTAAAACGATAGCTATGATAGCATGTTAAATTTGGGAAAAGAAAATAGCATTACATATGTTGTAAAAGGTTATATAAATATATATAAAGAAAGAAACCTTCAATTTAGAAATCTTAGTGTTAATAATATTAGTGTGGAACTAAAACTACTACACCCATGATCATATAAATCGAATATCTCTACTAGGAAAGCGCCTTTCAAAAGCACTCTCCTATCTACATTGAAAAAGTAGCTTTAAGAATGTAGTTCTTCGAGTAAAAGCATTCCAAGCATAAGTTGATCAAGCATCTTATTAAAACCTTACGTACATTGAACCTTAAAATTGTTTGAAAATTGGAAAACCACTCTCAAACCCATCTGAAATAATATTCAACTGGTAAAATTAAGCTTTATCGAACTTTGGACATCATTGAGGTAATATTTGACACCAAAAAAAAATGAGTAATAATATATTTCATGAGTTTGTATTTCAATGCAATCCACTATGCTACAGAAAATGGCACCTCAAGTGAGAAATAATAATAAATATAATATAAAATATTTTTCAAAAAACAGAACAGAACAGAGAAAGCAGCTAATATAGGTAACGGCATCAAGAAGTCCACACCTGAGCCACAATTGGAAAGAAAATATGTGAGATGATAGTAAAGGGAGCAGGAGGAAGATTCCATCTTTTACTAAAGAGTCATGCCTTTGAACAGAAAGTACAAGCTTGAGAAGAAATGTCATATCATTCAATAAATCCCAAGAAAAAACATCAAATATGTCACATGTACAAGAACACATTCAACTACTCAACTCCGTTAATAAAAACTTACCTTAAACACACAAAATTCCCGTGGAGCAAAAATGCTAGATATCTGCATATCAAGAAAAAAAACAATAAATATCCCATTTGAAATAAAAATTTTAATAGGAGTCTAAATCATAAACAAGGTACTATAGGATAAAGCATTAATTATTCACCTTTATGTCCCTCTAAAAATTGGTACAAACAACACTCCAAAATGCCAACGAACTTCTGTTGCAACTTGCTTCTTCCAGGGTACAGTGCACTCTACTTACTAGGTGAAAGCCGAGTGTAGTATTCAGTAAAGTCTAAACGAAAAAGAAGGAACTTCAAATCAACATGTTGTTGCATTGGTAACTGATAAATAAAAGCATCAAGTGACGCTGAATATTCTTTAGCTATTTTGTCCAGATCTTCGCTCATTAACTGAAGAAATTGTCCAGCTTGTTGCATGATGGCTTTCCTACCACCATCAAGCCAAGAACCATATTCCTTATTTTTTGTCCTTGATTTGCTTCTCCCTCTGTGAAAGATATTAAATCAAATAATAATAACAATAAAAATAATGACTCTTCACAATTTCATGGGAAAAAACAATCAAATATTACCTTTGTTGCAGTTCAAATATACTTTCAAACCATCTCTCTGCATGGCTTCGAAAACGCAAAATAAGATCAAACAGATCGAAGAGAATCTTAAAAATGCCCTGTGATCGTTCCCCCAAAAGAGACTTCTCAACAATTGAATTGAGATACTTATCGTGAGCAGCAAGAAGATCATCCAAATCTCTTGCAGCATCCATTTCTTCTGAAAAGTGTGCCCATGAAACCTCTAGAACCTCAAACATGATATAGTATTGAAAGTTTGTCACAAAATGATTCATCTCATTCCATAGTACTTGGCATCTTCGAAGAATGGAGACAAACTGAGTCTTGACAGATGCACCTTCTTTGGTGAATATACAAGAAATAATGGAATTTGGTTTCATCATCTTCCATACCCCAATCAATGCATGCTCAACCCTTCTAAGTTTCCATAAAAAATTGAAAATTTTCAAGTATTTCTTCATGACAATTGCTGTAAATACTGTATCTAAAGGCACCCTTGCATCATACTCCAAAGAGAAAACATCCCATCCTCTATCACCATCACTATGCTCCATCATTTTTACCTTCAGACGGTCTAAAATATCATGATCGTCATACTGTGCATTGGATGCACGGATTGCAGTCTCTAGCAAACCAGCCAACTGGAATGAGCTTATAGTGTTGGCTGGCTCAGAGAGCTCTGGACCAACAATATCCATCAAGTACTGCACAAAGTCACCCTGGCCAAGAAGTAAATACCTTTTGATTGCAAGACAATGATCTTTGAACCGATACTGCTTATGAATCACATTCAGCAAGTGTCTATCAATCCGCTTAGCTGCCTCAACAACAAGTGCTTCTAAAGCATCTGTCTCCCCATATACAATCCCACCCCTCCTAGTTGTTTTCCCAACATGAGCTGCCGCTTCTGTGGCAGCAGCAGCCCAACCAGTGTCTTCACAGCAAACTTTGAGGAAGTTAATTGACTTCCCTGTCCTCAAGATCCTCTGTGCTAAAGAAGGAGAAATAAAAGAAGGCAGCATTGCTGCCTGGATTTGGTAGCCTTCTTGCCATAAAGCCTCCGCCTTAACCGCTTGGCTCTGTATGAAGAACTCAGAGAACATGTCCTCCAATTCACCCTCCAAAACCCAACTCCGGACCATCTCAAACAGAGGTGAGCATACCCTCAGCAATAGACGACCCATGAAATCCTGCACTAAAGGATCCCCATGGTGTGCTTGCTCATGTATTGCTCCAGCCATTGCTCCACCTCTCAGAGCTCGACAGCCATCGACCAGAACTGCCATCAATCTCATCCGAACTGTTGGTTCAGCAAGCCAGACTTGAAGCCGCCGCATAGATAAGTAGTTACCTGGCACTCCAGAAATGGATCCTGGAGTTGGAATTGGATTTGAAGAGTGGGATTCAAGCACGGCCAAGAGTTTGTAATAGTCTGAAAGCTCATCCTGAAGAGCGGAGCAGAAAGCCTGACCAACAGTGCCAATCTCCTCAGCAGGAAAGCAATTCATACTTTCAGTAATGAAACCCCTGACCTTTCTGAAGAGCCATCCAAGTTCACAGAGCTTGCGGACCATTGTTTTCATGGCTCTTGGAAGCTTCAACGACTCAGGTAAATCATAACAGTTTGCCGTCTTGTCAAATCTCACGTACCGGCCGTCAATCCCCTGGCAAACAAAGAGGATGTCCCTCACGATGGCAGACTCAGTCACCTCCGATTCGTCCATGACCAGATCTGCATATTCCCTGAGTGCGATCTCGCGAATGTTCTCAGGATCTTTGGATACAAGGAGAATTCCTCCAGAAGGAGGTAGGAATTTCTTGGCAGCAGTAGGCGGTTGGTGGCCAGGCTGCGGATCAAGTGGGAGAGCAGGGAGGCCGATGTTAGCCGGCGAAGTAAGAATCGTTTCGCGCCGGCGGGAGTCGGAGAGAGATTTGAGGAGGTATAGGAGTGCCCAACGGTTGCGGATTGCGCCGGGGGCGGCGGATCGGGCGGAGAGCTTGGTGTGGAGATCCGCGAAGGCAAGAGCTTCCGAAGAGCGGCCGGACGCAGCCATTTGACGCTTGATAGACTCGGCCATGGCGAGCTCGTCGGGGGCGATGGAAGGTGCCATGCAGCTGGAGAGCAAGCGATGGGCGAAACGGAGAGCGCGGGGCAGCTCATCGGCAGCGATTCGGGATGGGGAACCTGTAGGAGAGAGGAGTCGAACGACGAGCTCCTTGGTAAGATCGAGGATTTGGGGATCGTCCATGGCCGCCGGCGAAGCCACCTGGAGGCGCTAGGGTTTATATGTGCTTTTTTTTTAATTAGTGTCTTTTTGTATTTTTATTTAGGTTTTCTAATTCAACACATTCATTTTAGTCGTTTGGGCGGGGAGAGGAATCTTTTTCAAAAAGGGAGAAGTGATCGATCAGTATAAATATACGCATACGCGTACCAACTAATATTTAGAAGTGTTTGGGAGAGCTTCTGCTTACTGCTTTTTAGCTTCTAGCCATGCAAAAGTGCTTTTGAGTGTTTGGGAATACCAGATTCTGCTTTAACTTCTGCAACTTTTACTCAAAAGCTAGAAGCAACAATTTGATGCTTTTTTCTGCTTCTACTTTTTTGCTTATGGTGTAGAATTAAAAGTTGACATTTATACCCTTAATAAATTTATTATTTTACATAATTACCATCACATTTTTAAATAAAATCTTATATTTTTATATAATTTATATTTTCAAAAAAATTTATACATATTTGTATAAATTTATATAAATTTTATAATTTTATTATTTTTTATATTTTTATTAACTTTATATTTTTTTAAATATATATATTATTAAAAAAATAATTTTGATATAATATTTAAAATATAATATTAAATATATAAAATATTATAGATCATGTATCAAAATTATATTTAGATAATTGAAAAAAATTAATTTTGATAGTTTAAGGATATTATTGTCATTTAATTAAAAATTAAGCTTAAAAGTGATTATTCACCAAACACTCAAACTTTACCTTGTATCAGCTTTTGACTTCTATTTCCAAACACTGCATGCTTTAGCTTCTTACTAACTTCAAGATAATCACTACAAGAATCACTTTTTAAGAAGTAAAAGTTCTCCCAAACACTCTCTTAGAATCAATTAGAGAAGCAACGTGGTAACGAAAGCGTAATAATACTATACTGAATAAAATAAGTAAAAATTAGAAGGGCATTATAATTAACATATTAAAAAAAGACAAAAAAAAATACACTCTGTCGCATTTTTCATATTAAAATATTCTTATTCCAACTACACCTTATTAAAAAAAATTAATCCAATTTATCAAAAATATTATACATACATAACTTTTATATATTAAAATATTTTAATTTGATAAAAATTACTTTTATATTAAAAATATTTTAATTTAATAAAAAATACTATTATATTAACAACTAAATTATTGTAGTTATGTGAGTGTAAATGAGCTAAGGTGCTCGTAAACAATACGAGTGTTGATTAAAAAAAAGTTCGTTCGAATTCGTTCAATTAAGTTAACGAACTGAGTTTAATAATATTTGATTCATGAGCTCATAAATATATTCATAATGAAGCTTGTGAGATACTCGTGAATGTGTCTGTTAAGAGATTAATTTATATTTATATATATAACTTTGTTATCCTATATACTCATGTATGACAACTCGCGAGCATTTGGTATTAATATTTTAAAAAAATATATAATTTTTTTACGGTTTAACGTTTAGTCTAAAGGAAGTGAATTTTTTAATAACACTAAGGCTATGGTTAGTAAAGAGTAATCTACCTTGTAATGTAATCAAGATTATATTACAAAATAGATTACTTTGTTTGGTACAACTTTAAAATTGCAATATAATATACAACTTTAAAATTACAATATAATATAATCTAAGTTTAAAAAGTTAATAAAATTTTGTAATCTGGATTATAAGATCAACAACATATAATTTGGATCACATTCCAAGCCCAATGATTCATGATTGCCCGTAGATAGGTGTACAATTAACAATATTGCTTGAACTCGAGAATGATCCGAAAATGATATGTTAATGAGCCTGTCGGAGATAATGCGATCGGCAAGAGAGGGGTGAATTGCCCCTACATATGTGAACTTATCTTTTGTCTTTGCTTAAACAAAGATGGATATTAGTCATCAAAAAATAAGTAACATAAGCAAAAGTAACTAAGCGAAAGAAAAGAGGCATAGACAGTTACTTGGTTTGTAATTAGGAAAGTTGCTAATCCAAGGCAAAAAATAAACTCAATCTCCATATCAAACTTCTTGAGGCGGAGAAGCTTTTTACATACACTAGAACTCAGAAAGGCATAGAAAAACTCAATAGAAATTCGTTTACAATGAATTGATGTTTGTAACTGAGCTCTGGGAATCTATTTATGGCCCCGGTTAAGTCTATCAGATTGTTGGCGTGGCCCTATACGGGCGCTCGAGTGCTTAGGGGGCACTTAACACGTGGCTTAGGGGTTATCCACTTCGTAGCGTTCGCAAACGACTAGTTCTGGATGACTTATAGCTTCTCGGGTGCCTGTATATATGCATTGGGGCACTCGGGAACACGGGTGCCCGAGCGCATAGGGGCGCCCATTCACGAGTGCTCTAGTTGACTCGGGCGCCCGAGTGACTTTAGTTCAGCACAGCGTTGATCAGTCTCCAGCGGGGCTTCTTGGGTGATTTCGGATCTTCCAGAGTTGGGCTCACCCGAACTCTCTCCCGCCCTTCTCCTCGAGCTTTCTTCCTCCCGACTTCTCATCCCTCGGACGTCACGCTCGTCCTTCTCACTCTACTGGGGTACATTTCCGCAGACCTCTGTGTCCCTCTAATGCACCGAACTTGTCGGCTCCCTTCCCGTGCCATCCTACTCCACCGCTACGTCTTCCACTCAACTTCCTATGCTCCTAAGCTCCTGCACACTTAGACACTAGGATCAAACACAACAGGATCTAACTTGACTCGGTTGATCACATCAAAACTCACCTGGGATACTTGTAATCTCCTCCTTTTTGATGTACATCAACCCGAGTTAAGTTAGGATTAAAGAACATATGAAATAATTCTATGTGAAAATTGATAATAGACTTCGGATATTATCTGAAGTAATAAGTAGATAATTACCGAAGTAGACGCGCATGAAGTAAAAAGGTCAGTTTTTTACTTCACCACGAAATACCGAAGTCTTTCACCGGTTCAAAATCGGTTCAAAGTTGAACCGTTTTCGAAGTAAAATGGCTCTATTACTTCATCGATCTCGCTGAAGTATTTGATCGTATATAACTTCATAAGTTGACAAAGTAAAATATTTATACGACTTCACACATTTTTTATTCTTGTGTAGTAAATATTTAATTTTACTTCTACAAAATTTGAATTGGTCGAAGTATTTTTGTTGTATTACTTCAGCATAATGTAGACGTATTAGAGTATATGTTGCTATAACAAATATTTAAATTTAGCGAAGTAATTTATACAAACGACTTCACAAATTAAATAAATGACGAAGTAAATATTTTTTTAAACTACGCTGCTAATTAAATTTGACGAAGTCTGTTGTATTACATTACTATACCATTTATTTGTATTGTCGAAGTAATTCATCATATTTTGCTATAATACAATTTTAATTAAACAAATATTTTTTAAAAATATCTATTTGAATTACTACAACACAATATTTTTCACCATCAAAATTAAACAAATATATATATATATATCAGAAATATCTATTTCTTACAACTCAAAGGTGTATTCATAAAAGACATTAACCAACTTCACCCAAAATCTGTTGTATTCATAAATCTCTAAATACAATCAAAATTTTTTTCACAATCTACACTTAGGCACCCACATAAAAGTAGATAAATTCACTCCATTCGCTTCTAACTTCATCATACTGAGATTGATTGTAATACTGTTTATTTTTTGAGGCTGCAAACTAAACCATTAATAGAAGTGTGAGGGTCAATACAAAATGACTAAATATTTCATAAAGAATATAGTTATAAAAAGATTTACCTTCCTCTCCAATTGTAAATCTTCATCCATGACTATCTCTTTCATATACCGCATTACACAATATCCACATTCAACACCACCATTTTGTTTTAGATTACCCTAATGAAATTGAAAGTGTAATGCAATTAGTCACAATCATAACAATAAGAATTATCAACTAATGTTTAAATGCATAGTCATGATATATATCGTCAATTGTTTAAAATCTGGCCCTTTTGAAATACCCCTTGAGGCATTGTATATCTTGACTCCACTGCATTGTAAAAATTAGAAAGTTATTTTTGAACATCTAATTAATTGAATGTATTTACAAACAACATAATCTACTACCTACTTGGTCACAATTATTTGCCACGCATAATCTCGATTCCTATTACTTAAAGAGTCCAATAAATATATCATATTTTTATCTTCATTAATTATAGTCAGAATCCAATGGTACCTGCATAAATGACAAAATGAAAGATCCACTAAAAGAGAAATAAGCTTGCTAAGCTGCATAAATGACAATAGCCAAAAGGTTAGAATCCAATGGTACCTGCATAAATGACAATATAGCATTAACAATATATAGTAGGAATTGATAAATAATTAAAATCTTACTCGGTGTTGTATGAGATTAAGCATATGCTATCTCTATTCGATACTTCTAATTGAGCAGCAATATGTTGTGACAATTTACTATCATATTCGTTCACTCTGTGTGTATGTATGTGATTGGGATCCACAAATGAAATATACTCTGCCCTATTTTCTTTCTTTAAATATTTGAAAAGATAACTGCACTCATAAGCCAATTATTAAATATTTTACATAATATTTAAAGCTACCCAACAAATACTCTACAAAAGAGTGAAGAAACATATATACAGTAGCCATGGAGTATAGCAGAGAAGTATTACATACATACAGCAGAAAAATATTTAAAGCTTCTGGAGTATGTATACATACCATCGGTAAAGCAGTTTCAAGCATGCCATCGATAAAGCACTAAAAACAGCAATTTCAAGAAGTTTCAAGCAACTAAAAGAGGTCAGTCAAATTAGGAATATGATCTGAGATCTTGATATTAAGTTTCAAGCAACTAAAAGAGGCCACTAAAAGAGGCACTAAAAATAGCAATTTCAAGCAACTAAAAGCAGTTTCAAGTAGAGGTCAGTCAAATTAGTATGTGAACAAGTCAAATGATCATATATAAAGCACTAAAAACAGCAGTTTCAAGCATGCCATCGGTAAAGCAGTTTCAAGCATGTCATCGGTAAAGCAGAGGCCAATTTCAAGCTGAGCTTCGGTAAGGTAAATCAGTTTCAAGCATGCCATCGGTAAAGCACTAAAAACAACAGTTTCAAAAATATGAAAAAGTTGTTTCAAGCACTAAAAAACAACAATTTCAAGCAGTTTCAAGCAACTAAAAGAGGCCAGCCAAATTAGGAATATGATCTGAGATCTTGATATTAAGTTTCAAGCAACTAAAAGATGCCACTAAAAGAGGCACTAAAAACAGCAGTTTCAAGCAACTAAAAGCAGTTTCAAGCACTAAAAAATAGAGGCCAGTCAAATTAGTATGTGAACAAATTTGTGACCTTCAAATGAAGCAAACAAAAGCCAGTCAAGTTCGTGAAGTTCAAGTTATTTGACTGGCCTCTGTTATATATCAAACAGAGGCCAGTCAAATTAGTATGTGAACAAGGCAGAAAACACAAAGGACCAAGCAAATTCTCTGTGTTGCACTAACTTAAATTCAAGTTAATTTACAATATTTTGAAGTTCAAGTTATATGTCTTCAAATGATCATATATAATAACTAACTAGTTGCACTAACTTAAACTAGTTCGTGACCTTCAAATGAACAAATGGTTAGATTTGTTGCACTAACTTAAACCAACAGAGAAACGAACAGAAACGAACAGAAACCAACAGAGAACAAAGGAAAGCAAAAGCATATTACAATATGCTTTATCTATGTATAGTATAGTAAAGCATATATTAAAAAATATGATACTAAAAAAACATATTACTATATGTTATTACGATAAGCAAAAAACTAACAGAGTCCATATTACGATAAGCATATTGACTAAAAAAAATTCATAGGTAAACTAGTGCTTCAGACTAAAAAAAGTCCATAGGTAAACTAAAGCAAAACCATGTGAACAAAGGTAAGCATGTGAACAAATACTATATATAAGACATAACATACCCCATGTAAACCAAAATTTGTCTGACGCCTATCTCTTTCATCTCCATAAAACGCAATATATCTTCTCTTAGCAACCATACACTTTTAGGATGTCCAAACATACCTTCATCAAATTCTATGTGTATGCTCTCGTCTTCAGGCATTAATCTGATAACATACGAGTAAATAAATTTGCATGCCAACGGTAATGTTTTTTCAATTTCCTTGTACTTGTCTTGATGACCATGAACATCCGAAAGAGCAAACGATTGAGGTTTCACATTCTTCTACAATATTTTAAAATATTCATATGAGTATTCAAAACAAAATCAAGTGATAATTGTAAAATACCAACTCTTTGTGAAAACTAAAAGTATACCTTCATTGTTGGTAAAATTACCAACTCTTTAGGCCAAGCAACAATTGTTCCGACAGCATCATTGATGATTGTTGGTCCAGACTTAATTGGGATTGGAAGCTTTGCTCCTTCATCTAAGACAACATCAACAGATGCCTTGAAGTTCCCTTCCCCAAGTGGAACATGATGAATCATTATATTTGGGCCTCCTTTTGATAGTATTGTGCCATATGCTGCCACATTTTCATGTTGTTTCACAACCAAATTACATTTTTTCCCCTTTAAGAACAATAAGAGATTGATAACAAATATTTGAAATTGAAAAAAAGAATAAATTAGACATAATATTGAGAAATATAGAACTTCCAAGTTTGAAGTGTGACTTTCATAAACCTCCACATCTTTGATGCATTTTGGATCGTTCATGTGTGAGGACTTGTTCGATATCACAGCTTCACAAGTTTGATCATTAATGACTTGAGCAAGTTGAGCCTTCAATTTCTCAAGTTCAGCCTTCAAGATCTTATTCTCCTCTGATTGTTCTTTGAAGTTGTCAGTTGAATCCTTTGGAACAGATTTCCTAATCCTTCTTGGAGTTTTAAAGTATAGTTGGGGTTTGACGCTTCCTCCAACACCTCTAACTCGTCCATAGTGTTCCGGATTTCCTAAGGCAGTGGTTAACTGATGGATGTGTTAGTGAGAGCCCTAGAGCCAATCATATGATGATTACTTTTTGGACTCATTGTATCATATTCTTGTATATATATTTCTTATATATAAAGGCATTTCTTATGGTTATTGTACTTATGTGTATTGGTGCCAAATAACTTAGTATAATAACGTCCTTGGGTAGAAGGTTCTTATCTATATCAATCGATTAGTTGAATCGATAGTGAGATGATATAGAGAACACTACTTTTAATTATTCCTAGTCAAGTATTAACATTCAAGGACAATGTTAATGCATAGAGACTAGCATGTAGGTCAACATGATGACTTGATCTCACAAGTCATGGATATGAGATATCAAGTTGACACATGGGTATACATTAGGGAATGTATACTGAATGACCCGCCATGAGAAAGTATCATGGATCGTTATATGAGTGTCATATACTTTCTCATGTGACTATTAGTATGACTATTAGTCCTTAGACCTGAAGTCACCATAGTTCCCTACATAAGGAGTTATGTACTTTGGTTTCGTCAAACGTCACCCGTAACTGGGTGGACTATAAAGGCGATTACTGGGTATGTAACAAATTATGCGGAGGGATGTGAGTGATGTAGATGGGATCTATCCCTCCTATATGACGGGAGAGATATCATAGTCTTGATAGAGTGAGATCGCTAAGTGCATGGCCATGCCCAAATAAGACAATATGAGATATTGAGCTTATTTGATTATAGTGAGTCTACTTGGAGTTCAAGACACATAGATTGATTGGAGGATGACACGGTCTATGCTTCATAGAAGATCAATCTAGATATCGAGGATAGAAGGACGTTGTCACATATTGTGATGGTCACAATTATTAGTCACAATGGTGATGTTGGATCTCGACATTCTTGTAACTTGGATAGCAATGATGTGTTGCTAGATACCTCTCATTGCTTATGTCCTTAAATAGGTTTAAGGGCATTGCCAACGTCACAAGAACCTATAGGGTCACACACATAGAGCAATAGATGGAGAATAAGTCCATATGATGGACCGAGAGTAATGAAGTCAAAGTTTGACTTTGACTAAATATGGAAAGTCCATAAAAGGCAAGTTTGACTTGACTCAAATTAGACAACTTGAGTTGGACTCGAGTTTGATCCAAGTGTTGGATGAATCTAATCATGGGAGAATAATGAAGTCAAAGTTTGACTTTGGCTAAATATGGAAAGTCCATAAAAGGCAAGTTTGACTTGACTCAAATTAGACAACTTGAGTTGGACTCGAGTTTGATCCAAGTGTTGGATGAATCTAATCATGGGAGAATAATGAAGTCAAAGTTTGACTTTGGCTAAATATGGAAAGTCCATAAAAGTCAAGTTTGACTTGACTCAAGCCACATCACCTTGACTTGACCAAGTGATGACTTGGCATCATCATCAAGGCTAAGTAACCTCCCCATTTGAATTTTGAATTCAAATAAGGGGGTTATGGAAGGTGGTGGCCGACCACTTAATGGCCAATAATGGCCATTAAGTGGCCTGCCACTTATACACACAAAATGAGTTTTTCTTGTGTGTGATTGATTCTTCTCCTAATGATGTTTTTGGTTTTGGCTCTCCCTCTCCTCTCATCTTGCCGAGACCCAATCAAGTGCTAGCACACTTTTGGGCTCTCCTCTCCACTCTCTTGCTTGTGTGGATACTTCTAGAGGGTTGCTACTTTGCATCCTTGAGATCCGACACCAACCGAGGAGCGAGCGGGAATTGCGGGGCACGCATCGAAGGTAGTTTTTCTCTTCTCTAATAGATCTAGGTCGTAGATCAGTTTTGAAGCATGTAAACGAGCACTCGTAAATTTTTGAAATGGTTTTCTTCGCTCGGATCCTTTCTATTGGGGCTTTCGGGGTTTTCGCGACGCGAAAAAGCGATTTTCGCGGCCCGAAAAACCCTACAGGATGCCCACAATCACAAGTGTTATGAATGAGCCTCAAATTTAGATATTTATAAGTTGAAAACTCTTAGCTCACAAAATTAAATGTAGTATAGGGGCCTCAAGTCATATTTTTCCAAGTACTAGTTAAGTGTGTTTAACTCAAGCTTGAATTTGTCGTTTAATATTTTGGGTTTTCAAATAAGATGGGGGTTTGTTTTGCAAGAAAGGATGAAAATACTGCTTGAAATGAAATAGACTTAGCTAAAGCAGGAATTAACTAGGAAATTACGAAAACTAAACTTAACCCTATTTGAAATTAAGCAAAACTAATTGAATTTCAAGGACTAAAATTGAATTGCAGGTAATTTGTAGCTAATATTCAGAATTATGAAAACCAGACAAAACTGAGAAATAGCACAAGAAAATTGTAACTAATTGTAGAATTTCAGAAAATTGAAACAAAGATACTAAGAACTTGATTGAATGTAGCTATAACCTGCCTGATCGGTCGACAGACCGATCAGATGCAAGCCTGATCGGTCGAATAGACCGATCAGATACTGTCTGGATCGGTCAAACAGACCGATCAAAAACTGATACACGTGAAACAAAGGAATAAGAATGCAGAACAAAACTTTCAGAAACTAAATGTGCAAAAACTAAACAACAGATTCAATTCTTCAATCCAAGATCTATCTTGCCGTTACTCAAGATCCAGCTAGAAACCCTCTAGCTCAACAAATCAGCAGAATCTGATTCCCCCGTAGACGATTTGCATTGGTTCAATGCGTGGCTGAATACTTCTTCTGATCTCCTCCTTCTTGATGAATTGGATGGCGCTTGTGGTTCAGAAACTCTTAGAACTCTTCAGAAAACCCTGAATACTCTGACAGCTCCAATCGATGAAGACGATCAAACAGGAGTCGATCGAATGAAGTGTATCCCTTTGGCGAAACCCTCTCCTCTGGGCCTTTCAGCGACGAGATTGACTCACCAACCTCTCGGGAAATCGATCTCAGTGATTTGAGATCTTAAAACGAAGCTTGATCTGCTGTGGCCGCGTGATCGGAGAAGAAACGATGAAGAACAGCGAAGAACAGAGAAGAACTGGAAACACGCGACGACCTAGATCTGAGCGGAGAAGTTTATGTTTTATCAGTTAGAAATGAATGGTTGTGATCGTCCTCGCCTCATCCGACGGTTGGATCATCTCAGATCTGAACCAAACTTCCAAGATCTCCATCAATGGTCAGGATTTGTTTCTCCTCAACTTGGATGGATCAGATCTGCAACGGATGACTCAGATTACTCTTCCTTTTGAATGAACGACTTAGACCCCTTTTTAGCTTGATCCAACGGTCAGATGGCTTCTAATTTGGACCAAAACTCCAGATCTTGATCTGTGATCTTGATCAACTCTATCTTGAGGTCAGATTAATCAGAAGTTGACAGATGGCTCAGATCACCCCATTTCTTGATCGGACGACCCATATTAATCCATCTCTTGATCGTCTTGATCCGAATCCAAGTCTGACTCAAATTTGATCCAAACTGATCTAGGTCCATGATCATTCAGAGCCTACAAAAATTAGATGCAAATTTAATGTCAAAATATCTCAAATATACAAAGTTTTGCATCTCAAATATCTCATGGAACCTAATGTAAATGCAAACTTAAGCATATAAAAAAGGATCAAAACATGGATTTGAGAGCCTAATTTGATCAACAAAATGGTAATTATCAACTCCCCCACACTTGCTCTTGGGCGTCTCGCACAACTAACCAATCATGTACCCGCTAGATTATTCTCAATCATAGTTAGAAGCAATTGAAAGGAAATTACCTAGGGTTGTCAATTCTCAAAAATCTAAACTCAATGAACTAGAATCTTGTCCTTACTCAACAACTTAGTATACTTCATCCTTCATGACTAATTGAGATGAATTAATCACACAAATCCTCATCAAGAAAATTTAAAGTGGCTTTCTTCCTAAGTTCTAAGTTTTGATGAGAATGGAGCTCACTCAAACACAATCATGGTTCTTGCACTACCATAAGCTTGCTTATGCTCTACTCTCCACCATCATTCTTGACTTGGATCCACACCTACAAAATCTTATTCAAACAAGTTTAGGAAATATGGAATGATTAAATGAAATAGAAGTTTAGTAAATGGAAGAGTTAAGGAAGTGGAAGACTTGGATACTCAAAAAATGTAACCTAATGCACCTTGCCCTCTCATTTTGAATTATCCTGCATATTTCAGAGCCAAGGGAAGTAAGGATTGGATAGTTCCTCTGATTTGGATGAAAAACAAGGCTGAATTCAGTGTGCTTCTGTGCCAACCTCTTCTGATCGGTCAAGGGACCGATCAGTCACTGCCTTGATTGGATTGGATGATCAGACTGAGCTCCTTCTGATCGTTCTGGGGACCTACTGATCAGTCTGAGCTGCTTCTGATCGGTCAGAGTGACCGATCAGTCACTTCCCTGATCGGATTGGTGACCGATCAGGGTCTGATCAGTAGCTGAAACTGATCTGAATTCCTAAACTGTCTGCCTGATTTTTTTTCTCAATCAATAGCTAACTGTTCCAATTCAGCTACCATCCTTGATCACATCTTCCAATTCTAAAATCTAGTCTAGCACTTGAATTCCACTTAATGCTCTTTTCTTCTTCTTCTTTTTTTTTCCAGCTGCTGTTCTGTTTTTGTTTGCAGCTAAGTTTTTCTATTTTTTTCTTTTTTTTCTGCTTCCATTTTTTCCAATGATCCTAACACTTGTGAGCTCCCATTTCTTTCCATCAAAATGATAGAAGTGTATCAGTAATTCTTGCAATTCAGCTATTTTTACAGCAACTCACTCTTAAACTGATTTCCTTTTAGCTCCTCAGATTTTTTTCTTTCAGCACTTTCAGATTCAATTCACAATGGAATTGTACAGCTTCAATTTAGCTTCAACATAATTGTTTCTGATTTCTTTTTTTTTTAAACTTCCACAGTTCCAGCTTCCCAATTTACGATCAAAACAGTTCTGATCAAAACAGCTTCACACTCGATTGTGGCTTTCACATTTCTGATTTTCACATTTCTGCCTTTCACAGCTTCAACCTTCCTATCTGAATTGTTTAGCTTCTCCACTGAACTCTTAACCGAAATGTTATGATTACATGGACAGTGCTGTCAGATTTAGTTCAGCTTGTCTTTGGATAGTCTCTTGCATCAATTTGTCTCACTTTAAATTAGTCACAGCAACTTGAATTAGTTTGCTATGACAACAAGTCTTCAAACTACCACAATAACCTTGAAACATCAAATAATAAGAAGGGATTATGTGCTTCACTTGGAGTTTTCCAATCAACTCTTGCAACCCAAACTTGGCACACAATAGTTACAAGTTAGCACACTTTTGCTTCTACCGTAATTTTTTCCTCTTTTTGAATTCAACTACCTTGATACCTTCTTCATTCCTCAATATTTGATAGATTCCTCAATAAAACTTATGCACCACTTTTCTAGCATCCAAAACAACCAAAACCTCCCCCACACTTAAATTTTTGTCCATCTCGGGCAAAGTAACATCAAGAAACAATCCAAAGCATTCAAGTCCATGGAGAATATGATGAACATGAAGATTAGGGTAGGGGAAAAAAGAATATAAAGTAGATCAACAAACAATATTGTAAAAATGATATGAGAAAGGAAACAAAGTCATTCACCTCTATAAATGTGGTCCAATCATAGAAATATAGTTTTGAAAGAACCTAAGCAAGTTATAGAGTACAATCACATGTGTGTATTACAAAAATTAGGCCCAATCCTCACTAGGTAAAAAGAATTCATCTCAAGTCATCAATCTAGAGTCCATAACTAAGTAGTACTCAAGTATCCAAGAATTTTCATCCATTGGCACAAATCCTAAGTTTTAACAACCAAATTTAATTCACTTTCAAAGGACTCTAAAATGATATAAAGAAAATCTAAAAGAGTACATTTATTCCAAATCATGCAAGAAACAAGGTGCTAACAAGGCGATATTTCCTCTCGTGATTTGAAGGGTTGACTGGTCAACATCGGCGATTTGAAGGCGATATATGCGGTTTCATCGCGCGCGAGCATTTTCCTCTGGCGGCTTGGCCGCTGGCGGCCGATTGTCGCTGGCGATGCAATCTGTTCTCCCTCCCCTGGTATCTTTCAAGGCTTCTATTCCTCCGTTTCCCATCCGCGATGGTGTTTCTCATCAAAATACTGTCATCGGTGGGGCGGCGCCAGAGTGTGAAGAGTCGCTGGCTAATGCTAAACCTAATCTGGGCTCTACATCAATAAATGGAGCTCCAGATCGTATTTCCTCTCAAGTAAATCTGAAATCTAATTCATCGTATGCAGCAGCCGTTAATCCTGTCTCTCCCCGCTCGACCAAGAAGAGCTTTGTTGATATAGGAGCTAATTTCAAGCCGATTACAATCTATAATAACAAGCCTGGGATTTTTTACTCAGAGGATGAAATTTCAGGTATGGCGTCTCCTTATCAATTCTCCTTAATTGGCAAATTCTCAGGTTGGCGACCGAGTCAAGCAATCATTGAGCAAGCGTTCAGAAATTTTGGGCTTTCTGGATTCTATAATATTCGTTTATTGCGAGCTGGATACATTTTTATACATCTTACCTCAAATGAAGATATGGCGCGGGTTTGGTGCCGTGGAGTTTGGTCTATTGGAGGTGTTCCACTGAGAATCTTCAAGTGGTCGCCTCACTTTTCTTATGATGAAGAGTCTTCAGTGGTTCCAATATGGATTCAGTTGCCAGATCTGCCAATTCATATGTTTAATAAGCATAGCTTATTTTTAATGGCAAGAATTGTTGGGAAACCAATTAAGATAGACGAAGGTACAACAGATGGCACTAAACTTTCTGTTGCTCGAATTTGTGTGGAGCTTGATATGTTGAAACCCAGAATTGAAGAATTTTGGATTGGCATAGGGGATGAGAAGCGTCTGCAGAAAGTTCTATATGAAAAATTACCTAAATACTGCGTGGATTGTAAGCATTTGGGCCATTCAATAGAAGAATGTTATGTAAATGGGAATAAGCCAAAACCGATATGGTTGTCTGAAGAAAGAATTAAAGCTGTGGAAGACGATTTGAGGCCTCAGTTAAATAATAAGATATATCATAATACAGGTTCTACTCATTCAGAAGAGCTAACATTTGGGATTGAATTGAAACAAGCTGAGAAACAAAAATGGGTCTAGAAAAAAAAATTTATAGATATCAGTAGAAAGGAAATCAATGTGATTGATAAAGTTACAAATCGTTTTCAGCCTTTAGCTGATTTAGATATTGGAGATCATGGATGTAATGATTCCTTTAAAGTAACTCAAATCGTACCAAGCAGTGAATTGCAGAAAAGTAATGGAAAAAGTGTGCTTTTGACTGTTGGTTGTCCAAATAAAGACATGCTTGTGCAAAATGGGTTTGATCAGGAGGATATTCCATCAGGGGATAAGGATGTTTGTGCAAAATATGCTGAGAGGGAAGTAAACATTTCAGGTTTTCCAATGGTAGAATTTCAACAAGCTATATCAAATGAACAGCCTTGGGTTGAGCAGAATGTTGCTAATATTGATGTCACTTCTAAATCCTTTTTGGAAGAGGAAGACACAGATAATGAGGTTGTGGTGCAGTTGCAAAGATCATCTTCCTGCAATTTAGCAGATTTGGAGTCTCAAATAATAAGTAATGGCAAAGTTATGGGGAAAGGAAAAAAAATCTCAAAAGCTTCTGCTCCTTTTACAGTCGGCCCGGATGATGTCCAAAGAGTCACCAGGAGTAAGACACAAACTCAAAATGCTATTTCTGCAAATATTTACTAATGGTAGGTATTATATGGAATATTAGAGGGATTGGGAATGATGCTTCACTAAGAAGAACTCGTTTTTTAAGAGAAAAGTACCACCTGAATTTCTTGGCTATTCTTGAACCTTTTATTAAACTTGATGTGAATTTTATCACTAGGCGATTAGGCTTTGCTAATGCTATTTCCAATTGCTCCGGGAAAATCTGGTTTTTATTTGATGCTAATTTAGAATTTGAATTGCTATTGGATCATGAGCAGCTTCTTCATATGAAAATCAGTTCTCATATTTTTCCTATAAAAATGTTAATTATAGTGGTTTATGCTAAATGTTCTCAATCAGATAGAGCTATTCTTTGGGAGAAACTATTAGAGATTAGCCTTGATGATTCCGAATTTTGGTTAATCGGAGGAGACTTTAATGTTATTTCCAGTCCAAGTGAGCATTCTAAAGGTTTTATCTCAAAGCCTGGACCAGTTAATGATTTTAATTCTTTCCTTATGTTAGCTGGTCTAGTTGATGCAGGTTTCATTGGGGATAGATTCACTTGGACAAATAATAAAATCTGGAAACGATTGGACAGAATTCTTTTATCCTCTTCATGGAATGCCAGTGAATTTTTAGTTCGGGTAGAACATTTAAGTAGGGTTGCCTCTGATCACTGCCCACTGCTTATTACTTTCCCCAATTTTCCAAAACCTGCTGCTTCATTTCGTTTTCAGAACATGTGGATTAAACACCATAATTTTTTTTTCAAATTGTCACTTTGAATTGGAGGCTGCCGATTGCTGAAACAGGTCTCAAAAAACTGCAGCTTAAGTTAAAAAGGCTTAAAGAACATTTGAAATGGTGGAATTGGGAGGTTTTTGGTAATATACATGATAATATCATTAAAGCAGAGGATAGTTTTGCTGAAGCTGAAAGGAATTTTGACTCAGACCCTTCAGAAGTTAACAAAATTAGTAAAGCTCAGAAACAAGCGCAACTCTTCAATTTGCTTCACATGGAAGAAATTTATTGGAAACAAAAGGCTGCGGTAAAGTGGATGTCAGATGGTGAAAGAAATACTAAGTTTTTTCATGATTTGGTTAAAAAAAAAAGATTGGCTAGCAGGATTTTTAGAGTTTGGGATGAAGGAATTTGTTTAGACAAACCAGAGCTAATTCAAGCTTCAAGTTCAGCTTATTTTGAGAAATTATTAACTGGTGAAAATTTTAATTGCGATGATGTTAATTTTGATCATATTCTTGCCTTGATTAATATTGGTGACAATGATAGAATGTCTATGCTTCCGGATTTGGAGGAAATAAAAGGTATTATTTGGGAAATGTCTATGAACAGTGTGGCGGGTCCTGATGGTTTCTCAACTCAATTTTATAGATCCTGCTGGGATATTATTAAGGATGATATATTGGAAGCTGTTTTGGATTTTTTTTCGTGGTAGCTCAATGCCAAAAGGTATGGCGACTACCACAATCATTTTAATTCCAAAAATTGACAATGCACAATAATGGAAAGATTTTAGGCCAATTAGTTTGTGTAATGTTTCAAACAAGATTATTTCCAAGCTATTAGCCTCAAGATTGAGCAAAATCATGAATAAAATCATTTCGCCTTCACAGAGTGGATTTGTTTCAGGCAGATTGATTTCAGATAATATTTTATTGGCACAAGAGATTAATCATAAGTTGAATTATCATGTCAGAGGTGACAATTTAATTTTGAAGCTAGATATGGCTAAAGCTTTTGATAGAGTTCAATGGTCTTTTCTTTTTAAAATCATGGAAGCTTTTGGATTTTCGGCTGATTTTATTGGGCTTATCAAACGTTGCATTACAGAATGCTGGTTTTCTGTTAAAATCAATGGGCACCTGTCGGGTTTCTTTCATTCTAGAAGAGGTCTGAGGCAGGGTGATCCTATTTCTCCATTACTCTTTATCATTGCGGCGGAATTTTTATCTAGAGGTTTGGATGCTTTGTTTAATAAATACTCTCAGCTATATTTCACTTTGGGTTGTGATTTAAAATTATCTCACTTAGCATATGCAGATGATATTGTGATTTTTATGAATGGCTCAATCAATAATGTAAAGCGCATCAATAAATTTTTAAAGGAATATGAGACATGCTCGGGCCAATCTATTAATGAGGGTAAAAGTTTATTTTTTCCATCTAAAAGCATCTCAAATTCCAGAAAAGGTTCAATTGCTTCTATTACTGGTTTTATGGAAGGTCAACAACCAATGATTTATTTGGGTGTTCCTATCATAGCTGGGAACAGGAAATCATGCCATTTTCATTCATTAATTGGAAAAATTAATAAGAAGCTAATGGGCTGGAATATCCAAAGACTGACTTATGGTGGTCGTTTACTTCTTATTCAAAGTGTTTTATCTTCAATTCCATTCTATACTTTGCAGGTTTTACTTCCTCCTTTGACGGTTCAACATCATATAGAAATGATATTTGCAAATTTTTTTTGGGGTTTGTCCAATTCAAAAAAGAAGTTTCATTGGATAGCTTGGTCTGACATTTGTAAACCTAAGTTGGAGGGGGGCTTGGGTATCAGGAAATTATCAGATATTGCCATTGCTACTGCAATGAAGCTTTGGTTTAGGTTCCGTGAACAAGGCACCCCATGGGCAAATTTCCTACTGAAGATGTATTGTCGATCAACTCCTTCAACTGTGGTTTCGGCTAACTGGAGGGCTTCCCCTTGTTGGCGTTGTCTTATTAAAATTAGATGCTTGGCGGAGGAAAATATTAGTTGGCTTGTTGGTAATGGAGGAATATATTTTTGGTATGACACTTGGCTAGATCAAGGGCCACTATATCAAACTTGTGAGGTTGTGGGAAATCCAAATTGGAAAGTGCTAGATTTTTTTAGCAACCAAGGTTGGAACTCTTCCAAACTGAGGAACACTGTCCCAGCCAGCATTATTGAGGAGATATTGGAGTTTGATGTGCCTAAGTGGAAGGAAAATGATATAACAATTGGGAAGAATCCAAATTGTCGTGATAACATACTTTGGAAACCAACCTTGAATGGCAAGTTCACTCTAAAGTCAGCCTGGAATTGTATCAGAATGGTGCAGCAGCCTGTTGAAGTCTGGAAAGCGTGCTGGAGTAAGATTCTTTCTCCAAGTATTTCGATTTTTATTTGGCGTTTTTTAAAAAGAAGGTTACCATTGGACGATATATTACAACAAAGAGGAATAGTATTAGCTTCTAAATGTCAATGTTGCAATGATGTTGAATCTTGGGATCATTGTTTTTTTACGGGTCCGATTGCTAAGGAGGCTTGGAAACATTATTCACAAATATTTGGGGTAGATAGATATCAAATTTTGGAGTGTTGGAGAATTGGAAACTCCTGGTCTAGAGATGGGCATATCAAAGAAGTGATTCCGCTATTGATTTTTTGGCATTTATGGTGTGCCAGAAATGATTCTAAGCATCGTGGTATCAGGCCGTTGGCTAATAAAATTATATGGAAGGTCATCTCTTATATTCAGTTAGCCATGGCAGCAGGACTGATCAAGGAAAATCAGTGGAAAGGTTGTAGTAAGGCAATGGGTGTTATGGGTTACCAGGTGAACAATAGAGTGGTTACTAGTATCTCAATAGTACACTGGAAGATGCCGAAATTTGGAATCTATAAGGTTAATACAGATGGAGCATCAAAAGGTAATCCAGGTCCTGCTTCGTATGGTGCTATTGTCAGAAATCATGAGGGTCGAATCATGTTAGCAAGGTTTGGTAATATTGGTATTGCTTCGAATGTTAAAGCTGAGCTAGTTGCAATTTTGAAGGGGTTAGAATTATGTTTGCACAATAGTTTAACCCCCATATGGCTTGAATCAGACTCTTTAGTGGCTTTAAAAATGCTGCAATCTTCTTTGATTCCATGGAATTACCGCAAGCTGATTACTAAAATTAAAGGTTTTTTGAGCCAACATCAGATTTGGCTTACACATACATTTAGGGAGGCTAATTCAGCTGCCGATTACCTTACTAATCAAGCCTTTAATTCCTCTGCAGAAAGGATTTTAGGCGCAGAAGATATAGATAAGATGCTTATTGGCATTTGCAAATTAGACAGATTAAGCATGCTATACATTCGTCTCGCCAAAAAAAACTGTGGTTCATTGAGCCAGGGCTGCTGACCCAACTCATTTTGGTGACTGGTAAATTTAAGATTGGCTCCTGATCTTTAATTGTTTTGAAGCTATTTTCAGAGGTGTCGTTCAAGTTGTAATGGGAGATCTGGCCCTTTGATATTTTAGTAGTGGTTTTCTTGCATATTTTCTGAAGTTTGTTCTTCATATTTGCAGTGCTCATTTATTTTGTGGTATTCTTGGTAATCATATTTTATGAATTTTCTTCGGAAGGATTTCATAGTTAGCTGTAGCACAGATTTCTCTAGTGATGTTTTGTCTCATCAATTATTGGCTGATGGATTGACACTCTATTGATACATAGTTTGCTAGTCAAAATTGCTTGTGGAATTGAAATCATCAGAGATTTCTGATTTCTGATTCTGTATCTTATCAGTTTGACTTCCGAATGCTTGATTGTTTTCTAAGCTGTTTGGTAGTTTGGATACTGTTATAGTCTTATGGTATGGATGATATGTTCAAATTTTGATACGTAGTCATCTTGATCTTATAGCTTGTCTGTTTACTGCATCTCTGATCCAAAATGTGTGCAGAGATGCTATCAGAGACTTCTTTAAATCTATTCTGAAACTTGTGAAAGCTGAGCTTATTGCAATTTTGAAGGGGTTAGAATTATGATTGCACAATAGTTACACCCCCATCAGGCTTGAATTGGTCTCTTTAGTGGTTTTAAAAATGCAGCAATCTTCTTGTTCTGAAGCTATATTCAGAGATGTCACTCAAGTTGTTAGGGGAGTCCTTTGATATTTAGTAGTGGTTTTCTTGATAATCATATAATCTGAATTTGCTTTGGAAGATTTTCATTGTTAACTGCAGCTCAGTTTTCTCTGGTGAATGTTATTGTCTCATCATATATTGGCTGATGGATTGCTACTCTATCTGATACATATTTTGCTAGTCAAATCTGCTTGCGGAATTGAAACCATTTCTGATTTCTGATTAACTTACCCGAATGCTTGGTTGAATTCTAAGCTGTTTGGCAGTTTGGATACTGTAATAGCCTTATGCTCTGTTCCTTGAAGAGGCTTAAAGCTGCTCAGCAAGTTGTCTGTCAGCCAAATAGCTGTTTGATACTGCTATTGGCTGATGTACTGGAAGATATGCTTGTTCCTGGATATTGTATCGTGAATATTGTGAAGACATTAATGCCAAATTCTGAAACATAACAGTTTTTGCTCTCTTCTCTGTGCGGCTCTAAAAGACAGGCAATTTCTTAAGTGTTTTAGAACTCAATTTGATCATCTTCGAAATTATGGAAATTTATCAAGGTGAAACAGTTAGGATGGTGTTATAATCAATGTTTAAATGGCTTCTTTGTATATAAGTATTCCAAGTCAATCCTTTGTTGATTCTCAAAGTGTAAATCAGTTTGTTCTTTACTGTAATCCCATTTTAGAGGGTTAGGTTTGGTCCCCCTTCTAAAAATGGGTTTTCCTCTTCTTGAAATAAGATCCTTTCCTTTTATCAAAAAAAAAAGGTGCTAACAAGGCTAAAATGGTATCTACAATGACTCTTTATTCCCTTTATACTACCTAAGCATTTATTAACAAAAACTCACTTTAAAAGAAAGATTTACTTCTAGAAAACATAAAAATGATATATACAATGAAATAGAAATGCAAGAAAGATAAAACTCCCCTTTAGGTCGGGTAGATATCATCCTTGATGTCCAATCTATCCACATCTAGCTCCTTCACCTCTTCAAAATATTTCTTCAGCCTGTGGTCATTAACTCTCCAAATAAAATCATTAGCCTCATCCTTAATCTTAACAACACCATAAGGAAAAACATTAGTAACAAGAAATGGACCTTCCTATCTAGATCTCAACTTACCTTTAATCAATTTGAGCCTTGATTTGTACAAAAGAACCTTGTCACCAATTTGGAACTCCTTCTTCAATAAATGCTTATCATGAAAATTCTTAGTCTTCTCCTTGTAAATTCTTGAGTTTTCATATGCTTCTAGTCTTATCTCCTCAAGTTCTTGAAGTTGAAGCTTCCTTTCTTCTCCCACTTTATTAGCATCAAAATTGCAAGCTTTCACCACCCAATAAGCTCTATGCTCTATCTCCACGGGTAAGTGACAAGCTTTTTCATAAACTAGCCGGTAGGGAGACATTCCAATGGGTGTCTTATATGCCGTCCGATAGGCCCACAATGCATCATCAAGTCTTTTGCTCCAATCTTTTCTACTAGGCCCAACGGTCTTCTCCAAAATTGCTTTGATCTCTCTATTTGATATTTCGGCTTGTCTATTAGTTTGGGGGTGGTAGGAAGTAGAAACTTTGTGCACAACCCCATACTTGTTGAGTAGAGCCTTCATGTGCTTGTTGCAAAAATGGGAACCTTAATCACTTATGATAGCCCTTGGAATTCCAAACCTACAAAAAATGTGTGGCATAACAAAACTAACAACAACACAAGAATCATCAGTCCTGGAGGGAATGACCTCCACCCATTTAGAAACATAATCAACAACAAGTAAAATATATAAAAATCCACAAGATGCAGGAAAATGTCCCATAAAATCTATCCCCCATACATCGAATATTTCACAAAAAAGCATAGTTTGTTGGGGCATTTCATTCCTAGCTCCTATGTTACATGTCCTCTGATATTTATCACAGTTTTTATAAAATAAGTAAGCATCATGAAATAATGTAGGCCAATATAATCCACACTCCAAAACTTTCCTAGCAGTTCTTTGAGGTCCAAAATGTCCTCCACAGGCTGATGAATGACAAAATGTAAGAACTGAATAAAACTCATGGTCAGGTATGCATCTTCTAATTATTTGATCACTACAAAATTTCCATAAGTAAGGATCATCCCACACATAGAATTTAGCATCACTTTTGAATTTATCTTTCTGAGCCTTAGTGAATTGTGCAGGAAAAACATGAGCTACTAAATAGTTAACTAGATCTGCATACCAGGGCGACTCACCATGTATCACTAGAAGGTGCTCATCTCTGAAATCATCATCAATGGTGGTAGGGTGTCCATCTCCCTCTATTCTGCTCAAATGATCCGCCACCAGGTTCTCCTTGCCACTCCTATCTCTAATCTTCAAGTCAAACTCTTGAAGTAGAAGCATTCATCTAATCAATCTGGGCTTTGCATCTAGCTTCTTCAGAAGGTACTTCAAGGCTGCATGATCAGAAAACACAATAACATGAGAACATAACAAATACGATCTAAATCTATCCAAAGCAAAAACTATAGAAAGGAGCTCTTTTTCTATGGTGGTGTAGTTGGCCTGAGCAGCATCTAAAGTCTTGGAAGCATAGCAGATAACATGTGGCACTCCATCCACCCTCTGTGCAAGTACAGCTCCTACAACAAAATCAGAAGCATCACACATTAGTTCAAAAGGTAAAGTCCAATCAGGAGGTCTAATGATAGGAGCTGAAGTAAGAGCCTCCCTCAATCTCTGAAAAGCTTCTTTGCATTTTTCATCAAAACAAAAATCCACATATTTCTGCAAGAGTCTAGTCAAAGGGCGAGCAATCTCACTAAAGTCTCTAATAAATCTCCAGTAGAATCCTGCATGGCCCAGAAAAGCTCGAACATCCCATACGCATACGGGGTAAGATAAAGAAGATATAACACTAACTTTAGCAGGATCTACTTCAATGTCTTTCCTAGAGACTATATGACCTAACACAATACCATGCTCCACCATAAAATGACATTTTTCAAAATTAAGAACAAGATTAGTTTCAATGCATCTATGTAAAACCCTAGACAAATTATCCAAACAAGTATCAAATGATGTGCCAAATACAGAAAAATCATCCATGAAAATTTCCATGCAGTGTTCTAATAACTCACCGAAAATACTCACCATACACCGCTGGAAAGTCCCTGGGGCATTGTAAAGACCGAATGACATGCGTCTATAAGCAAATGTACCGAAAGGACAAGTGAAAGTGGTCTTCTCCTGATCCTCCGGGTCTATACATATCTGAAAATATCCTGAGTATCCATCTAGGAAGCAATAGTGAGACTTCCCTGCCAACCTCTCTAGCATCTGATCAATAAAAGGCAAGGGATAGTGATCTTTCCTCGTGACTTGGTTCAACTTCCTGTAGTCAATACAAACTCTCCATGAATTCTTCACTCTGGTGGGTACTAACTCATTGCTCTCATTCTCCACCACTGTCACTCCTGATTTCTTAGGCACCACATGAATAGGGCTAACCCACTTACTGTCAGAAATAGGGTATATAATACCTGCCTGTAAGAGTCGAGTCACCTCTTTCTTTACAACATCTAAAATCAGTGGATTTAGCCTTCTCTGTGGCTGCCTGACTGGCTTAACATTCTTCTCTAAAAATATTCTGTGCATGCAAATAGCTGGGCTAATACCAGGTATGTCTGCTAGTGTCCACCCAATGGCTCTCTTGTGCTGCCTCAGAACTTGCAATAATTTGTTCTCTTGCTCTGAATCCAAGTTCTGGGCGATGATGACAGGTAAACTCTGCTCCTCTCCCAAATAAGCATACTTCAAATGATCTGGCAATGACTTTAACTCAATCTGTGACTGCTCAGAAGGTATGAGTGATCCCTGGGGCTCAGTGCAATCCCCTACACTCTCACACCTATCCTCTGAATCTCCTGAAATATCAATCCATATAAGTTATCCCTGGGGCTCAGTGCAATTCCCTACACCTATAGAATCTTCTCCAACTAAAAGTGAATCTGAAACAACTTTCAACTCAACCTCCTCTGTAGCTAAAGCATCCTCAGCCTCCTCTGAGCTAAAATATCCTCTGGAAATACCAAGTGAAGCTCCCTCAGCAAACAAATCTGCATCAACCAACTTATCTAGAATATCCATGCTCATAACAGAATGATCCTCTCTGGGGTGCTTCATAGCATCAAAAATACTGAACTGTACTACTGTGTCTCATATCTCCATAGAAAGTGTGTCTGCATATACATCAATCTTTGTCCTTGCAGTCTTCAAGAATGGTCTCCCAAGAATGAGTGGAGATCTATTTGCCAGATAATCCCCCTCCATGTCCAAGATGTAGAAATCCGCAAGAAAAATCAGCTCCTTCACCTTCACTAATACATCTTCAATGATTCCAGCTGGGTGAGTCTGACTCCTATCTACTAACTAAATAACCACTCCTGTAGGCTGCAAAGGTCCAATACCAAGCATCTAAAAAATTGATCTAGGCATCACATTAATAGAGGCTCCCAAGTCCAACATAGCATCATGAAAAAGAGTCCTCCCAATCTCACAAGACATAGTAAATACTCCTGGATCTTCATATTTCTGAGGAATAGAATGGATAAGGGCTGAGACATTCTTCCCTAAACTGACCATTTCATTTTCTTTCAGCTTCTTCTTGTGCACACACAAATCCTTGAGAAATTTAGCATACTTGGGAATTTGCTTGATCATGGTCAACAAAGGCACATTAATCTCTACCTTACTAAAAAGTTTTACAAGCTCATTATACTCCTTGGCCGTCTCCTCCTCTACGTGCTTTTTAGCTTGAGTCTTACGCTGTGGAAAAGGTAAAGGAACCCTTAATTCCTCCACTTGAGCTAAAACTTTTGGAAATGAAACTTGAGCTGGAATTTCAAGTGAAGTAGCTGCTGTAGGTTCACTTTTTCCACTGATTTCTCCTTCATTTTCCACCAAAATCACAGGATCAATTGAAGAAGGAGTTAGGCTCGAACTAGGATCACAACCAACTGATTTAGAATCAATTTTAGGGATGAAATGAGCTGGAAAACTAGCTGTTGGAGTGTTTGGACTTGAAGCTACCTTCCCACTCCTCAAAGTGATGGCACTAACATTTCCCTTTGGATTAGGAGTAGCTTGAGAAGGTAATTGACTTGATCCTTGGGCTTGCATTTGGTTCATCCCACTAGCAAGTTGACCAATGTGTCTCTCAATGTTTTGAAGGGTAGAATCATTCTTTTGTTGACCTTGTTGTTATTGCAAAATTTATTGTTGCTGCAAAATTTGTTACATCATCTCCTCTAGCCTTTGTTGTTGAGCATTCACCCCACTTGAACCTCCATAACCTCCTTGACTAGCATGGGATTTTTGTTGGCCTTGAAATGAAGGATTATGTTGCTAAAAACCTTGATGTTGCTGTGAATTTTGAAATGGAGGTGATGGGGCTGATTAAATGGTTGAAATTGCTGAAAATTATGTTGAAAGCTAGGTGAAAATTGCTGGAAATTGTTGCTCTGAAATTGCTGATTTTGGGGCTGAAATTGTTGGTTGAAAGGCTGAAAATTTTGATTGAATGGTTGAAAAGCTTGCTGTGAAGGTTGAAAACCTTGCTGATTTTGATGGAAACTTTGTTGAAAATTCTGGAAATTTGGCTGAAATTGCTGTTGTGGCTGATTTAAAGGTTGGTTCTGCTGAAAATTCGAATAGGGCTGCTGGAATGATTGAGAATGCTGCTGAAATCCTTGGTTTGGCTGCTGTAAATTATGGAAAGGAGGTTGATTTTGTTGAAGGGGTTGTTGTGAAGCATTTTGTTGATAGAAAGAATTCCCATACTTCAAATTAGGATAATCCCTCCAATCCGGATTGTAGGTAGATGAATAAGGGTCATTCCTTGATTGAAATTGTCTTATAGTCAAAGCTGCTAATGATTCATCTTGTTGTAGGTTTGGGCACAAATTCGAGTTATGTTCTTGACTTGAGCAAATACTACACAATCTCATCTTGTTGTAGGAGGATGCCGCGAATGCTTCAACGGTTGTCACAGGTCCGACTGGCACAGCACGCAGCACGTGAGTGGATGTCATTATTTCTCCCGAAGGCAGGGTTGTCAAGAACTTGCAGTCTAAAACTTGTGGAGACATATCTATCTTCTTAGTGTAGAACATAGAGATGAACGAGTGTGTTGCCCCAGTATCAAATAATACAGTAGCATACTGACTGTAAATAAGTATCTGACCTGTGACAACCGTTGAAGCATTCGCGGCATCCTCCTTAGTAATAGAGAAAACCCTGGCATTCGCCATAGTTGGTGGGGCCTCCAATCTCCCTTGTCTCATCGGGGTACCTTCCAGCTCAGCTTGCATATAATGTAGTTTCGCTAGTGCACCCTGGTACGGAACAAGCTGTTGGGGAGATGCCTGGTTCTTGGTAGGACAGTAAAAGGCTATGTGCCCTTCCACCCCGCAAATGAAACACCGGTTCGTACCTTTGCGGCATTCCCCGGGATGCATTTTCCCGCATGTAGCACACAGGGGAAACCTGGACTGTTTATTTGCTGGGCCCCCTTGGGGGTTGTCCCATGACTGTCGTTTACCACCCTGGTTTTCTTTCCAACTAGCGTTGGTACTCTGAGGTTTCTGACCTCCTGGGTGATAATGGAAGGGAGAAACATTAGGGATAATGAAAAATGAAGAATCGAGAATCCCGGAGTGAACTTGATTCTTACTTTCATTTAATGCCTTCCTTTGCTGATTGATATTGTTCAGGTAATGCTCGGTGAGTAGGGCACTACTAAATAGCTCCTCATCGGTCTGCGGTCTGTTAACTCCGCCAGCCATGTTCAGAGCTATTTCAGGTCGCAACATCTTTAACATAAGTCGAACCCTCTCCTTCTCAGTGCGGACCAGCTCAGGGCATAGGCGAGCCAATCGATTAAATTTCTTCATGGCTTCGTTGACTGAGAGGTGGCCCTGTCGAAATTCCGTGAACTCGTCATAGTGCTTATTGGTGACCCGCATGTTGAAGAATTCTTCGAAGAATTCTGATTCAAAATCCGACCACGCCATCTGGTTCACCTGTCTCTTGGCCTTGACCCTTTCCCACCACATTCTGGCATCTCCAGAAAGGCAGAATGATGCACACTTGATCTTCTCATGTTCAGGCCAGTCCAGCAGCTCCATTGTACTTTCCACTGTCTTGAACCACGCTTGGGCGTCCCATGGTTCGCCAGCACCCGAGAAATTCTTCGGTTTCAGCCTCAACCACTGGATCAGATAAGCTTCTTATCGTGCCACAGTGGTCGGGCCCGTCGGAGGGGTTTGCGCAACCGTGGGCGCGACGGGTATAGCCGTATGGTTCACCGGTGGAGTGGTAGAATTTTCTTGCTGATTCATCAGGGTATTAATGGTTTGTTGCTGCTCAGTGACTTGACGCTGAAGTTGGGTCACTAATTGCATCAGGTCAGGCGAGGGAGCAGTCTCATTAAGTCTGTTACTCTGTCTTCTAGCCATGCTTTCCTTCATAAAGGACAAGTATGGATAATATGAGTTATTGTTATACCTTCCCCATATTAAATTCTAGATTATTTAATTAATATATATATATATATATATTTAAATAAAATAAAAGAAAGTATCGTTCATGTTCACATATCTTACAAGTACTTGCCATTATCTATCATAAGACATCATTCATACTTGCATATTCTAGAACCATAAAACATTCTATTACCATAAGATATGTACAGAGGTACTTACTTGGAAGCGGCAGGAAGAGGGCTTGATGTGTGTGTAGTGAGATGGTAACCGCTCTGATACCAACCTGTAACGCCCGCTTTTTTTTTTCTTTTCATAAAGCGGCGTTACGTTAACATACTTAGGGCATGTAAACATCATAATGCAGCGGAAACCTTTAAACTTACACCTACATGCACTTACTACCATTCCTAGCATCATAACATGGGAACTTGGCATATTAACTTTATACTTAGCATCATATCATACTTTAGCATCATGTCATACTTAGCATCATGTCATACTGTAGCATCATGGCATAGAGTCACATTCAAGTACTTAATAGTAAAGGTAAAGTTCTATCATAAGACGAGCAAACATATGGTCTCTTGGCCAAGTCACTATCACACACATGCTGTAATGCCTTCCTGTTGCTTCCTTACTGTCCCCTTGCGTGATCTGCGGTATAAGGAAAATAAGACTATAAGCACACAGGCTTAGTAAGACTCTTTCCTACTCACTAAAACTATTCATCATTTAATCATGAGCACATAAGACATTAACATACTTAGTGCTTTACTTAGAACATAAGCCTTTTCATCACTTAGCATACATTCGTCATGGCATGAACATAACTTAATCACATTCGTAGCATGACATAAACATAACCATAAAACATTCATGACATGGCATAATACTTGGCATAGACATCAACATCGTAAACATTTATAGCATGACATAATATTTGGCATAGACACAAACATAATCAACATAACCTCATAAACTTTCTTAGCATGGACCTAAATAAAATCATGGCATCCTATCTTAGCACAAACCTACTTAAATCATGGCTTCAAAAATTAACATGGGCATAAATAAAATCATGACATCCTAACTTAGCATAACATAATTACATCATGGCATCATAAATAAGCATGGACATAAATAAAATCATGACATTCTAACTTAGCTTAAACATAATTAAATCATGACATCCTAAACTAGCATGAACATAAACAAAATCATGGCATCCTAACTTAGCATAAACATAAATAAATCATGGCATCCTAACTTAGCATAAACATAAACAAATCATGGCATCCTAAACTAGCATGAACATAAATAAAATCATGACATCCTAACTTAGCATAAACATAAATAAATCATGGCATCCTAAACTAGCATGAACATAAATAAAATCATGGCATTCTAACTTAGCATAAACATAATTAAATCATGGCATCACATATTAGCATAAACATACATAAAATCATTTTCATAAACATACCTTGCATAAACTTACTTTGCATAATATTCTTATCATAAATATAATGCATAACATGGATGGATGCATGTGACAATTGCATATATATATATAAGGATGCTTAATCTTGAAAAACATGCTTTTAAATACTTTAACATAATCATCATATCATTGGGGCCCTGGCTTGTACCACATACATACATCATAAGCGCGCATCCCTAAGTAAATACGAGGTAGCTAGCCTCGACCTACTAGGGTAAGGACAGCATAGTCGGTAGTCCCCGAACCGAGGCGTTCTTAAGGTGCCCATCCCTGTTGCACAGCTTCGGTAGTGCCAGAACCGTGGACAGCATAGTCGGTAGTCCAGAACCGGGGCGTTCTTAAGGTGCCCATCCCTTGGACCCATACTTCGGTCCAGTACAAGCCCATTCATAAAGTAAAATACTTTACATGCTTCATCATTCATAAGACATTCATGGCATCTTTAACATAGCATAACTTGTTACGACTCAGCCCGTCTACCGGCCCATTTACCGGTCCTCGCGACCGTCGTACCGTCGACCATCGACCGTGCCGTTTAGCATATTTATGCCTTAAAGACATAAGCATCATCTTTCATTCATAACATGGCATGCATCTTCTTTCATAAAACATGGCATGCATCATCATTCATAAAACATGACATACATACATATCATTCATAAGACATGACATACATACATTTCATTTATAAGACATGGCATACATACATATTATTCATAGAACATGACATACCTACATATCCTTCATAAATCATGGCACATGTCTAAACATTGATGACCTAATCATATAGTTCATGACATATAAACTAAGGGTTTGGTTAACATAGAAATTCTTCCACCTTACTTAAACATACATCTTAGTAACCTAAACCCAAGCATCTTTGTAGGTGTAACCCAACCCTAGCCCTAGGTTAGATCCTTGGCCGAAAGCCCCAAGGAAACCCTAGGTCCATGAAACTTCACATAACTTCCCAAACAACATCTCCTACATACATACTAGGCCATAGGAAACATTTGATTCCATACTTAAGACCAACCCTAATCCTTCAACCCTAGTCTTGCTCTTGGCCGAAACTTCAAGGCCATGGGGGGCATGGAGAAATTCCATTAAAACCCCAAATCAATTGCTTAAACACCAACCATACCTTACCATAGGGCCATTGGGGCCCTTACTTGAAAGAAGTCCTAACTTTCCACCCTATTAGGGTACTTGGCCGAAACCTATAGGGTCTCTAGGCCATGTGAAACATTCACATAAACACCCTCCATCTCCCTTACATCATGATAAAACATAAAACATATACTTGAGGTTTTAAACCCAACCCTACACATGGGTTCTTGATGTTGGCCGAAACCCTAGGGTATTCTAGGGTACCCCAAAAATTCCCAAAAATTATATTTAATCTCTAAACATCATAAGAGAACATTAAACAACATTATAAAGATTTTTAGCATCATCTTTGACCCTAAACTTCTAGTGGCCGAAACCCATAGGGTATCCTAGGGTTCTTGGTTTGCTTTTCTTGTTTCTTTTAACATCAAATCCCAAAAATCAACCAATATATCATGCTACAAACATAAGGAACTATTATACCACAGGTGAGGGAGTCTTACCTTGGTTGATCTTGATTTCTAAACCTTAAAAGAGAAGGAAATGGTAAGATCTTTGGACCCTTGAACCCCCTTATCCTTGTATCCTTGGAAAATCCTTAGATCTTGGTGATGAGACCTTCTTGTGGAGCTTTTCCAAGGGAGAATCACCCTTGTGGTGTTCGGCTAGGATGAGGGAGGAGGGAGGAAGAAAATGCAATTGATGGAAGGAAGAAGTAACTCCCAAACCCCCCTCTTTATAACTCATCAAGGAGGCAAATGAAGAGTCTCTTCATGACCCTTCATCTTCTTCGAAGCCTTAACCTATATCCACTTCATTTCCTCATAGAAATCCCTTGCTAGGTGAGTTGGTTAAAGCATGCATGGTTGTACAAGAGGTCCAAGGTTCAATCCTTGGTCCATGCACCTTATTTTTATTTTATTTTTTTCCTTTTTAATTCCCTAAAATTCTGAAAATCCTCTAAAAATTCCCCCATAATTATGTTAATATTTCCCATTAGAATCCTTTATATTTATATAAATTTTCACCTAAAATCCACCAATAATTTTGGTACTAAAAAGCCCATATAAGGCACATTAGTGCCCTTTTCCCAATTTAAATGAGAAAACATGGATTTTCTAGGCCAAAGTTCGCATTAATATTTCTAGGTTCCTCGAAAAATTATCTAGACATGCTTAATATTTTAAAAAAATATTAAGAGAATTTTCCGGGTCGTTACAATTCAGAATTATGAAAACCAGACAAAACTGAGAAATAGCACAAGAAAATTGTAACTAATTGCAGAATTTCAGAAAATTGAAGCAAAGATACTAAGAACTTGATTGAATGTAGCTATAACCTGCTTGATCGGTCGACAGACCGATCAGATGCAAGCCTGATCGGTCGAATAGACCGATCAGATACTGTCTGGATCGGTCAAACAGACCCATAAAAAACTGATACACGTGAAACAGAGGAATAAGAATGCAGAACAAAACTTTCAGAAACTAAATGTGCAAAAACTAAACAACAGATTCAATTCTTCAATCCAAGATCTATCTTGCCATCACTCAAGATCTAGCTAGAAACCCTCTAGCTCGACAAATCAGCAGAATCCGATTCCCCCGCGGATGATTTGCGTTGGTTCAATGCGTAGCTGAATACTTCTTCTGATCTCCTCCTTCTTGATGAATTGGATGGCGCTTGTAGTTCAGAAACTCTCAGAACTCTTCAGAAAACCCTTCTGAATACTCTGACAGCTCCAAACGATGAAGACGATCAAACAGGAGTCGATCGAATGAAGTGTAGCCCTTTGGCGAAACCCTCTCCTCTGGGCCTTTCAGCGACGAGATTGACTCACTAACCTCTCGGGAAATCGATCTCAGTGATTTGAGATCTTAAAACGAAGCTTGATCTGCTGTGGTCGCGTGACCGGAGAAGAAACGATAAAGAACAGTGAAGAACAGAGAAGAACTTGAAACATGCGACGACCCAAATTTGAGCGGAGAAGTTTCTGTTTTATCAGTTAGAAATGAACGGCTGTGATCATCCTCGCCTCATCCGACGGTTGGATCATCTTAGATCTGAACCAAACTTCCCAGATCTCCATCAATGGTCAGGATTTGTTTCTCCTTAGCTTGGATGGATCAGATCTGCAACGGATGACTCAGATTACTCTTCCTTTTGAATGAACGGCTTAGACCCCTTTATAGCTTGATCCAATGGTCAGATGACTTCTGATTTGGACCAAAACTCCAGATCTTGATCTGTGGTCTTGATCAACTCTATCTTGAGCTCGGATTAATCAGAAGGTGACAGATGGCTTAGATCACCCCGTTTCTTGATCGGACGGCCCATATTAATCCATCTCTTGATCGTCTTGATCCGAATCCAAGTCTGACTCAAATTTGATCCAAACTGATCTAGGTCCATGATCATTCGGAGCCTACAAAAATTAGATGTAAATTTAATGTCAAAACATCTCAAATATACAAAGTTTTGCATCCCAAAGTTAAAATAGCAAGAACTCATGGAACCTAATGTAAATGCAAACTTAAGCATATAAAAAGGGATCAAAATATGGATTTGAGAGCCTAATTTGATCAACAAAATGGTAATTATCATTAACATATCATTCATTCCAGAAGGTTTGAACTCTCCTTTGACCTTCTTTTCCATCAAATCATCCTACAATAAGGGATACAACAAATCAATCCAAAAACTCAAATTTTATTTGGCTATGCAATATGAAAATTAGATAAAACTAAACATTTACAATTTTTTTCAATGACTCCTGCTATCTCCATGTTTGTTACGTTGCCAAATTTGTCCTCACGAGCTTTACGCCAAAGCATCGATCTATCTGTTGGAAACCGGATGGCTAGAGAGGGGGGGGTGAATATAGCCAATCACTTGGACTTAAAACACTTATGAATTTCTGCAACTCAAAGATCAGTAGCACATCGGAAAGAGTAGAAAACAGAGTGTGTAGAAAACTAAAACGAAAGCAAATCAACACAACTAGCAAGATCGCTAACAAGGAGGGTTTAGAAGGTTCGGGGATAACTTGCCCCTACTCCTTGGCGTGCCTGTAAGGTGGGCGATCCCTTGATCGTCAGCAGATCAAGCCCCGGTGAACACTGGATAGAAAGCAACCTCCTTCACGGTGGAGAAATCTCTCCACAGCGTTTCAATCAAAGATATAGGTTTAAGCACAATGAAACACAAGGAAAATCTTACTTAGCACTTAGCAAGGACAAGAACACAACAAGCTTCCTCCTGAGTTCCACCCAGCGACGATCTCACACAAGAACCCTTTCTCCGTGTATTTTCGCTGTTGGACTCGAAGCCTCTTGTTCCTTCCTCCAAGTGCTCAGGTAGAGAACGGTTGCTTCTCAGATTTCAGTTGCTTGCACAAGATGGAACTTCAGAACACGCAAGCAAGTTATAGAGAACTCAAAGGTGCAGCAAGAACTCAAGCCCCACAGCTGTTCGCAAGAACTTCTCCTTCAACGAAGCCTTCTTCCTCCCTTTTGTTTCTCCACCCAGCATCAGGCGACACCATCCCTGCAGCCACAAGCTGCTCACCTGCCAACGCCAGCTACCACTAAGCTCTCCCTGGACTCCATGAGCTTCCCTCAGCCAAGCTCCAGTCTGCAGCTCGGTCGTTGCAACCTGAGATGGAAAAACGGGCAAACCTGCTCCAAGGAAAGGTCTCCATTGACTCTCCTTGAGTGTTTGAATCCTCCCCTGTCACCTGCAGCTTAATCAGACTGTTAGAACAGCATATCACTCAGTAAATCAAAAATCAGATGTTAAGCGCAGAGAGTCAGACGCGAACAGAGTGTCTGACAATGCAATTTGAATTAAAGTGATCGGTCACCGGACCGATCCAGGACTTGTGGGTCGGTCACCAGACCGATCCATCGCTTTGCTGGGACTCCCAGCTCTCTCGGCAACACAAGCCTGATCGGTCACTGGACCGATCAGAGTGAAGCCTGATCGGTCACCCAGACCGATCAGGTCTAATGAATAGTGATCTCGGAAATCAAATCCTAAGTCCCTGATCGGTCACCGGACCGTTCAGTAGCTGATCCGTGGGGGAACTCACTCATTGTTCGCTCCTTGATTGGTCACCAAACCGATCAGGAGCAAGGCAGTGAGGAAGCTGCCTACTCCCTGATAGATCACCGGACCGATCAGGAGCCAAGCAACAAGGCAGCAGCCTGCTCCCTGATCGGTCACCGGACCGATCAGGAGCCACACAGTAGGTTCCCAACCTCACTGTCCGCTCCCTGTTCGATCACCAGACCGATCAGTCCTTGCTGGATCGGTCACCAGACAGATCCACGAAGGAGCAGCGTGCCAATATCCCTGATCGGTCACCAGACCGATCCAGGGACTCAAACCTAGCCCTCCAAGCTAGGGTTTGATCCACCTTAGCCCTCCAAGCTAAGGATTTTTCCATCTAACTCTCCAAGTTGGGAATTTGCACCTAACCCTCCAAGTTAGGACTTTTCACCTAGCCCTCCAAGCTAGGACTTTTCACCCAACCCTTCCGAGTTAGAACTTCATCTGACCTAGCCCTCCAAGCTAGACACCTGACCCTCCAAGCCAGGACTTTTCACCTAATTCTCCAAGTTGGGACTTTTCACCTAACCCTCCAAGTTAGGACTTTTCACCTAGCCCTCCAAGCTAGGACTTTTCACCCAACCCTTCCAAATTAGGACTTTTCCAACACCTAGCCCTCCAAGCTAGGATTTTCCACACCTAACCCTCCAGGTTAGGATTTTCCATACCATGCCTAATCGTCGATCAGGACTTAATCATAATCATCATAATCATCAACCTAAACTAAAATCGGTGTCAACACCAAAACAACAATCAGGGCCAGATTGTATCAACACTATCAACTTCCTCATTTTCAGCAATTAATTTTTTCTCCCGCTACAATTCCAAAATCGATCAGTTTAATAACATAAAGTCCTTGTTGTAAATGGCAAATAAAATGGTCTATATCTCACCAATTCAGTCTCTAAGCCGATGTAACCCTTGCGAGACAGTCTGTGATGATATTTATAATGCATTGTTCGTTCTTTTTGCTTATCATGAATAGCCTACATGCATCATTATATTCTTGAGTTAAATATAAAATTAAATAATTCTTAATAGAAATATGACAATGTCATGAAGTACCTCCCATGAGGGATTATGTCTCTCATCGACAAATGCTTTCAAATTGCATTTGGGATTTGATACTGACTTGGTGGAGAACTCAATTTGTCGAGATTACCTTTGTTTGGCCAAACAAACCTACTAGTCAGTTTATTTTTGAAATCTCGCCACTTTTGTGCTGCTGAACTCATCACATCAGCCTTACTTTGTGGTGCTAATTCAAACACATTCTGCAACACAAAATATTAGTAAGTATTATTATTAATAAAGAAGTTGAGCATGAATAAGAATGTTAATCTTACCGAGATCTCTTCCCATAATTTTTGCTTTATATTTTCTGGAACAGTAGGCCAAGACTTTATATTGATTGACACCATGGTTCTAGCTGTTGATGCAGTCTGGCTCTGATTGTTGTTTTGGTGTTGACACCGATTTTAGTTTAGGTGGATGATTATTGATTATGATTAAGTCCTGATCGGGGATCATGTATGGTATGGAAAATCCTAGCTTGGAGGGCTAGGTGTTGGAAAATCCTAACCTAGAGGGTTAGGTGTTGAAAATCCTAGCTTGGAGGGCTAGGTGTGTGAAAAGTCCTAATTCGGAAGAGGTGGGTGAAAAGTCCTAGCTTGGAGGGCTAGGTGAAAAGTCCTAACTTGGAGGGTTAGGTGTAAATTCCCATCTTGGAGAATTAGGTGAAAAAGTCCTGGCTTGGAGGGTCAGGTCCTAGCTTGGAGGGCTAGGTTTGGAAAAGTCCTAATCCGGAAGAGTTGGGTGAAAAGTCTTAGCTTGGAGGGCTAGGTAAAAAGTCCTAGCTTGGAGGGCTAGGTGAAAAGTCTTAACTTGGAGGGTTAGGTGCAAATTCCCAACTTGGAGGGTTAGTGAAAAATCCTTAGCTTGGAGGGCTAAGGTAGTTGGAGCCCCTGGATCGGTCTGGTGACCGATCAGGGAGTTGGCACGGTGCTCCTTCGTGGATCGGTCTGGTGACCGATCCCGCGATGACTGATCGGTCTGGTGACCGATCAGGGAGTATGCGTTTCACCCATTACTTGGCTCCTGATCGGTCTGGTGACCGATCAGGGAGCAAACAGTGAGGTTGAGTTCCATTGCTGATCTGCTCCTGATCGGTCTGGTGACCGATCAGGATCACTATGCAGATCGTTCTGGAGAACTATCCAGTGTCGCAAGTTCCTCTCTATGATCGATCAGGACGGAGCCTGATTGGTCTGGACCCAGCCTAATCGGTCTGGTGACCGATCAGGATGTTTCCTGATCGGTCCGGTGATCGATCAGGAGGTCTGGACTGTGAAGCTCAGAAATCGCCCGATAAAGGGGTGGATCGGTCGGGTGATCGATCCATAACTTGGGATCGATCTGGTGATCGATCCAGGAGAGTCCCAAAGAAATCACGATTTCTAATCGAGCATTGGGGACTGATCAGGACGAAGCCTGATCGGTCTGGTGACCGATCAGGAGGTTCTCCGATCGGTCCGGTGCCCGATCACCTTAATTTAAATTGCACTGTCAGACGCTTTGATCGTGCCTGACCGTATCCGATTCTCTGCTGCTTACATCTGATACTTGATTTACTGTGTGATATGCTACTCTAACACTCTGATTAAGCTGCAGGTGACAGGGGAGGATTCAAACACTTAAGGAGAAGTCAATGGAGGTTTTCCTTGGAGCAGGTTTGTCCGTTTTCCATCTCAGGTTGCAACGGCCGGAGCTGCAAACTGGAGCTGCTGACTGGAGCTTGGATGAGGGGAGCTCAGGAAGTCCAGGAAGGGCTCAGTGGTAGCTGGCGTTGGCAGGAAAGCAGCTGGAGGCTGCAGGAGATGCTATCACCTGGTGCTGAGTGGAGAAACAAAAGGGTGGAAGAAGGGTTCGTAGAAGAAAAGAGTTTGTGTTCTAGTCTTTGCGAACAAAGTTCTTGCTGCGCCTTGTGTTCTCCACATCTAGCTTGCGCGTTCTGAAGTTTCATCACCTTGAGCAAGCTACTGCAAAGCAATCATCCATTACTTGAGCGCCTGAAGGAGAGAACAAGAGGCTTGGAGTCCGACAGTGGGAATACACGAGGAAGGGTTTCTTGCGTGAGATCGCCGCTGGGTGGAGCTCAGGAAAGCTTGCTGTGTTCTTGTCCTTGCTAAGTGTTTGAGTAAGATCCTTCTTGTTGTTTCTTTGTGCTTAAACTTAAATCTGTGATTGAAACGCTGTGGAGAGGTTTCTCCACCGAGAAGGAGGTTGCTTTCTATCCGGTGATAACTGGGGCTTGATCTGCCGACGATCAAGGGATCGCCCACTATAAGGGCACGCCAAGGAGTAGGGGCAAGTTATCCCCGAACCTTGTAAACCCTCCTTGTTAGCGATCTTGCTAGTGTGTCGACCTTGCTTTCATTTTCAGTTTTCTGCTTACTCTGTGATTATTTCTTCCGCTGTGCTACTAATAAGTTTAAGTGCAGAAATTCGATTTGTGCCAAAGGTCTAAGTGATTGGCTATATTCACCCCTCCCTCTCTAGCCATCCGGGTTCCAACAAATGGTATCAGAGCTTGGGGCTCTGTTCACGGCTTAACATCCGAGAGTTATCAACAAGATGGCGTTGAGAGAAGGATTTTCCACCACCCGACCTCCTTTCTTTGATGGCGCTGATTTTCAATATTGGAGATCAAAGATGGAATATTATTTGAAGATGGATATCCACACTTGGTTCGCGGTGAAGGAGGGCTTCACCCCTACGAAGCATGACGAAGGCAAAGAACTTGAGTCATGGAGATGGACTGCCGAACAAACTCGAAAGAGTGAAGCCGACGCGAAGGCGGTTGTCACTCTACAATGCGACATGAACAAAGACCAACTCATCAAGGTTGGTCCTTTCACAAGTGCAAAGGACTTGTGGAACAAACTCATTGAGCTTCACGAGGGCACCCGAGACTCAAGAATCGCAAAGAGGGATTTGTTCCTCAATCAACTCCAAAATCTCTCCATGAGGGAGAATGAAACGGTAAGTGAGCTCCATAGCCGGTTCAAGGAAGTCCTCAATGAGCTTCATTCGATTGATGAAAAGGTCGAGAATCGTGACCTTGTGAGGTATATCTTGAAAGCCTTTCCAAGGAATGCTTTGTGGTCATCCATGGTGGATGCCTACAAAGTTTCCAAGGATCTATCCATTGTAAAGTTAGATGATTTATTTTGTGAGATGAAATTGCATGAAATGGCTAACAAAGGCCCCAAGGAGAAGGGGATTGCCTTAGTTGTAGGGGACCGATCCAACAAGAAGAAGAAGGAGAAGGAGGTCTCTTCGTCTTCATCCTCTTCCGAATCCGAGTCCAATTCTGAAGAAGATGGCAGCGGCTCCTCATCCTCCGAGATGGCAAACTTTGTGAGAAGGATGATGAGAAGGGGTCGACGCTTCAAGAGTAGAGGTAACTCTAGTGAAGCTAAACTTGATAAGACTAATGCCTCTTGCTTTGAGTGTGGTAGGAAAGGGCACTTCAAGAATGAGTGTCCAAAACTAAAGAAGAAGGAGGAGAAATCCAAAAAGAAAGAAGAAAAATTCAAGAAGAAGAAGAAGGTCTTGAAGGCCACTTGGGTGAGTCATCCTCTAGCTCATCCGATGAAGAGAAGGAGGAGAAGAGCACAAGGCATGTGGCACTCATGGCTCTAGGAGAGGAAAGCTGTGATGAATCTTCAAGTTCCTCAAACGCGGCTTCATCATCTTCGGATGATGAAGAGGTAACTTCTCTCGAACTTGAAAAGTGTTATAGAGCAATTGCATGTTTAACTAGTATGCTTAAGAAGTCAAAAAATAAAATTAAAGCATTGCAATTAGAAATCAACCAATTGAAGTTATCTAGGGATGATAACATTGATGATTTGCATGTTGAATTGTTAGAAGATGAGATTAAGTCATTGAAGCTTGAGGTTGATAAATTGAAATCCTCTAAGGTTGAGGATGTAAATGATTTGCACGATGACTTGCTAGTAGAAGAGAACAAATCATTAAAGAGTGAAGTTGAGAGACTCAAGAATATTCTTGAGAAGTTCTCAACTAGCTCTAAAACCCTAGACATGATCTTGAATGCCCAAAGGGCAGTCTACAATAGGGCCGGTATTGGTTACCGTCCCAAAGAACCCTCATTCGTGTCTTTGATGTCTAGGACTGATATGAGACAATCTAGGACACCCAAGGTTCAAAAGAAAGTTGTCAAGGCATGGGTGCCTAAGTCATGTTTAGTTGATGCTTTAGGTCCCAAGGTTTGAGTACCTAAAACTTCTATTTTTCGAATTGTGTAGGTTATGATTGAGGGGGAGCATCTATCAACTTGGTTCGTTGATAGTGGATGCTCCAAACACATGACCGGGGATAGATTATTGTTTACCACACTTCACAAGAAAAGTAGAGGTAATGTTTCATTTGGTAACAATGGTAGTCTTAAGGTCATAGGAATAAGAGACATTCAAATATCCGAATGTCTTAGAATTTCAAATGTCCTTCTAGTCAAGGGGATGAAATTTAATCTCCTAAGTGTGAGTCAATTGTGTGACACGGGTTACACAATTGATTTCCAACCAAGTCAATGTCTAGTTAGACAACATGACACCTTGGACACGGTACTAGTAGGAACAAGAGTAGACAATATTTATCAAGTTTCATTTAAAAGTGCTACTAATGTTTCTGCTAAGTGTTTCATGTCAAAAGAAGAAGAGTCCACCCTTTGGCACCGGAGGCTAGCACATGTGAACATGAAGAACATCCGGAAGTTGGCCAACAAGGGATTAGTTCGTGGCTTACCAAGCATCAAGTATGAGAAAGATAAACTTTGTGATGCATGTCAAATGAGTAAGCAAACAAAATCTGCACATAAAGGTAAAAGCACTGTAAGTACTTCTACTGTTAGTAGGAGCCCTAGAGCCAATTATGTGATGATTGACTAGGGACATTTTGTATCATATTCTACTATTAATAAAGGCATGTTTGGTTATTATACTTACTTTGTATTCTGTGCCGAATAACTAAGTATAATAATGTCCTTGTGTAGTAGGTTCTTATTTACATTATATCGATTGGTTGATTCAATAGTGAGATAATGTAGAGAACACTTCACTAAATTATTCCTAGTCAAGCATTAATATTCAGGGACAATATTAATGCATGGAGACTAGCATGTATGTCAACTGATGACTTGAGCTCACAAGTCATGGATATGTGATATCAAGTTGACACATGAGTATACATTGGAGAATGTGTACTGAATGACCCGCCATGAGAAAGTTTCATAGATTGTCATATGAGTGTCATAGACTTTCTCATGTGACTATTGGTATGAATAGTCCTTAGACCTGAAGTCACTACGGTTTCCTACATAAGGAGTTATGTACTTTGGTATCGTCAAACGTCACCCGTAACAGGGTGGACTATAAAGGCGATCACTGGGTATGTAATGAATTATGCGGAGGGATGTGAGTGATGTAGATGGGATCTATCCCTCCCATATGACTGGAGTGATATCTCTAGGCCCCTTGATCGAGTAGGACTACTGAAACGCATGACCATGCTCAAATGAGTCAATATGAGATATTGAGCTCATTTGTTTGAGTGAGTCTACTCGGGGATCAAGAAACACAAGATTGATTGAGGATGACACGGTCTATGCCTCATTGGTCAATCTAGATATCAAGGATAGAAGGACAAGGTCATACACTATCATAGTCACGGAGGTTTAGTCGGATCTCGACTTTTCTTGTTACTTGGGTAGCAGTGATGCATTGCTAGATGCCGCTCATTGCTTATGTGTCTAAGCTGTTAGGCGCATTGCCAACGTCACGAGAACCTATTGGGTCACACACAAAGGACACAATACTTCGGGAATTCTGTTCGGCTGTAAGGAGCCCGAGTTGGAGAACTCGGGAGTCCGAGCCCGAGTTGGAGAACTTGGGAGTCCGAGCCCGAGTTGGAGAACTCGGGAGTCTGAGCCCGAGTTGGGGAACTCAGGAAGTCCGAGCCTGAGTTGGGAACTTGGGAGATTTGAGCTTGAGTTGGGAACTCGGGGGCGCAGGTCGGGAGCTCGGCGCTCGGCAGACTGAGTCGGAGCTCGGCAGACTGGGTCGGCACTCGGCAGTCGGGGCTCGGCACTCGGCAGTCGGAGCTCACCACTCGGGAGACTTGGTCGGGAGACCGAGTCGGAAGCCCGAGTGATCCGGTCAGATTTGCATGCAGGAAAGAGAAGGTCTCTCTTCATTGGATGAAGGGAAGGTGAAGAGTCACATGGAAAAATGTGCTCTTTATTGGCTTTAATGAAGGGAAGGCAAAGAGACAAATGACTCTTGGTATTCATAGAATGAATATAAAAGGGGTCAAGTCATTTTCGAAATTAACTAAGTGTGCTTTCTTCTTCCCTTCCTCTCTTCTTCCTCTCCTCCACTCTTGGCCGAAACCCTACTGTAGGGTTCTTGGTGTTCTGCGAGCTACCTCAAGTTGCTAGCACAACTAAGGTAGCTCTCCCGAAGTTGAGAGATTGTGTCCATGTGGATACGAGTAGAGGCACGGACACTTGAATGTGCAAGAGATCCGGCGCACCTTGGACGAGCGGGATAAGCAAAGGGCACGCTCCGAAGGTATATCTTCTTTAGAAGTAGATGTAGTTCAACTTTGTACGAGTTTTTCTTTCGCATGGATCGCTCGTGGGTTCTTGTTTCCGCTGCGTTTTTATTGTTTTGTGCCGGGAGAACCCAACATCTACTGCATTAGATTTACTTCACATGGATCTATTTGACTGTAGTACTATCATATCATTGAATGGAAGTAGATATTGCTTTGTGATCATTGATGATTTCACTAGATATACATGGACTTACTTTTTAAAATATAAGGACCAAATCTTAGATGTTTTCATTTCTTTTTGTAGAAGAGTTGAAAATGAGAAATCATTAACTATTAAGACAATAAGAAGTGATCATGGAGGTGAATTTCAAAATCAAAGGTTTTTAGAATTTTGTCAAGATAGGGGTTATAGACATGAGTTCTCTACTCCTAGAACACCACAACAAAATGGTGTTGTAGAAAGGAAGAATCGTGTTCTACAAAAGGCTGCACGAAGCATGCTTAATGAGTACTCACTCCCAAGTTACTTATGGGCCGAAGCTGTAAATACAGCTTGCTATGTGCAAAACCGGGTCCTCATTCATAGGTTTTTAGGGAAGACTCCCCATGAACTTTGGTTTGGGAAACCACCCACAGTTAAACACCTTCGGGTGTTTGGTTGTAAGGTGTTCATCCTAAACACCAAGAATCATCTTGGAAAGTTCACGGCAAAGGCTGATGAAGGGATACTAGTCGGGTACTCCCTCGTTAGCAAAGCCTATCGAGTCTACAATAAGAAGTCTAGACTGGTTGAGGAATCTTCTGATGTTGTCTTTGAAGAGATTCCAAAAGTCAATGGTCAACCAGAAGATGAAGTCCAATTCGAACTTAGAAGACTAAGTTTGAATGAAAGTCCAAATGTTGTTGATGGTAATGAATCCGATGACGGTGAGCCTAGACAATCCATAGATCAGCCGGATCCTGAGGCTGAACTTGTGTCTAGTGAGCCCATTCAAGAAGCACCACCAACACCAAGGCAAACTAGATTAGCCTCTAGTCATCCCCAAGACCAAATTGTTGGAGACATCCATCATGGGGTTAGAACTAGATCATTCTTCCGGAATGAGGCTAATGAAGTTGCCCTAATTTCCAAAATTGAACCTAGAAAAATTGATGAAGCATTAAATGATCCCGATTGGATCATTGCAATGCAAGATGAACTAGGTCAATTTGAAAGAAGTCAAGTTTGGGACTTAGTCCCTAGACCCAAGAAGACCACCATCATTGGAACCAAATGGGTCTTCAAGAACAAATTGAACCATAAGGGAAAAATCATTAGAAATAAGGCACGCTTGGTAGCCAAGGGCTACAGTCAAGTTGAAGGCCTTGATTATGATGAGACCTATGCTCCCGTGGCACGATTAGAGTCCATTCGATTGATGCTTGCATTTTCTGCACATCGTGGTTTCAAATTATTCCAAATGGATGTCAAATCGGCCTTTCTAAATGGTTTGATTAGAGAAGAGGTCTACGTCGAACAACCTCCGGGGTTTGAGAATACCAAATTTCCAAACCACATGTTCAAGCTCAAAAAGGCACTTTATGGCCTTAAACAAGCACCCCGGGCTTGGTATGAGCGGTTGTCTACATTCTTAATTGAGAAGGGCTTCGTTAGAGGCCAAATAGACCCTACACTATTTCTACGAAGAGATGGTGACGATATTTTTGTAGCCCAAGTATATGTCGATGACATAATTTGTGACTCAAACAATAAGGGCTATTTAAATGAATTCATTGGACACATGGAGAGTGAATTTGAAATGAGTCTAGTGGGAGAGTTAACTTTCTTCCTTGGACTTGAAATCAAGCAAACTCGCGATGGTATCCATGTGCACCACTCAAAGTATACACAAGAAATGCTTCGAAAATTCAATATGAGTGATTCAAAAGAGGTAACCACTCCCATGGCCACAAACACAAGATTAGACAATGATGAGAGTGGTAAACCCGTTGATTTGACTCAATATCGAAGCATAATAGGTAGTTTGCTATACCTCACAGCTAGTCGACCGGATATTCTTTTTGCTGTGGGTATGTGCGCTAGGTACCAAGTTTGTGCCAAGGAATCTCACTTAATCGCTGTTAAGTGAATTTTGAGGTATCTCAAAGGCACAATAGGGGTTGGTCTTTGGTACCCCCGTACCGAATCATTTGATTTAATTGGCTATACGGATTCTGACTACGTGGATGTAAGTTGGACCGGAAGAGCATAAGTGGGGGCTGCCAATTATTAGGTTTGTCTTTAGTAAGTTGGTCAAGTCGAAAGCAACATTGTGTTGCTCTCTCCACGACCGAGGCAGAATATATTGCTATGGGAGAGAGCGTATCACAATTGTTGTGGATGATACATACTTTAGAGGACTATGGATTGAGTTATAAGGGTGTGCAAGTGTTATGTGACAACATTAGCACAATTAACCTAACCAAGAATCCAATCCATCATTCTAGGACCAAACATATTGAGGTGCGTCACCACTTTATTAGGGATCATGTAGCTAGGGGAGGTATTGTACTCTCGCATGTAGAGTCCAAATCAAACCTAGCTGACATTTTCACTAAACCACTCCCCGAAAATAAATTTAGTTTCCTCAGATGGGAGTTGGGAATGTGTCGCGCTTCATGAATTTCAAAATGCATTCAAAACCCTCTATGACTACAAAATTGTTAGGAAACAATTGGGCAACTTTGGGAACATCTCACACAAACTATAAGGTTTAACAAAACGTTTTTGTTTGCTAGATATGGGGTGAGATGTTAGGATCAACTAAATTTCTTAAAATGTCAATGCATCCCTTGAGAAATTAAGTTGACGAGATAATAATCACTTCGGTGACCAAGTATGGGGAAAACCAATGCATAACACATGTGTATTTGGCTCCATGATCATACTTGGACATTCCAATCAAGGCAACTTGATTGGAAACCTGAATTTGATACAAACTTAGTTGAAATTGCTTGAATGATTGTTGATTGAGTTTGACTCCATTTGGATGGATCAAAGTGATTGTTGAACCTATAAGGACTTTTGATTCTTGTTTAGGAATCAATTTTAGTCATGAGATCATGTCCAAGTTCGATAAACTTCATCAAATCTCGTTGGAAAAATATCTGAAAAACTGAAACTGCACATTTCAGATCATATCAGGGAGTTTCAGGAACCCTGATCGATCACCAGACCGATCAGGCATAAGGCGGATCGGTCTCCGAACCGATCTGGCTCCATCCTGTAACGATCGGTCCACAGACCGATTAGAGGGGCATCAGTGACTTTACGAAATTCTGATCAACCTTACTGAGCCAGCCTGGATCGGTCCCCGGACCGATCTGGCACCCTATGGTGATCGGTCCACAGGCCGATCAGGGGGCTCACAGGTTTCTCTCCGAACCCTACTGTTCGTGTCCTGATCGATCAGCCGACCGATCAGGATCGCGCCTGATCGGTCACCCGACCGATCAGGCCCAGGTCAGTCCGATCAGGCTATAGCCTGATCGGTCTGGGTGCTATCAGATCGAACGGTTATCCGTTCAGACGCATTAAAGTCTGGTTGGTGGACCGATCCACCAACCGATTAACTTCGGTAAAACCCTATTCTTCCAAAGCCCAGCGCCGAACTCCATTTTTCTTGTGCTTCTTCCCGTGCGAGAGCCTTCCGTGCTTCTTCTTCCTCCTTGAGTGAGTTTCTGCGCGTGCGATCCAGAGAAGGGTTCTTACGAACTCTTTCTTCTTCCTGGAGTTTCTCTCTCGCTGAAGGGCTTCGCGATCTCCCTTGAGCCGAACACTTCTTCTGCGCAAACTTGCTCTTCCAACCTCCAAGAACTTCACCAATGGCACCAAAGTGAGTTTTTGGCTTAGTTTTCCCTTCAAATCAGTTCATAGATGTTGTATTTGAAGCTAACCATGTTTTTGTGTGTTGTGCCGTGACCTCCTTGTTTTGGCCGTGACCCATCTTTTCAATGTCTTACCCTTGATCAATTCCTGAATTTTTGTGATTCAAACTATGCTCATGTCAATCTTGCTCAATTGATTCAAACCATGTATGATCTATTCCAATCTTTAGAAAATCTTCTAAGGGTAAGGAACCTATGGTGGAAAGCTCAAAGGGTAAAGGCCCTTCAGTATCTACACCTTCTCCAAGGCCTCCACCACCTCTACATACTCGATTTCAGAATGTCACTCTTGCGTTAAATTTTGAGTGGCACATTTTCAAACTTATGCCGTATCGATCAGTGGACCAAACCTTTATTTATGAATATTGTCCTACGGTGAGACAAATCATTGAGTACTATGAGCTCCAACCCATCCTTTTCTTAGAGAGGCCAATCAATTTTGATTTGGTCTCTGAATTCTACAATAACATGGTCAGTGGAGAGGGTACGGGGTGGAGGACCCGTGTCGCTGGTGTCGATCTTGACTTTACTCTATCTGCCTTCACTGCCTTTCTTGGATGTCGCCGGTCCGAGAATGCCTTCTCACTCTATCCCTATCTTCCGGACCCCTTACCAGTTCCTTTTGATGGAATCACTCCTGACTCCATCTATGAGCATTTTCTAGGCCATCCCAGGCCAAGGGGTTCCAGTGAGCGTGACCGTGGTTTTCCCACATTTCCTGCTCTTCGCCTTTCCCCTGTTGACTATGTTCTGTTCAATATCATCACCAATTGTATTCTACCTACTACTTCAAAGCACCTCGATGAGATTCATCCATTCCACTGCTTGATGCTCTATGGGATGCATCGGCAATTAGACTTTGATATCGTGCCATCCATCTATTTCTCCATTATAGTCCACAGTCTGAGGTACGGCCAGACAGTTCACATGGCATTTGGCCATATCATTACGGCTTGGCTTGAGTCAGTGGGTATCGATGTTTCACAGGGCCGTATTGTGCCCATGATTCGACAGGACTGCCGCCTGGATCGTCACATGCTCACTCAGTCCGGCATTGTTGTTGGGCCACGAGGGCTAAGGTGGAAGGATAGGAGACGTGGAGGGGAGCTATCGAGAGCAGCCCATGATCCGGAGCCGCCAACTGATGCTGCAGATTATGATGAGTGGGCTCCTGACCTCTGCTGGCAGGTTGTGGAGCTAGAACGGATGATGGAGTGCGAGTTGCATATCTCCGAGCTCTGGCGACAGGAGGTCCGCTCAGAGTTTTGGTCTTTTGATCGCCGTCTAGATGCTCTAGCATCCAACATCTCTGAGGTCAGCTCACTACAGGACAGATGGTATGAGGAGTAGTATCATCATACATTTCCTGATGGTGCATCCCCCAGTGGCATTTCACCCAAGGATATCATCTACATTGATGACTCAGATGATGATCCAGCTGCCGATTGACTGATCTATACTCGTGTTTGATGTTTTCTGACTATTTGACGGATGTGTCCGTTCTGACTTTTGCCTGTTATAGCATGATATTTGGCTTATCTTGCTTAGGATGTTAACTTATATATGTTCCATGCTTACTGTTTGTCTATATGGCTCATTCGATAGTGCTATGTTCATGCTTATGATGCCATGCTCATATGATACATATGCTTATTTTGCCACTTCTATATCTGTTTGTCATATGTATTCATATGCTTATCAAAAATCAATCAAATCTTTGTTGTTTTGGGATACCCCTAGGGTTGAGGGGGAGTATGGTTTAGACTTAACAACCCTTCTAGACCCCTTTTCGGTGTTCGACAAAGGGGGAGAGTGTTGGTTGGTTAAGTTTAAGATGATCATGTTGTAGGGGGAGGATCTGGATTCCCCTATGATTCTAAATTTGAAAAACATGATTGAGAATCCCTAAACTTAAAATCAGGTTGTCAAACAACAAAAAGGGGGAGATTGTTGATGCAGTCTAGCCCTGATTGTTGTTTTGGTGTTGACACCGATTTTAGTTTAGGTGGATGATTATTGATTATGATTAAGTCCTGATCGGGGATCAGGCATGGTATGGAAAATCCTAGCTTGGAGGGCTAGGTGTTGGAAAATCCTAACCTGGAGGGTTAGGTGTTGAAAATCCTAGCTTGGAGGGCTAGGTGTGTGAAAAGTCCTAATTCGGAAGAGGTGGGTGCAAAGTCCTAGCTTGGAGGGCTAGGTGAAAAATCCTAACTTGGAGGGTTAGGTGCAAATTCCCATCTTGGAGAATTAGGTGAAAAAGTCCTGGCTTGGAGGGTCAAGTCCTAGCTTGGAGGGCTAGGTTTGGAAAAGTCCTAATCCGGAAGAGTTGAGTGAAAAGTCCTAGCTTGGAGGGCTAGGTGAAAAGTCCTAGCTTAGAAGGCTAGGTGAAAAGTCTTAACTTGGAGGGTTAGGTGCAAATTCCCAACTTGGAGGGTTAGGTGAAAAATCCTTAATTTAGAGGGCTAAGGTGGTTGGAGCCCCTAGATCGGTCTGGTGACCGATCAGGGAGTTGGCACGGTGCTCCTTCATGGATCGGTCTGGTGACCGATCCAGCGATGACTGATCGGTCTGGTGACCAATCAGAGAGTATGCGTTCACTCATTGCTTGGCTCCTGATCGGGCTGGTGACCGATCAGGGAGCAAATAGTGAGGTTGAGTTCCCTTGCTAATCTGCTCTTGATCAGTCTGGTGACCGATCAGGATCACCGTGCATATCATTCTGGAGAACGATCCAGTGTCGCAAGTTCCTCTCTATGATCGATTAGGACGGAGCCTGATCGGTCTGGACCCAGCCTGATCGGTCTGGTGACCGATCAGGATGTTTCCTGATCGGTCCGGTGATCGATCAGGATGTTTCCTAATTGGTCCGGTGATCGATCAGGAGGTCTGGACTGCGAAGCTCAGAAATCGCCCGATAAAGGGGTGGATCGGTCGGGTGATCGATCCACAACCTGGGATCGATCTGGTGATCGATCCAGGAGAGTCCCAAGAAATCGCGATTTCTAATCGAGCGTTGGGGACCGATCAGGACGGAGACTGATCAGTCTGGACCCAGCCTGATCGGTCTGGTGACCGATCAGGAGGTTCTCCGATCGGTCCGGTGACCGATCACCTTAATTCAAATTGCACTGTTAGACGCTCTGATCGCGCCTGACTGTATCCGATTCTCTGCTGCTTACATCTGATACTTGATTTATGGTGTGATATGCTGCTCTAACACTCTGATTAAGTTGCAGGTGACAGGGGAGGATTCAAACACTCAAGAAGAAGTCAATGGAGGCTTTCCTTGGAGCAGGTTTGTCCGTTTTCCATCTCAGGTTGCAACGGCCGGAGCTGCAGACTGGAGCTGCTGACTGGAGCTTGGCTGAGGGGAGCTCAGGAAGTCCAGGAAGGGCTCAGTGGTAGCTAGCGTTGGCAGGGAAGCAGCTGGAGGCTGCAGGAGATGCTGTCACCTGGTGCTGAGTGGAGAAACAAAAGGGTGGAAGAAGGGTTCGTAGAAGAAAAGAGTTTGTGTTCTAGTCTTTGCGAACAAAGTTCTTGCTGCGCCTTGTGTTCTCCACATCTAGCTTGCGCGTTCTGAAGTTTTATCACCTTGAGCAAGCTACTGCAAAGTAATCATCCATTACTTGAGCGCCTGAAGGAGAGAACAAGAGGCTTAGAGTCCGACAGCGGGAATACACGAGGAAGGGTTTCTTACGTGAGATCGCCGCTGGGTGGAGCTCAGGAAAGCTTGCTGTGTTCTTGTCCTTGCTAAGTGTTTGAGTAAGATCCTTCTTGTTGTTTCTTTGTACTTAAACTTAAATCTATGATTGAAACACTGTGGAGAGGTTTCTCCACCGAGAAGGAGGTTGCTTTCTATCCGGTGATAACCGGGGCTTAATCTGCCGACGATCAAGGGATCGCCCACCTTAAGGGCACGCCAAGGAGTAGGGGCAAATTATCCCCGAACCTTGTAAACCCTCCTTGTTAGCGATCATGCTAGTGTGTCGACCTTGGTTTCATTTTCAGTTTTCTGCTTACTCTGTGATTATTTCTTCCGCTGTGCTACTGATAAGTTTAAGTGCAGAAATTCGATTTGTGCCAAAGGTCTAAGTGATTGGCTATATTGACCCCCCTCTCTAGCCATCCGGGTTCCAACACTAGCAACAGAGCCAATATACGATTGCAGTGTCTTTCCATTTGCATTGTATAATGGTCGCCCCATGTCATCATAATCAATTTTTGCTTTTTTCCCCCATCTTGCAGCTGTAGTTAGTCTACACATTGATGTAGGACCTCTCTTGTTCTTCTGCACATCTATAGAACGATCTTCTTCATCAGTAACTCCATGCAACTCCGCATCAACTACTCCATGTAACTCCTCAACTACCATTTTTGTTTTCTGCTTGTTATGATCCATCGAGTTTTGACTGTATAAGAACATAAATAAAACCATTATTAAAATCTGTATAATAACAATAACATAAACATAAAATAGTAATCAACAAGGATATGATGAGGCAAACAATAAAATAGCTATTAAGAAATGCTTTTACAGTTATGCCTGAAATCCTAACAAGAATCTATTAATAACATCATATAGCAAACAATAAAATAGCTATGTTTATTGAAGGTAACAGAGCAGTTCTAGCACACTTAAAGATGCATAACATAAACTTAAGCCAAGAGTTAAAGGACCATCTTGTTCATAACATAAAAATGCATAACATTATTTTTTCTTTTTCGTGACCCAGACCCCATCATTTTCCGATCTAAAGTACTTTGATGAGCAGGAATACAATGAATATCAACATCATCAATTGGTCGAGAATCAGGAATACTGCTCCAATCATCGTCCTCTCCCTCATAACATCTATTTGGAACCGGGAGAACAATTGACCACTCCTTTTTTAATGGGTCGTCAATATAAAAGACTTGGTTGATTTGACTTGCAAGCACAAATTCGTCATTCTTATGCCCACGTTTGTTGAGATTGACCAAGGTGTTGTTGATTATTCCTTTATCATTTGCAACCCATGCACACTTGAAAAGAGGAACATGAAATTGATGATAGTCTAATTCCCATATTTCTTCAATCACTCCATAGAAACACACATCAGCTAGCAAGGGATTCTTATCTTTGGCACTACAAACGAGCATGGTGTTGGCAACTAGAGAAACCCCACTGTTTTGGCAAACTCTTTCAGCACCCCGTGCCTTAATTTGATATAAATTGCCATTTATCACAAAACTATTATACTTAAGGACTTGAACACGCGGTCCATGGGCCAACCATGTTAATGTCGATGTCGTTCCACCATTACAACTGTCAATTTCAGCAACCACCTGACATGTATTCAATTTGAATAGGGTGGTTAAAATAGTATCTATAACTTGTTCACCATAAATGGATAAAAAAGACGATGCATCTAGTATCTACCTTTGAACGAAACCAATCAATAAATCTCTTGTTGTGAGCATCTTGTATCCACCTTTCATCATTCTCTTTTTTGGGAAACATTGATTTCAAAAAGTTTTTATGTTCACTGTAGAATTATTTATATATAAATGTGTCATACAGTAGATAATTTGAACTACATATGCAGAATTTAAAAATTAATACAATACACTCATATTATATAGGGAGATACTTCTTCCGTATTTTCTAGCACAATCAAATGTGCTTGTTGAAGATCAACTTGTTGCACTATAAGTGGTGCACTGAATGCTGAAAAGCCAGAAACATTTTCTTTGGGGTGTCGAATTGATTGAGGGACCCCAATAGGATCAACGTCATTGAGATATTCTGAACAAAACTCTATTGTTTCTTCTGCTAAATATCTCTAAACAATACAACCTTCAGGATGTTTTCGACTGCTACATAACTCTTAAGCACCTTCATGCATATTTCAAAAGGATACATCCATCTAAAGTAAACTGTTTCACATAATCGAACTTCTCGAACAAGATGGACTGTTAAGTGAAGCATGACATCAAAGAAAGATGGGGGAAAATATTACTCCAATAAGCAGAGTGTAACAACCAAGTCAGATTGTAGCTTATCTAACTTGGCTAGATCTACAATCTTGCAACAAATATCTTTGAAGAAGAAGCATAATCTTATGATGGCATATCTAACATGTTTTGGCAAGGCATCACGTATGACTATTGGTAGGAAATACTACATTAAAACATGACAATCATGAGATTTTAAGCAAGTCAACTTAAGCTGATCCATGCACACAATATTGTTGATGTTCGAGGAGAAGCCTTCCGGAACTTTTATATCCTTTAATGACTTGCACACTTGTAACTTTTCTTTTTTTGTGAATGAGCACGCAGCTAGAGGAAGATATGTTCTCTTCTCCCTAACTATAGGTGTTAATTCTGGCCTAATTCCCATCTCAACCATGCCCAACCTAGTTGCCACATTATCCTTGGTTTTTCCTTTAACATTCATTAAAGTATTAATGAGGGGTTCGAAGACATTTTTCTTGATGTGCATAACATCGAGACAATGCCTAACATGCAGGTGTTTCCAGTAAGGAATATTAAAAAATATTGACTTCTTCTTCCAACATTTTCTGAAATTTGTTGCATCAAAATCTTTTTCATCTATACTGACTTCCACCTTATTATCCTTGGATTCTTTTTATTCCCTCTTACACTTATCTTCTTTCCAAACTCACACCTTATGTTAGATAGTTTGTCACACAACTTAATCCCGGATAATGGTCTAGCTGCTTCTCCAAGTTCCTCCATGCCATTAAACTCCTTCATTTGCCTCCGATAGGGATGAAACGGTGAAAGGAATCGTCTATGGCCAGCAAATGACATTTTCTTTCCATTTTCCAAGTGTTTTGCATAAGTATCTTCTTCGTAAATTGGGCATGTATAGTAACCATGTGTAGTACATCCACTAAGGTTACCGTAGGCAGGAAAATCATTGATGGTCCATAATAAGACTGCTTTAAGAGTAAAGAACTGCTTTTGATATGCATCATAGACTCCATCAACTCCTTCCCACAATCGTTGTAAATCTTCAACTAGTACCTCCAAATAGACATCTATATCGGTTCCAGGCTGCTTTGGACCTGAAATGAGCATAGTTAGCATGATGAATTTCCTTTTCAAGCACATGTTTGGAGGCAGATTATAGTTAACCAACATGATTGGCCAATAGCTGTACCGACTACTAAGGTTGCTAAAAGGATTAATTCCATCATCTGCAAGTGCTAGCGAAGATTTCTAGGCTCACTTTCGAAGTCAGCCCACATATGATCCACTAACTTCCATGATGGTGAATCAACTGGATGACGTAACTGACCAACAACTCTTTTAGTATCTGCATGCCATGTTAAATTTCTTGAAGTCTCTAAAGATTTAAACATGCGCTTAAATCTTGGAATGGGAGGGAAATACCAAACCACCTTAGCAGGAACACCTTTCTTCTCAACCTTGTTCTTGGTTAGCTTCCATCGTGACAAGCCACATTTAGGGCAGTAGACACAGTCTTTGTATTGCTTCCTATATAGAATGCAATCATTAGAACAAGCATGAATCTTTTCATGAGTCAATGCTAAACAACTCAACGTCTTTTTTGCTTCATACATTGTGGATGGTAGATTGTGATTATTTGGCAGCATATCCCCAAAATCTAATAGAAGATCTGAAAATAGAGCATCACTCATTCCATGTCTTGCTTTGGTATTGTACAATTTTACAAGTGCACTCAACTTTGTATAACGTTGACATCCCTTGTACAATGGCTTTTCTGATTCCTCCAAAAATTTCATAAATGTTTCAGGATTTTCTGTATAGTTATCATACACAGCCTCACACATATGAGCAGTTTCAAAGTTGTCATAATAATTATCAATTGGCTCCTGGTTGACGCTCCTTTTTATATTATCATCTTTGGTGGGCTCACCATGCCAAATCCAATTCACATAATTTTGACTAAAACCATGGAAATAAAGATGCTTAGAAATGGACTTAACTGATCCTTATTTAAGATTGATACATTTGCAACAAGGACAATGAATATCATTGGGGTCAATATTGGGATTCCCTAAACAAAATCTAATGAACTGTTCCACACCCTCCTCATATTGTTTAGACTTTCTATCCAAGTATATCCAGGATTTATCCATTTCAATATAGCAAAATCTCCAAATAAAGAGGTCAAAATCTGAAGAAATTAAAGTAAATAAACAAAAATTAAAAAAACTACATGTACTTCAAAATGTAACATTCATGGAATTTCAATTTGTAAAATCTAATATAAGAAGTAAGATGAGACAATTCAAAGAGGTAGGTGGTATGGAAAATTTTTTCTTGCAATATTAACATACTAGGGAACTTATTTGACCAGTTTGCTTATGCTATAATTGAAAATCAATTATTGCTTAGATATTGTACACTTTTTGTAATTGAAGATCAATTGTTGAACATGTGTAGTATGTAGATTTGTATGTAATTCAAAGAGGTAGGTATGTGGATCAACTATTACTTCAGAAAGTTTACACTTTTTGTAATTGAGGAACAATTGTTGAACATGTGTAGTATGTATATTTGTATGTAAATAAGGGAAAACTCTGATATATATATAAAAATTTCCTTAGAGCAGAGGCAATCATTAAAGTGCAAAAAAGTTTTGGATGAGGAATCCTCTAGGGATTATACATCAACCTTATCAAATTCTTCTGAACTTGTACACTTGACATCAATGTGACATACATAATAATTCCTAACTTAAATATTATCTAAGCATTAAAACCACATGCATACATGTTAGGATATGATTGTCCTAATAAACATGATTGGAAGGACAAATTAAGACAACTAATTAAATAACTCACATGTGTTTCATATGTCGGTCATACATGCAAATTAAATAAATTAGGTCGATTGAAAATTTAAATTAGTTCAACGAACCTAATGAATCAATTTGAGTTAACAAATCAACATAGATTAGTTGGTGTAGATAAATAGTACATGTTAAAGTAAATGAACCAAAGGAACAACAAAAAAAGTATGAATTATATAACTCATTTGATTAATTGATCTGTAACTTAGAAAATATATACATGTACTGATGTTGTTTAAACGTGCCCAAAACAAAGAGAGTGGAATTAATATTTCCTCTATTATTACACTATTTATTCATTATTTGCATTACAGGGAAAGGAAAGAAGGTTCTGGGAGAGGGAAGAAAACCGAAAGGAAAAGAAGAGAAAAAATCGAAGGAGACGATGGTAAACCTCAAGCTTGTGCGTCGAGTAGAGGGGGAGGCACTTGTGCGTCGTCGAGCAGAGGAGGAGGTGCTTGTGCTTCGTCGAGCAGAGGAGGAGGGTCTTCTGAGTCATCAGGCAGAGGGGGAGGCGCTTGTGGCAAAGGGGCGGTGCTTGTGAGTCATCGGGCAGAAGAGGGAGTCGTAGTGTCGGGCAGATGGGGGAGGCGCAGGCACGGTGTGAGGGAAAGAACGATGTGTTAGGGTTGGATTTGTTGATTTCACGTTTATATATGATAACATATTAATATATTAATATGTTAATATATTACCTGATAACATTGTTAATATATTAATATGATAACATATTACCTGGTTCAAATTTATTACTTCGGTATACAGGTTCATATATAGATTTTATTTTGTAACTAATACTTCGTTGAATATTTTTAATGAAGTAAAATATCAGATAAAATTATAGTGAGAATTGCAATTTTAATTCTGTGAACTCTAAAATAGAATTTACTTCATTAAATCTATTACTGAAGTTGATTAACATATATTACTTCGTTAAACGAAATCGCCGAAGTAAACTGTGGCGAAGTCTACACTTGATTTTCACATAGTTAATAGAATTAAATATATATTTGGCAATGAAAAAAAATTAAAAAATTAAGTCTCCCCCTTAATTTAATCCTAAGTTCTCCCCCTTTTGATTACATCAAAAAAATATGTTAAGGGTAATACCAACTAAAAAAATCCATAGAAAAATTATTTATATATCTAAAATATTTGAAAAATTTTGAGAATATGTCAAAGGTAATAGTTACTCTCCAAAAAAAATTGTATTTAATTTTCGATCTAAAAGTATTTTTGAAATTAAAAATTATACTTTCGAAGGAAATATTTACAAAAATTTATCTTTTTGTCAAAAAATAATTAAATTATTATCTAAGTTGGCAAACTAGTAGATTCATCTCTGAAAAAAATTTTACCATAAAATAAATTCTTTTAAGTGTAAGAAGATAATTTTTATTGAAGAGTTGATAACGTTCGAAAAGATAATTTTTTAAAATTAGAATTCGACAGAAGAAAATTTGAAACCTTTTTCCCAACATTCAACAAATCATCTATAGACCCCAAAAAATTGGATTCATCAAAAATAATTTTTTAAGTATTTTTAAAAATTAAAACTTTATTTTTGAACGAAAATTCATAAAAATTTATCTAACGGTCAAAAAATTTCTTAACATGGACAAAATTGAAGTCTATAAAAAAAATAAATTTAAAACTGATATTATTTTTTTTGTAATATAAAAAATAAATATTCGAATAATAAAATGAATGACAAATATAGCATGAAATTGAAAGCTAACAATTTAGCATAAACTTTGGGATCTAAAAAAATTCTTACCAACATAGTTAACTAAATATTTTACAGGAATATACTTTCTGGGTACTTTTGTAATTTGATGCTTGTGATATCGTAAATACCAATTAGTCTTCCATAATATCTAACTTTTAAATTTTGAAATCAATTTGAATATGCATGATTATTTTTCAATTTCAACTTGAGTCTTAAAATTTTCATTTTTTAAACTTCAATTTATCATACATATCTATTGGGCATGCTTTTTTCAAATTTATATTCTTGAATTTTAATTTACAAAGGATTTGATCATTTTCTTAATGCTGAAATAGAGTTGATCACGTGGAAGTAAACATATCTCACTTACCAAGTCATTTTCAAATTCGGAGGCTCCCCTTTCATTACTGCTTTCTTCTGACGTGGCTCCCCCTTCATCGATACTTTCTTATTGATTGGTAGTCATTAGTGCTAGTCCGGCATGTTCTTCGAGATATGATTCTTCTGATGAGGACTCGTCTCATGTTGCCTTTAAGTTGTGGGTCTTTGACTTGGTTGTACCTTTTCCTTTATTCTTCAACTTGGGATAGTTTTCCCTGGCGTGTCCCTCCTCATCGCAGTGATAGCATTTTATCTTCCTTTTACTCCAAGGGTGTCTTTTGGCTTCCATCTCATTAAATTTATAAGATTTAAAAATTTTCTTACCTTGTATGATGCTTCCTCTTCATCGACTGAAGACACTTCATCATTTTGCGTGTTCCTTGAGTGTAGGGCAATATTGTCCATCTTTTTACCATTTCCTGCGCACCAAGACTCATGAAGTTCTAAGGTACAAAATAACTATTCTAGAGTACTTACCTCTAGGTTCTTAGAGATATAGTATGAATCTATTATCGATGTCCACTCCGAGGTTCTTGGAAATGCGTTTAAAGCATAGCTTTGTGAATTTTGGTTCGTTATCATTTTTCCAAGATTCGTGAGTCTGGTGATTAATTCCTTTATATATCCTCGCATGTAGTTACACCACCGTCTCTCCTTTTTCCTTCCAGACGTTGGTTCGTTGATTCCGAAGGATATCTCGTTGTGCAAGCTTCGCTTCCGAGGTCCCTTCATGTAACTTCAAGAATTTCTCCCAGAGCTCTTTCGCTAACTTATAGGTGTTCTGACACGGTTGACTTCTTGTGCCGGTAGAATAGTTAGTAGATGGAATTCTGCTTTCCCATTCACTACAAAATCTACTTGCTCCTTTTTTGTCCACAGACTCTCGTCGTTATCTTTATTCTCGGCATCTTTGGGGACTTAAAAATCATTTTTCATTATTAGTAACAAATCAAAATTAGTTTCAAAAAATATCTGCATTTTTTGGTTCTAACTAGCAAACTCTCCCTCGAACTTTGGCGGGTAGATGGCTGGTCCGACCATTTTGTACTGACTTCTGTTGGCATTTAGTCCTTCTGGAGTGACCTGGCTCTGATACCACTTGTCAGAGATCATGCGGCCGACATGAGGGGGGTAAACTACCTCTACAAATATAAACCTATTTTTTGTCTTTCTTAAACAAAGATGGGTATTAGTTATCAAAAATAAGTACCGTAAGCAAAAACAACTAAGCAAAAGAAAAGAGGCATAGACAGTTACTTGGTTTGCAACCAGGAAGGTTGCTAATCCAAGGCAAAAAATAAGCTCAATCTCCATATCAAACTCATTGAGGCGGAGAAGCCTCTTACACACACTAGAACTCAAAAAGGCATAGAAAAACTCAGTAGAAATTGTTGGACCAATCTATGGTCCATGGGACCATGTGTTTTGATGTTTGGGCAAAGAGTTTAAGTTAGGTTTACCCTTGTATTTGATATGTGTATTTGAGTATGTAGGTTCTGTAGGATACACAAATGACTCGGCTTAATGGCTTTGGGTCTGGTGAAGAATGGATGAGCATTCGAGGGATCATGGACAAGGCGACAATGATGAGCCGAGGGAAGTGCACTTCGAGACATACGCGAAAAATGGCATATGGAGACAAGTTGCGGGTTTGTATGCAATCGAGGGACAAAAGCCAAAATCGAAGAAGGCTTGAAGGCAACAGGTCAAGGTTGCAAGAAGAGTCAAGTGAGTCATGAGGGTCCGAGTGCGAGTGAAATATACTCAGGAAGGGAAACCCTAGGTTTAGGATTTTACCAGTCGACTAGTATGGGGATCAGTTAACTAGTAGAGATCACAGAAAGATCAATCGACTGATCTTCTGTGCAGTCGACTGGTGTCAACTAGGAATTCAAACGTTGGGTTGTAACATTAGGATTCGGCTGAATCAGTCGACTGGTGTTGGAACCAGTCGACTGGTAACAGCTAGTTCAGCCACAAGCTCTATTTAAGAGAGCTCGGTTTGGCTAGCTAAGGTTGACAAAATTGGCTTTAGTTAAACGTCAATTAGTATTCTTTGTGCTTAGAGGTCCTGTTGAGGTTGTGGTGAGGTTTCTCCACCCACAAGGAGTGACACGAGCTAGCCGGAGGTCTTCCGGGGAATCATCCACCGATGGATCAGAATTGTCCACCTTACCGACAGACATGGAGTAGGGCGTTATCTCCGAACCACATAAATTGGTTTATCTTTCTTTTGTGTTAGTTTTAGTTAATTGTATTTCTGTTTGCACACTAACACGTGTAAGAAGAAGAAACCGAGTACTTGGGGGCAACCTCATTCACCCCCCTCTAGCCAATACGATCAAGATCCAACAAGTGGTATCAGAGTGAAGGTTCACTCTTATTGGACTAACCGCCAAAGAAACAAAGCGCTAGAGAAAAATGGAGCTTGAAGAAAGAATGGGGGACGACATCACCATTCCACTTCCATACGATCACGACAACTTCAACTATTGGAGGTTGTGAGTAAAGACATGGTTCGACATGGATTGGAATATGATAATGGCACTCGAAGAACCATTCAAAGCCTCAAAAGATAAGCATGGGAAGAAGCTCTGACTACGCTATTGGAACAAGGAGCAATAATCACAATTAAAGGCAAATGAGAAGGTAATCTCAATTTTAATTAATATTTTGTCTAATGATGTGATTAGGAGTGTAGGTAAGTACATATATGCTCATGAGTTATGGAGTAAAATGATTGCTCTATATAAAAACACTACACAAGCACAAGAAGAAGAAGAGCCCGAGGAGATGTGCTTAATGGTCAAAGAGGAGGAGAAGGACCAATCGGATGAAGAGATGAGGTCAACATCCGAGGAGGAGAAAGAAGAAGAAGAATCATCCACCTTCTCAATTGAAGTGGCACAAGATGGTGAAGAAGCATAATCCACTTCCGAAAGTGAAGAAATAACATCCTAGGTTGAAGAGGAAGTCAAGATAAATGAAGAAGAGATCTTGGAAGTCAACCTTGCAACCACTTCCTCCAAAGCAAAATCAAAAGACCACATCATTTGCTTTAGGTGCAATGAGAAGGGACACTATAAGACAAGTGTCCATTGGGTAAGAAAAAAGAGCTAAATGTTAGGACCTTTGCGTCTAGCTAGAGGAGGGGTGAATAGCTTCACTTCGATTTTACCTACAATTTGTTAGCGGAAGCACAAGAAATATATAGGCAAAATCAAAAACAACTAAGACAATGCCAACTCTCTTGATTTACTTGGTCTCCACCTCCTTTAGGTGACTAATCCAAGGATCCACACCTACACAATCAATCTCCACTATGCTTTTCTCCTTTTCAAATAAAGCTTGAAGGTGGAGAAACTCTTACAAGATGATCTCTTCCTCTTACAAGATTAGAATGATTTTGGAGGAAGAGATTGAGGGCTTGTAAACTTGGAGATCTCAGAACGAGCAAGAAAAGTTGAGAGAATCAAGTTGTTTCTTCTTCAAGCTCTGAAATCTATTTTTGTATTACCCTCGACATCAGTCGACCGGTATTGTCATTAGTCGACTGATGAGCTTTAACGACCACTGTAGATTGTGTCTAATTTTCTGCCATCACCTTCAACGGTCACATATCAGTCGACTGGACCTGACCCAGTCGACTGGTCTTTCTGTTTGGGTAGTAGTCAACTGATTCCTTTTATCAATCGACTCAACTCTCTGTTCAGTGTAGCAGTCGACTGATCCTCTCATCAGTCGACTGATACCTCATGAATCTTAGGTTCTGCTTTCCCTTAGCGTAGACATAAACTTTCAAATACCTTCCATCAACCTTGCACCCTTAGGATGCTTCTGAGCCCTCGACTCCTCATCCTTGCGCTTGCATTAAAGTGCTTCCCTCGACTTTATCATGCCAAGTCTTCTTTTACCAAGTCTTCATATCTGGACTTTCCTTTGTACCTACTTACTCAAATTTCATGTTAGATCACTAACATTGCCTAACTTAAATTCATCTAACCAAACATCAAAAGTAAATAACATTTGAAGCATGATTGCACCAACAATAAACCCTAAACCCATTTCCCTTTCTTTAGATTCTAATATGGGTTGTAGGAAAAAGAAGGAGAAGAAGCACATTCGGTGCTTCACATGTGGTGAGTGGGGCCACTACCATACCAAATTCTCATGGAAGGGAGAATTTAAGAAGTTGAAGCATTTGAAAAAATGGAAGCAAAAGGAGAAAAAGAAAAGCTTACATTAAGGGGGAGCTTCAAGGGTAAGGGAGATACATCCTAATCTTAAGTGTCATTCAAATTCAAATTTTTTCATGCATGCTAGAAATAATATTTATTATTTACTCATGCAAAATTTTGATTTTAGATATCATGATAAAAATAGGGTTAACAATGCATATCAAAACCCTAGGCAATTCATGTATCATGAAAATTCTAGAACCATTAAACCTAAGGACCAAGGTTTTAATCACAAGAATGAGAGACACATGCCTTGAATGGATATGTCTAGGAATGTCCACGGTGGACATGTCGATTCTAGGTTTAAGAACCTAGAAAGGAAAAAATCAAGCTTTGTGGGTAAAGCTTGAGAAATTGAAGAAAATCCTAGATAGATTCACTATTGAATCTATGGGTTTAGGTATGATGTTGGGGAGCCAAAAATCTAACAATGATAGATCGGGTTTGGGATACCGATCTTGATCAACCAAGGCCAATGAAAAGATATATGCTACGGTAGCATATAACTATGCAAGGATGAAAAATCCAAAATGACAAGGGAATGCCATTTAAGAGCAAGAAGACTTTAACCAAGGACAAGGTGTCCAAGGTTAGAGGGAATAAGAAATTGACCAAGGACAAGGTGTCCAGGGTTAAGAATGTTAGGTTTGTGGGACAAAAGTCACCGAAGGCACACCGTGCGGCCTTGTAATTGTCAATGAGTCACCTAGGGAGGTGGTTAAGGTTAAGAACTCAAGGGGGAACTCTAAGAGTGAAATTGGGACTCATAGTTAATGGATCTCAGGAGGATATCTCCCAGAAGTCTAGATAGACAATGGAGTGTGCCAAAGGATTTGGAGACCCACTTGAGTCTCAATCATTGGGTTTTAGCACATTGGGTTTATGTGTCATGGATGAAAATAAGATATTGGGGTCATATCACATGAAAATTAATTGTTGATGTATTGATGTCATATAAACCAATGTTAGGGATGCATTGTGGTTTGGTATGGGTAGATACATCAAGAGGAAGCCAAAATTAAGACTTTAGGTCAAGGTTCAATTAAACTATTTAGCTAGTTTTGGGTTTTGTGTCAATCTTGGGATCCGAGACATATACATTTTTAAATGTATTTTTTCCAAGTAGACACGGATACCACAAATCTCTCCACAAAATTTGAGAGTTTTTGGAGATTTATAAAATTTCTGGTGTATTTTTGAAATTGGGTCAGAAATACAAAAATGGACTGATATCAGAATATCAATCAACTGGTACAAAGGGCAGTCGACTGATAATTCTGTGAGTTGCTTTCGATAAGGGTCAGTCGACTGATAACTATCTCAATCGACTGATAACTGTCTCAGTCGACTGATAACTATCTCAGTCGACTGATACAGGCTAAACTGCTTTTAACTAAATTGAAAAGTGTCATAATGATATCAAACTTGTGTATAATCATATAAGGGGTTATTACACAATGTTTATAGTCATTAGAGGTTAAAAAATTCAATAATTGGGATATTATTAGAGTTCTTTTTGATGTATGACAATGAGGGAGAAGTGTTAGGTTTAAGTGGGAAACTAAAAACACCTTTACAAGAAATCTTAGCTCAAGGGGGAGCTTTGGTGAAGGGGGAGCATTGTTGCTTATTTATTGGCGAAGGGAGAGCTTTGTGACAGGCTCTTAAAAAGCCTTTGTATGTTCATGTGTAGGGAGAGCCTTGGAGAGGTTCTTAAAAATCCCGTTTGGTAAAAATCCTAACTCATGAGAGTTTAGGTGTGGGGGATGTCTTGTGATAGGATCCATGCATGATTGCATTGCATGTTTGCATATGTAGTGGCGGTATAAGTCCAAGGTGTAGCTTTGGCAACGTAAATCCATTTGGTTTTAGCATGTTGATTTGCTAGTTGTTTTTCCTAATAATGTATTATCAAACATCAAAAAGAGGGAAATTATTGGAGCAATCTATGGTCCATGGGACCATATTATTTGATGTTTGGGCAAAGAGTTTAAGTTAGGTGTACCCTTGTATTTGATATGTGTATTTGTGTTGGTGCTTGGATGGCTAGAGAGGGGGGGGGGTGAATGTAGCCAGACACAGAAGTTTTGCACTCTTTGAAATTTCTGCACTTGAAGATTAGCAGCGGAAGTAACAAACAGAGGCAGAAAAACAAATACAAACTGAAAACAAAAACTACCAGCAACTCAAAGATGCTAACACGGAGGATTTACAAGGTTCGGGGATAACTTGCCCCTACTCCTTGGCGTGCCCATGAGGTGGGCGATCCCTTGATCGTCGACAGATCAAGCCCCGGGAAATCCGGATAAATGAATCCTCCTTCTCGGTGGAGAAACCTCTCCACACAATGTCTCAACAAATATGAAATAAAACACTGAGACAAGGAAAGCTTATAGAGCACACGAAGGAGACAGTTTACAAAACACAACTCACACCACAGCAAGATCCTGGCAAGAGCCTTCACTCAGCTCTACCTTCTCGCGGTGTCTGCCTGGTGATCGCAAACTTCTCCACTGGCTCCAAGCTCTCAAGATTCACAATATCAGAGTGTATGCAAGAGCTTCAAAATTCACAGTGATTGCACAAGAGAGCGAGAGTTGTTGCTAGAAGAGATCCCTTCTCTTCTTAGCCAGCCAACACTTAACCTGCTACCGATCCAGGTCGCCACAGGTCACCAGACGCTCCTCTACAGCTCACCAGCTGCTCAGCAGCAATAACCCAGCTACCACTGAGCTCTCTTGGACTCTCAAAATCCTCTCCAGTCGAGCCCCAGGTCAGCTCCTCAGCCATTGCAGCTCGCGCCAGAAAACATTGTATCCTGTGAAAGGAAAATTGCCAAACCTGATGTAGCAAAAGAGCCCAGTTGACCCTCCTTGAGTAATCCTGAGTTACCTGCACACTTAGCAGTTGTTTAGCACAGCAAATCAACAGAGGATCGATTATCAGAAGATATCAGTAGTGATCAGAAGAAAAATAGAACGCGATTAGAACTCTGATAGCGTTTTTGAATTAAAGTTGTCAGCTACTGATCGGTCCATAGACCGATCAGAGAGGACCCTGATCGATCACCAGACCGATCAGGGTAAGCCCTGACCGATCAGGCTCCAGCCTGATCGGTCCACAGTGAGAAACCAGAAATCGCGGACTCCTTGTGATCGGTCACCCTGACCGATCACAGATCGTGGATCGGTCACCGGACCGATCTAGCACTTAGCTGGGTTTCCTCCAACTTCCTCAGCCACAACCCATGATCAGTCACCCGGACCGATCAGGGTGTGTCCTGATCGGTCTGGTCACCGATCAGGTCATTCCCTGACCGATCAGGATCCATCCTGATCGGTCATAATGAGGAACTCACGATATTTGATCGGTCACCATGACCGATCATGGTTCCTTACAGAAGGTCTCTGAAATCTCTCTGATCGTTCACCAGAACGATCAAAAGCTCTCCCTGATCGGTCACCAGACCGATCAGGAGCCGAACAGAAGCCAAACAATATTTTTGTTCTCTCCCTGATCGGTCACCGGACTGATCAGACTTCTCTGGATCGGTCACCAGACCGATCCACCACAGGGAGTTCGTGTCAACTCCCTGATCGGTCACCAGACCGATCTAGCCTCGACCAAATCAACCTTAAGTCAAGAGAACAGGCTCCCTAGCCTTCTCTAACTCGTGCTCAGTCCCCCAGACCAAGACTCCGTGCCCAGCTTCACTCACCGGGACTTCATTCAACCTAGCTTCACTCACTAGGACCTGGCTTCACTCACCAGGACCCGGCTTCACTCACCGGGATTTCATTCACCTGGCTTCACTCACCAGGACCCGCCATCACTCACCGGGATTTCCAATCACCTGGCTTCACTCACCAGGACTTCCAATCACCTGGGTTCACTCATCAGGATTTTCGTAACCCGGCTTCACTCACCGAGATTCCCATAACCCGGCTTCACTCACCGGGAGTCATGCCCAGTCCCCGACCAGGACTTAAACCAGACTCATCTCATTAACCTAAACTAAACTCGGTGTCAACATCAAAACAATAATCAGGGTCAGACTGCATCAACAATCTCCCCCTTTTTGTTGTTTGACAACCCGATTTTAAGTTTAGGTATTTGAAAACTCACTATCGTAGGAGAATCAGAGTCCTTCCCCTACAATAGTTATACTCGTAATCAACCTAAACTTAACTAGCCACACTCTCCCCCTTTGTCAAACACCGAAAAGGGTATAGACTGGTTGTTAAGTTTAAAATTCATCCCCCTCAAACCAGGCTTTTCCCAAGACAAACATGATATGATTAATTGATAGACATATGATAAGCATATGAAATAGATAAATCAGGACAGCGTATCCATATGCATCATATGACAATGAATGTGAACAACCTAAACATAAGGTAGTAATCATAATGGCATACAGTCAGATAGTCATAACAGTCAAATAGTCAAATAGTCAAATACCTCATAAAGTCATAGAAGTCAAATGCACTCATAAAGTCATAACAGCCAGATAGTCAAATACATCACAAATCATGGAAGCAAGATCAAACTCAGAGAACAACCACAATCAATCCTCGGTGGGGGGGTCGTCAGCCTGCATGGGGTCGTAGGTCGTGTCATCGTCAGGTAGGAAAGACCCCGAGGCAGTGCTGCTGGAGGGCGCAACTCCAGGAAGTGTAGGCTAGTACAGATGACTAGCAGCCCACGCGCGCCACTCCTCGAACCATGCCTGCTGCTGAGCGTGCATCGCAGAAACCCTCGAATCAGTCGCCCGCTGATCAGCACGTAACCCAGAGATCTCAGACCTGACATCCTGCCATCAGAGCTCCGAAATATGAAGTCCATGCTGTACAGTCTGCTCCAGCTCAGCAATCTGCCAGCGGAGATCAGGATCCGCCTTGTAGTAGTCATCCGCGGCAGCAGGAGCACCATGATGTCCAGCCTGGTCTGCAGCTACTGGAATATGTACGACCCGAGGTAACTCCCCTAATCCCCAACCATCCTTCCATCTAAGACCCTGAGGTCCGACAACAATGCCAGACTTGGCGAATGCGCGTCGGCCAAGTTTGCAGTCCTACCGGACCATCGGTACGGTCCTGCCCTTGGTCACATCAATGCCGACTGACTGAAGCCAGTCAGTAATGATGTGCCCAAAAGGCATGTAGATTGTTCGACGGTCGATCTGACTATAGAAGATAATAGAGAAATAGATGGTCGTCACGATGTCAAAGTCTAGCTGCCGATGCATCCCGTAGAGCATCAAGCAGTGAAAGGAACGAATTTCTGCTAGGGGCTTCGAGGTAATAGGCACAAGACAGTTGATTATAATTTTGAAAAGTATATAATCAGGTGGGGATAGGCTGAGAGCAGCAAACGTAGGGAAATCACCGGCAGGCTCAGCGAGACCCCCCGGCCTGGGATGGCCGAAAAAATACTCGTAGATAGAGTCAGGGGTGACTCCATCGAATGTGACCGGTATAGGATTTTGAACATACGGGAAGAGCGGAAAGTCATTATTTGATCGTCGACAAGCTAGAAAGGCAGTAAAAGTGGCTAAATCAAAATTGAGGTTGGTTCGGGCGACTCGGGTCCTATACCCCATACCTTCGGCATTGACAAGGTTGTTATAAAATTCAGAAACCAAATCAAAATTGATCGGCCACTCAAGGAAAAGAATGGATCCCAGTTCATAATACTCAATGATCTGTCGCACTGGAGGACAGTGTTCATAAACAAATGCTCTGTCCATAGTTCGACAGGGTAGGAGTTTGAAAGTGCGACTTTGAAAGGCAAATTCGAAATGAGCATTGGGAAATCTGGCATTAGAAGATGGTTGAGATCTGGAAGAGGATGAGGGAACTTTGGTCCTGGAAGTTCCTTCAGCAGGTTCTTTGCCTTTAGAAGATTTCATATGGGTTGGAATAAGGAGTCACGACAATAAATTGGATTGATGAAGGTAAGGTTTGATAAGTGAACAAGTGAAAACAAGATTTGATCAAGGAAAGGTAATCGACACACAAAGATGGAATGGACCAAAAGAAACGGCACACAACCATTTGATAAGGGAAGGCCACGGCACACCACAAGTTAACATAACATGGTTAACAAGGAAAACATGACATATGAAGTAAGCAAGGTAAAATTGAAAGCAAAGTGCTCACTTAGGTGCCATGTTGGTGATCGATTGGCTTGGGAAGAACAGATTATGCAAAAGTAACTCAGCAGCTCACAACTGAAGCAGATCGCATCAGCAAAGAACTCAGGCTCAGGAAGAAAGCTTGTGTAGGCAGAGAGCTCACAGGTTGCAAGATGAGGAAGAAGGGCTCGCAAGAACTTGCAGGAAGAAGATGAAGGAAGGCTCTGGTGTGATTTACGCAGGTAGAAGAGTCGGCTAGGGTTTGGAGGTGTAAGGAAACGAAGTTAATAGATTGGTGGATCGATCCACCAACCGTAGTAAATGCCATCGTTCGGATCACCGTTCGATCTAGGGGTACCCAAACCGATCAGGAAACCTCCTGATCGGTCTGGCTTGGTCTTGATCAGTCAGGTGACCGATCAGGGAAGCCCTTGATCGGTCTGCCGATCAATCAGAGAGCGAACAGAGAGTTTGCGCGTATTTTTAAGAACCTTCTGATCGGTCGATGGACCGATCGGAAGCGTGGCCAGATCGGTCAGTGGACCGATCAAGTACAACACAGAACCTTTCTGTGATTTATCGTAAAATAGCGTGATCGGTCAATTGGACCGATCAGGCTAACTCCTGATCAGTCCGGTGACTGATCAGGGAGGTCCATGATCGGTGTGTGGATCAATCAGGGACCGATCTGAATGAATTATGTGAACTTCCTGTGAGCTCACTGATCGGTCCGTGGACCGATTAGACCTAGTCCTGATCGATCTATGGACCGATCAGATATTAGAAATTTTCTGATACGATTCAGAAACTTCAGTTTCAGACTTCCTATCGAATTCTGATACGATCAGATGGATATTGGAGGTGTTCTCTCAACTAGAATTGATCCTTTAACAAGAATCAAAAGTCCTTATGGATTTAACAACCTCTCCGTTGTAAAAACAAACACCCAACCAAGTGAAGTCAAAATCAATCAAAACATTCATCCAATTTGAAACAAGTTTGTATCAATAACAAAACTCCAATCAAGTTTCCTTGATTGGAATGTCCAAGTATGATCATGGAGCCAAATACACATGTATTATGCATTAGTTTTCTCCATACTTGGTCAACATAATGATTATTGTCTCGTCAACCTAATTTCTCGAGGGATGCATTAACATTTTGAATAATTAGGTTAATCCTAGCATCTCACCCTATTTCTAGCAAACAAAAATATTTTGTTAAACCTTATAGTTTGTGTGAGATGTCCCCAAGTTGCCCAATAATTGTTCCCCAATAATTTGAAATGATCATGAAGGGTTTTGTTTTCTTTTCAATCCTATGAAGCGTGACACATTCCCAACTCCCTTCGTAAGAAACTAAATTCATTCTCGGGGAGTGGTTTAGTGAAAATGTCCGCTAGGTTCGATTTTGACTCTACATGTGAGAGTACAATATCTCATCTAGCAACATGATCCCTAATGAAGTGGTGACGCACTTCAATGTGCTTGGTCCTTGAATGGTGGACTGGAGTTTTTGTTAGATTTATTGTACTTATGTTGTCACACAACACTTGCACACCCTTGTAGGTTAATCCATAGTCCTCTAGTGTGTGTATCATCCACAACAATTGTGATACACTCTCTCCCATGGCGATATATTCTGCCTCGATCGTGGAGAGAGCAACACAATGTTGCTTCCGACTTGACCAACTAACTAACGATGATCCTAAGAATTGGCAACCCCCACTTGTGCTCTTCCGATCCAACTTGCACCCAGCATAGTCGGAATCGGTGTAGCCAATTAAGTCAAATGACTCGGTACGGGGGTACCAAAGACCAACTCCAATTGTGCCCTTAAGGTATCTCAAAATTCTTTTAACAGCAATTAGGTGAGATTCCTTGGCACACACTTGGTACCTAGCGCACATACCCACAGCAAAAAGAATATCAGGTCGACTAGCTGTGAGGTATAGTAAACTACCTATCATGCTCCGATATTGAGTTAGGTCAACAGGCTTACCACTCTCATCATTGTCTAATTGTGTGTTTGTCGCCATAGGAGTGGTTACCTCTTTAGAATCACTCATGTTAAATTTTTAGAGCATCTCCTGAGTGTATTTTGATTGGTGCACATGGATTCCGTCTCGAGTTTGTTTGATTTCGAGTCCAAGGCAGAAAGTCAATTCTCCTACTAGACTCATCTCAAATTCACTCTCCATGTGTGCAATAAATTCATTCAAATAGCCCTTGTTGTTGGAGCCACAAATTATGTCATCGACATATACTTGGGCTACAAATATGTTGGCACCTTCTCTTCATAGAAATAGTGTAGGGTCTATTTGTCCTCTCACAAAGCCTTTTTCGATTAGAAATGTCGACAACCGCTCATATCAAGCTCGAGGTGCTTGTTTAAGGCCGTAAAACACTTTCTTGAGCTTGAACACGTGGTTTGGAAATTCGGAATTCTCAAACCCTGGAGGTTGTTCGACATAGACCTCTTCTCTTATGAAACTATTTAGGAAGGACAATTTGGCATCCATTTGATAGAGTTGGAACCTCTATGTGCTGCAAATGCAAGCATCAATCGAATGGATTCTAATCGTGCCACGGGAGCATAGGTCTCATCGTAATCAAGACCTTCAACTTGACTGTAGCCCTTGGCTACTAAGCGTGCCTTGTTTCTCATGATTTCACCCTTATGGTTCAATTTATTTTTGAAGACCCATTTGGTTCCAATAATGGTGGTCTTCTTAGGTCTAGGGACTAAGTCCCAAACTTGGCTTCTCTCGAATTGACCTAATTCGTCTTGCATGACAATAATCCAATCGGGATCATGCAATGCCTCATCAATTTTTCTAGGTTCAATTTCTGAAATCAAGGCAACCTCATTAACCTCATTCCTAAAGAATGATCTAGTTCTAACCCCATGGTGGATATCTCCAACAATTTGGTCTTGGGGATGACTAGAGGCTAACCTAGTTTGCCTTGGTGTTGGAGGTGCTTCTTGGATAGTGTCACTAGACACAGGCTCAGCCTCAGGATCCGGCTGGTCTATGTGTTGTCTAGGCTCACCGTCATCAGATTCATCAGCACCATCTACAACACTCAGACTGTTAGTGAGAGCCCTAGAGCCAATCATATGATGATTACTTTTTGGACTCATTGTATCATATTCTTGTATATATATTTCTTATATATAAAGGCATTTCTTATGGTTATTGTACTTATGTGTATTGGTGCCAAATAACTTAGTATAATAACCTCCTTGAGTAGAAGGTTCTTATCTATATCAATCGATTAGTTGAATCAATAGTGAGATGATATAGAGAACACTACTCTTAATTATTCCTAGTCAAGTATTAACATTCAAGGACAATGTTAATGCATAGAGACTAGCATGTAGGTCAACATGATGACTTGATCTCACAAGTCATGGATATGAGATATCAAGTTGACACATGGGTATACATTAGAGAATGTATACTGAATGGCCCGCCATGAGAAAGTATCATGGATCGTTATATGAGTGTCATATACTTTCTCATGTGACTATTAGTATGACTATAGTCCTAGACCTGAAGTTACCATAGTTCCCTACATAAGGAGTTACGTACTTTGGCTTCGTCAAACGTCACCCGTAACTGGGTGGACTATAAAGGCGATTACTGTATTTGTAACAAATTATGCGGAGGGATGTGAGTAACGTAGATGAGATCTATCCCTCCTATATGACGGGAGTGATATCTTCGTTCTTGATAGAGTAAGACCACTAAGTGCATGGCCATGCCCAAATAAGACAATATTAGATATTGAGCTTATTTGATTATAGTGAGTCTACTTGGAGATCAAGACATATAGATTGATTTGAGGATGACACGGTCTATGCCTCATGAAAGATCAATCTAGATATCGAGGATAGAAGGACGTTGTCACATATTGTGATGGTCACAATTATTAGTCACAATGGTGATGTTGGATCTCGACATTCTTGTAACTTGGGGAGCAATGATGTGTTGCTAGATACCTCTCATTGCTTATGTCCTTAAATAGGTTTAAGGGCATTGCCAACGTTACAAGAACCTATAGGGTCACACACATAGAGCAATAGATGGAGAATAAGTCCATATGATGGACCGAGAGTAATGAAGTCAAAGTTTGACTTTGGCTAAATATGGAAAGTCCATAAAAGGCAAGTTTGACTTGACTCAAATTAGACAACTTGAGTTGGACTCGAGTTTGATCCAAGTGTTGGATGAATCTAATCATGGGAGAGTAATGAAGTCAAAGTTTGACTTTGGCTAAATATGGAAAGTCCATAAAAGGCAAGTTTGACTTGACTCAAATTAGACAACTTGAGTTGGACTCGAGTTTGATCCAAGTGTTGGATGAATCTAATCATGGGAGAGTAATGAAGTCAAAGTTTGACTTTGGCTAAATATGAAAAGTCCATAAGAGGCAAGTTTGACTTGACTCAAGCCACATCACCTTGACTTGACCAAGTGATGACTTGGCATCATCATCAAGGCTAAGTAACCTCCCCATTTGAATTTTGAATTCAAATAGGGGGTTACCAAAGGTGGTGGCCGGCCACTTAATGGCCAATAATGGCCATTAAATGGCCGGCCACTAAAACACACAAAAAGGAGTTTTTTGTGGGTGTGTGATTGATTCTTCTCCTGACTTGGTTTTGTTTTGTTTGGCTCTCCCTCTCCTCTCATCTTGCCGAGACCCCAAGTAGTGCTAGCACACTTTTGGGCTCTCCTCTCCACTCTCTTGCTTGTGTGGATACTTCTAGAGGGTTGCTACTTTGCATCCTTGAGATTCGACACCAACCGAGGAGCGAGCGGGAATTGCGGGGCACGCATCGAAGGTAGTTTTCTCTTCTCTAATAGATCTAGGTTGTAGATCGGTTTTGAAGCATGTAAACGAGCACTCGTAAATTTTTGAAATGGTTTTCTTCGCTCGGATCCTTTCTATTGGGGCTTTCGGGGTTTCCACGATGCGAAAAAGCGGTTTTCGTGGCCCGAAAAATCCTACACAGACCTGCATCCAAACCTAGTTTCCTAAGTTCGAATTGAACTCCTTCTACATCTTCTGACTGATCAATTGCTTTTGGAATTTCTTCAAAAACAACATCAGAAGACTCTTCAACTAATCTAGACTTCTTGTTATAGACTCGGTAAGCTTTGCTGACGAGGGAGTACCCAACCAGTATCTCTTCATCAGCTTTTGCTGTGAACTTTCCAAGATGGTCCTTGGTGTTTAGAATAAACACCTTACAACCAAACACCCTTAGATGTTTAACTGTAGGTGGTTTTCCAAACCAAAGTTCGTGAGAAGTCTTTCCTAGAAATCTATGTATGACTCGATTTTGTATGTAGCAAGCTGTGTTCACAGATTCAGCCCATAAGTAACTCGGTATGGAGTATTCATTGAGCATGCTTCGTGCAGCCTCTTGTAAGACTCGGTTCTTCCTTCTACAACACCATTTTGCTGTGGTGTTCTAGGAGTGGAGAACTCATGTCTATAACCTTTCTCTTGACAAAATTCTAAATATCGTTGGTTTTGAAATTCTCCTCCATGATCACTCCTAATTGTTTTAATTATTGTTGATTTTTCATTTTCAATTCTCCTACAAAATGAAATAAAAACATCTAGTGTTTGATCCTTATATTTTAGAAAATAGGTCCAAGTATATCTAGTAAAATCATCAATGATCACAAAACAATATCTACTACCATTCAAAGATATAATTGTACTACAATCAAATAAGTCCATGTGTAGTAAACCCAGAGCGGTAGAAGTACTTACAGTGTTTTTACATTTGTGTGAAGATTTCGTTTGCTTACCCATTTGACATGCATCACAAAGCTTTTCCTTTTCGAACTTGATGCTTGGTAAGCCACGAACTAGTCCCTTGTTGGCCAACTTCCGGATGTTCTTCATATTCACGTGTGCTAATCTCCGGTGCCAAAGGGTGGACTCATCTTCTCATGACATGAAATACTTAACAGAAGCATTAATAGCACTTTTAAAAGAAACTTGATAAATGTTATCTACCCTTGTGCCTACTAGTACCGTGTCAAGTGTGTCATTTTGTCTAACTAGACATTGACTTGAATGAAAATCAATTGTGTAACCCACATCACACAATTGACTGACACTTAGGAGATTAAATGTCATCCCCTTGACTAGAAGGACATTTTTAATTCTAAGACATTCGGATATTTGAATGTCTCCTATCCCTACAACCTTAAGACTACCATTGTTAACAAAGGAAACATTACCTCTACTTTTTCTTTGAAGGGTAGTGAATAAGGATCTATCACCGGTCATATGCTTGGAGCACCCACTATCAACGAACCAAGTTGATAGATGCTCCCCCTCAATCATGGCCTACACAATACGAAAAATAGAAGATTTAGGTACCCAAATCTTGGGATCTAAAACACCTACAAGGCAAGACTTAGGCACCCATGCCTTGACCACTTTCTTTTGAACCCTAGGAACCTTATGTGATCTCACATGAGTCCTAGACATTAAGGAAACAAAAGTCGGTTCTTTAGGTCGGTAACCTATACCGGCCTTGTTGTAAACCACCCTTTGTGCGTTTAAGATCATATCCAAAGTCTTAGAGCTCGTTGAGAATTTCTCAAGAACACTCTTGAGTCTCTCAACCTCACTCTTCAAGACTTTGTTTTCATCTTCTAAGACTTCTACATGCAAATCATCAAGATCCTCATCCTTGGAGGATTTCAATTTTTCTACTTCTACTTTTAATGATTTAACCTTTTCTTTTGACTTCTTTAACAATTCGGTTAAACATGCAATAGTTCTATAACATTTGTCTAATTCGGGAGAAATTACCTCTTCATCATCTGAAGATGATGAAGCCGCGTTTGAGGAGTCCATGGATTCATCACTGCTCTCCTCATCTTCAATAGCCATGAGTGCTACATGGCGTGTACTCTTCTCCTCCTTCCCTTCTTCGAATGAACTAGAAGAAGATTCATCCCACGTGGCCTTCAAAGCCTTCTTCTTCTTCTTTGACTTCTCCTCCTTCTTCTTTAACTTTGGACATTCACTCTTGTAATGTCCTTTCTTGCTACACTCAAAGCAAGTAACATTAGTCTTATCAATTTTAACTTCACTAGGGTTACCTTTGCCTTTGTAGCGCCGGCTCTTCCTCATCATCCTCCTTACGAAATTAGCCATCTCGGATGAAGATGACTCGCTACCATCCTCCTCGGATTCGGACTCGGATGAAGATGAAGAAGCCTCCTTCTCCTTCTTCTTCTTGGTCTTTTCCCCTTCCACAAGTGCAATCCCCTTCTCCTTAGGGCCTTTGTTAGCAATTTCATGGAGCTCCATTTCACAAAATAAATCATCCAATTTGACAATTGACAAATCCTTAGAAACCTTGTAGGCATTCAACATGGATGACCACAAGGCACTCCTTGGGAAGGCTTTTAGAACGTACCTCACAAGGTCGCGGTTCTCGACCTTTTCATCAATGGAGTGGAGACCGTTGAGTATCTCCTTGAATCTACCATGAAGTTCACTTACCGTTTCACTCTCCTTCATGGAGAGATTTTATAGTTGATTAAGGAACACGTCACTCTTGGCTATTCTTGAGTCTCGGGTGCCCTCATGGAGTTCGATAAGCTTGTTCCATAGATCCTTTGCGCTTGTGAAGGGACCAACTTTGATTTGTTGGTCCTTGGTCATCCCACATTGCAAGGTAACCACCGCCTTCGCATCGGCTTCTCCTTTGTGAGTTTGCTCAGCCGACCAACGTGAGGACTCCAACTCTTTTCCCTCGGCATCTCTTGGAGGGATGAATCCTTCCTTCACAGAGAACTATATTCCAATATTCGTCTTGAGGTAGTACTCCATGCGAGACCTCTAATACTGAAAATTAGATCCATTGAATAAGGGAGGTCGGGTGGTGCTAAATCCTTCTCTCATTGCCATTCTTGTTGACTCTCGGGTGTTAGTCTGTTTGAGCAGAGCCCCAAGCTCTGATACCACATGTTGGTGCTTGGATGGCTAGAGAGGGCGGGGGGAGGGTGAATGTAGCCAGACACAGAAGTTTTGCACTCTTTGAAATTTCTGCACTTGAAGATTAGCAGCGGAAGCAACAAACAGAGGCAGAAAAACAAATACAAACTGAAAACAAAAACTACCAGCAACCCAAAGACGCTAACACGGAGGATTTACAAGGTTCGGGGATAACTTGCCCCTACTCCTTAGCGTGCTCGTGAGGTGGGTGATCCCTTGATCGTCGGTAGATCAAGCCCTGGGAAATTCGGATAAATGAATCCTCCTTCTCAGTGGAGAAACCTCTCCACACAATGTCTCAACAGATATGAAATAAAACACTGAGACAAGGAAAGCTTACAGAGCACACGAAGGAGAGAGTTTACAAAACACAACTCACACCACAGCAAGATCCTGGCAAGAGCCTTCACTCAGCTCTTCATTCTCGCGGTGTTTGCCTGGTGATCGCAAACTTCTCCACTAGCTCCAAGCTCTCATGATTCACAATATCAAAGTGTATGCAAGAGCTTCAAGATTCACAGTGATTTCACAAGAGAGCGAGAGTTGTTGCTAGAAGAGATCCCTTCTCTTCTTCGCCAACCAACACTTAACCTGCTACCGATCCAGGTCGTGACAGGTCACCAAACGCTCCTCTGCAGCTCACCAGCTGCTTAGTAGCAATAGCCCAGCTACCACTGAGCTCTCCTACACTCTCTGAATCCTCTCTAGTCGAGCCCCAGGTCAGCTCCTCAGCCGTTGCAGCTCGCGCCAGAAGACGTTGTATCCTGTGAAAGGAAAACTGCCAAACCTGATGTAGCAAAAGAGACCAGTTGACCCTCCTTGAGTAATCCTGAGTTACCTGCACACTTAGCAGTTGTTTAGCACAACAAATCAATAGAGGATCGATTATCAGAAGATATTAGTAGTGATCAAAAGAAAAACAGAACGTGATCAGAACTCTGACAACGTTTTTGAATTAAAGCTGTCAGCTACTGATCGGTCCATAGATCGATCAGAGAGGACCCTGATCGGTCACCAGACCGATCAGGGTAAGCCCTCATCGATCAGGCTCCAGCTTGATCGGTCCACAGTGAGAAACCAGAAATCGTGGACTCCTTGTGATCGGTCACCTTGACCGATCAATGATCGTCGATCGGTCACCGGACCGATCCAACACTTAGCTGGGTTTCCTCCAGCTTCCTCAGCCACAACTGTCACGCCCCGAGACCAAGGAGCCGCTGATCCAATAGAAAATCGGACAGCACCTCCCCTGTCCGGCGGACAATTTACACATACACACAGATAATATAACCTGTATACAATATATATAGCACAACCACGCAGTTTAAAGGGCCTCAGGCCTCAGATATATGCAAAACCAACAGTTATATGATTATAACTATCGAAAAACCAAATCCGAACTCACCTGAGCTGCCAGGGGCAGGAACAAAGCCAAAACCGAACGAAGTCCAACATAGGACTCAAAAGTACAATACCTTCAAACAGAACGTGCATACATGTTCAAAACATACAGCGGAAGCATAGGAATGCTACAGGGTCCATAACAAAACAAGGAAAACCAAAAAGGGCTCCTCGGGAGCTGGGGACTGGCGGCTCGGGATCTCCTCGCAGACATCAACCTGAAATAAATATATATGGCAACGGGGTGAGTCCATAGCTCAGCGGATACCCAATAGATATGCATAGAAAGTTATACTAACAACAAGAGTTCTACTAATACAGTCTCATATCAACAATAGGGAAAGACTGGAACTGAAAATACTGGGTAGGTACATACCTGAATCCATCCAACCTATACAGAGGGTAAGAAATACCAAAAGAAGACAAATAGGCTTATAGTCTCAGATAACAAGTCTCCAGAATATGCGATGTCAAACAAGTGCAGCAAATAAGTGCAGCAAACAATGCACGATGCAAAATATGCACATGGTGCAATGACATGTGTCACCCCTGACACCAGACAGATCAACGTACACCTGTCATAGGGACGTCTGAACGGGTAGGGCTATGACAACTGTACACCCTGCCATCACTGCTCCTGAGTGACCGGGTGGACAGGATGCTGGTGGAGACTCCGCTCCGACCCCAAGCAATGGGGGAGTCAAGCTCTCATCTCCTCGTGGCTCAGTACGAGAAGGGATCCCTGGCTGCTACCACGCCCGCGCTCACCCTCCAAATAGTGGCCGAACGGAGCAATACAGGGCAAATGCACACATCTACGGTATCCACTAACCCATGAGTGGCCGTGTGTGCCCGTCATGTACCGGAAGACGATTAGGCTCAACCACAAGGGAGTCGCTGATCGCCGGCATGCAACAGTGCAAGGATGGTGTATGATAGATACACATACCTCCCTCCCCAAGTCCTCAGTATGCTAAGTCTCAGTCTGAAATCCTATAACAGGAAATACAGGTATCCTACAAGGTATACTGAACTGAAATACAGATCCCTCAAAGTCAAATGCAAGAGATACCCTACGATATCTAAGCATACATGTAGAGATGACAATACTAGAGACTGTATGGAACTAACAGCATAATAACTCAAGGATAAACAACAAGTATCCAGAACTGACCTAATAAACAGGGGTAAACCACAATATCCAGATCAAACATAATAACTAGGGATAGCGTAGGATCTTACTGCTATCTATAACATTCTATGCATAACAAAATGACAATATCAAAATAGATAAGTCAAAGGGTACCCGCCTCCGAATAGGTGAAGTCCGTATCAACGAGACAGAACCACCCGTCAAAATATAATCCAAGTCAAGCTCCTGTATCATGGATTTAATTTAATTAGCTTTTACACAAATAACAACTAGCTAATTAATCCCTAATCTGTTTCAGGGTTACCCTAATCCGTCCGTTTACATTTAATTAACTTAATTAAATGATTACGCCCTTATGTGTTTGGGATTAGGTTTTCTAATTTAGTTTTTTTTTTCTACATCTAACCCATAGTTTCCCTTCTAGGAAAATCAACTCATAGTTCCAATGACCACAACATAGTTGAGCTTACCTCTCACACCGCAGCTCGAAAAACCAATCTTACACAGTGGGGATGTTGCAATAACAACTGAGCAACTTCCAATTCGCTTCCTAGCAAACTCAACTGCTCATGAGCCAAGTCCATCCTCATCATCAACACACGGCAGTATCATATATGCAGAAAACCAAATCTGAACAAGAAGAGATTACCTTAAGAACGCACGGCCGGGATCTTCTACAACTTCCCCCACTGCCTGATTCAATTCCAATTCCCTGATCCCTCAAGAAATAGAAGTTCCAATTCAAATTTTCGGAATCCAATCTGCCAGCACCCACAAAGATTCGATTCATACCCAACCTCTGATCCAATGATGGGATACATGATCGACAATGAATCAGCTGAAGGAAACCTTACCCCAGTGGCTACCGGCGTCGCTCCCTTGAATCAAGACCAACCATGGATCGGCGATGCATCGGCGGCCGAGTTCCTAGCTATGTGAACCCTAGCTCACCTCCTGTGGAGCTCCGAAAACTCGAAGACCCGTCGGTTTAAGGGCACCGCCGTGCCCCAAATCGCCTGAAGAAGAAACCCTTGCAACCGATTGCGAGAGGACTTGAGGATCGAAGGCTTGAAGCTTCGACGCCGACTGGATTCTCAAGAATGGGTTTGGCCGTAGGTGGAGGGGGAAGAAGGCAATCGACGCAGGAGCAGAGAAGAGGAAGTGATCGGGCGATGAGTTCGGCTAGGGCAGCGAGAGAAGAAAAGGGAAGGGGTCGGCGCTGCTGCTCGGCTGCGGCGGAAAAAGAGCCCTAGCCGGCTCTTATTGCGGTCCTTTTTGCAGTTTAATCCAGCAGATTTCAGCCTAATCGCAAAAACACCCCTATACTTGAACTTACTCACATTTTAGTCCCTGTAATTACTAGTTTTATCACAGTTTGGTCCCTAAATTGGTGTCCAAGGGCTCGGAAGCCCCGGAGCCTTGAAAAATTCTAGGAATTTTCCGAAAAAAAATTCCGGAGTAGAACAAACATGTCGGATTCAACAACAACCCCTGATCGGTCACCGAACCGATCAGGGTGTGCCTTGATCGGTCTGGTCACCGATCAGTTCATTCCCTGACCGATCAGGATCCATCCTGATCGATCATAATGAGGAACTCATGATATTTGATCGGTCACCCTGACAGATCATGGTTCCTCACAGAAGGTCTCTGAAATCTCTCTGATCATTCACCAGAATGATCAGAAGCTCTCCCTGATCGATCACCAGAACGATCAAGAGCCGAACAGAAGCCAAACAATGTTTCTGTTCTCTCCCTGATCGGTCACCGGACCGATCAGACTTCTCTGGATCGGTCACCAGACCGATTCACCACAGGGAGTTCGTGCCAACTCCCTGATCGGTCACCAGACTGATCCAGCCTCGACCAAATCAACCTTAAGTCAAGAGAAAAGGCTCCCTAGCCTTCTCTAACTCGTGCTCAGTCCCCCGAACCAAGACTCCGTGCCCAGCTTCACTCACCGGGACTTCATTCAACCTAGCTTCACTCACTAGGACCTGGCTTCACTCACCAGGATTTTAGTCACCTGGCTTCACTCACCAGGACCCGGCTTCACTCACCGGGATTTCATTCACCTGGCTTCACTCACCAGGACCCAGCTTCACTCACCGGGATTTCCAATCACTTGGCTTCACTCACCAGGACTTCCAATCACCTGGCTTCACTCACCAGAATTTTCATAACCCAGCTTCACTCACCGGGATTTCCATAACCCGGCTTCACTCACCGGGAGTCGTGCCCAATCCCCGACTAGGACTTAAACCAGACTCATCTCATTAACCTAAACTAAAATCGGTGTCAACACCAAAACAACAATCACGGCGAGACTGCATCAACATTTGAGTGTGCAGGTTCTGTAGGATACACATATGACCCAGCTTGATGGCTTCGGGTCTGGTGAAGGAGGGAGGAGCATCCAAGGGACTATGGACATGGTAGCAACAATGAGCCGAGAGAAGCGCACTTCAAGGCATACGCGAAGGATGACATGTGAAGATAAGCTACGGGCTTGTATGCATCCGAGGGGCGAGAGTCAAAGTCAAAGAAGGCTTGAAGGCAACAAGTCAAGGCTACAAGAAGACTCAAGTGGGTCATGAGGGTCCGAGTGCGACTGAAAATACTCGGGAAGAGAAACCCTAGGTTTAGGGATTTACCAGTCGTCCGGTAGAGGTCACAGAAAGATCAGTCAACTGATCTTCTGTGTAGTCGATTGGTGTCAGCTAGGAATTCTAACGTTGGATTGTAACGTTCGGAATTGGCTGGATCAGTCGACTGGTGTTGGAATCAGTTGACTGGTAACGACTAGTTCAGCCACAAGTTCTATTTAAGGGAGCTCAATTTGGCTGGCTAAGGTTGACGAAATTGGCTTAGTTAAAGGCCAATTAGTAGTCTTTGTGCTCAGAGGTTTTGTTGAGGTTGTGGTAAGGTTTCTTCACCCACAAGGAGCGACACAAATTAGACAGAGGTCATCCGGTGAATTATCTACTGACGGATCAGGATCGTTCACCTTATGGATAACCGTGGAATAGGAGTTTATCTCCGAAACATGTAAATTGGTTTGACTTTCTTTTGTGTTAGTTTTAGTTAATTGTATTTATGCTTGCATAGTAGCACGTGTAGGATGAAGAAACCGAGTACTTGAATGTCTATTCACCCCCCCTCTAGCCAATACGATCAAGATCCAACAGAACTTCGTTTACAATGAATTGATGTTTGTAGCTGAGCTCTAGGAGTTTATTTATAGGCTCAGTCAAGTCTATCTGATCGCTGACGTGACCCTATACAATCACTCGAGTGCTTAGGGGCACTAACATATGGCTTAGGAGTTATCCACTTTGCAACATTTGTGAACGGCTAGTTCTGGATGATTTATAGCTTCTTGGGCACCTGTATGCACTGGACCGCCCGGGAACACAAGTGGCCGAGTGCATAGGGGCGCCCCCATTCATGGGCGCCCGAGTGACTTTAGGTCAGCACAACGCTAACCAATCTCCAACGAGTCTTCTTGGTTGATTTCGGACCTTCTCGAGTTGGGCTCAACCGAACCCTCCTCCGGCCTTCTCCTTGAGCGTACTTCCCCCCGGTTTCTTGTCCCTCAGACATCGGACACGTTCTTCTCGCTCCACCGGCGTACTCTTCCGTAGACCTCCGCATCCCACGGATGCAATGAGCCTGTCGGCTCCATTCCCATGCCATCCGTCTCGACTACTACGTCTTTCGCTCAACTTCCTGCGCTCCTAAGCTCCTGCACACTTAGATACGGGGATTAAACATAACAGAACCTAACTTGATTCGGTTGACTACATTAAAACACACCCGGGGTACTTACAGAACCAAGTTTGAACTAAGCTAGTTTAATTTTTAAATGTGTTATTTTCGAACCGAGGTATATATTGGGATCAACTGGGTCAGCTAGAGTGGGATGATTAGACCTGAAAATTAAACTGGATCTTTTGCTTCTCAACTTAGCAAAGATAACAGATTAGGCAATTAAACTAGAATTAATAACAAAAAAGTAAAACAAAGACTACTAGATTTTTACTTAGTTGCAACCATAGTGGTTACTAATCCAAGATAGTTGATTTATAAATATCTCCTTATATAGCTGGAGAAGTCTCTTACAAAATCTTTACAACTTGGAGAAGACTTAAACAATGAGTAATTTTAACCCTATAAAAATGGGCCATTAAATTAATGAAAAATATAAATGACTGGTGACTTCACATTTAATATTCTAGAATTATCTTATAGAGAAAATTAATTCAGTAGTGCATGGAAATGCTAAATTATTATAATTGATTTTAATTAAGTTAAAGTGTTTGTAATCATATTTAAATAAATTTGATTAAGTTGATAAAAAAATTAAAAAATATGTTATGTATAATATTTTCGAAAAAATTAAATCAACTTATTCTAATATATTATGTCAGTTATTGAATGTCTTTCATGATTTATCCTCTTTAAAAAAATCATTGCGCCAAGTAAATATCTTCCATGATTTATCCTCTTCAGAATTTATGAGACCATCTAAAACTAAAATTGTTGGTAAGTGATGAATTCAACTTTTACTACATAAAGATAACATATTTTTAAAATTAAAAATTAATTTATTTTTTAATTAATTAAATTAGAAAAAAAATAGTTATTTTGAAGAAAATTAATCAATTTTACAATTTTATGGATCAGTGAACAAAATCCCATAGATAATCAAATTATATTTTTTTAATAAATTGACGTATTTTGTGTTTTTTTGTATTTATCTTTAAAAAATAAGTTATCGTGCTTTTAAGAATGACCCCCTAACAATGACCTCATAATTTCAGTACGTGCATTTCAAATTTAAATTATTTGTTTGACTTTTTATCAAAGGACGTATTTAAGAATTGGTATTTATCAAAAGACGTATCATGGTTTCATTTTATCAAAGAGCACATTCATTTTAGTGAATTTCCTCTTATACCCCTCCCGCTAACTGTCATTCTCTTTCTCTCTCTCAGTAACGAATTCCAAGACATCTGAACATGTTTTTTCAGATTTTTTATTTTAAAATAATATATTAAGGAATCGGCTAAAAAACGTAAATAAAAAATCGAAAAAATATTTCAATTAAAAAAATATCTCATTTAACGTGATTTCAAAATATAAATAAATGATTTTTTATATTTGATTAATATAAATTAATATATTAAATAATATTTAATAAATATATTAATATATAAAAAAATCTGAAATCTTTTGATTTCAGAGCAGCGTGGGCCTGAAATCAAAAGATTTCAGGTCCAACGACTCAAATTTTTTTTTCTATTTTAAAAATATATTAATATATAAAAAACCTATTAAAACATGTAATTTCATATTAAAACGCAAGGTCTGAAGTCAAGCTAGGAGGGCCAGAACACATCTGTGTTCAGGCCCTCCAGGCCTATGTGTTCAGGCCCTCCTTGTGCCTGAACACAATCTTGGATAAATGTAAATAAATTAAATAAAAATATCAATAGTTCTAGTTAGAGTTGAGCTAGGAGATGGTATTTTTGATGTCCAAACTTCTAATGATTATAAATTATGTTGCAATAGGAGATTTTTAGGTGTATTAGTGGGTTTTCACCAAAACCCACCGATGGACCTAGAATATTTGGATTTCTCAAAATCCAATATCAATAGTTAGAGTTGAGCTAGGAGATGGTATTTTTGGTGTCCAAACTTCTAATGATCATAAATTATGTTGCAATAGGAGATTTTTAGGTCTATCAGTGGGTTTTCACCAAAACCCACTGATAGACCTAGGATATTTGGATTTCTCAAAATCCAATATCAATAGTTAGAGTTGAGCTAGGACATGGTATTTTTGGTGTCCAAACTTCTAATGATTATAAATTATGTTGCAATAGGAGTTTTCTAGGATGAATAAGTGGGTTTCGGTGAAAACTCACTGATGGACCTAGGATACTTGGATTTCTCCATACTTAATATCTCTATTTAGAATTTATTTAGGAGATGTTATTTCTGATGTGCAAACTTAGTATCAATAATTTTCAGTTATGCTATTTAACCGTATCAGTTGGCACACAAAGATGTATAAATATGACTACATCTTGGGCACAGTTAAAAAAACATCTATTTCAACATGATTTCAAAAATATAAAGAGATAATTTTTTATATTTGATTAATCTAAATTAATATAATAAATAATATTTAATAAATATATTAATATATAAAAAAATCTATCAAAACATGTGATTTCAGATTCAAACGCAGGGTCTGAAGTCATCTTAGGAGGGTGTGAAGTCAAATAACTTCAGACCCTATAAATAATTAATTTAATAAATAATGATTAAATATAAAAAATATTTTTAAAATAAAAGAATTTTCAATGCCCTTGGGCCTGAAGTCATCTGATTTTAGGCCCTCCTATCGTGATTTCAGGCCCTGCGTTTGAATATGAAATTACGTATTTTAATAGGTTTTTTATATATTAATATATTTATTTATTTATTGTATTAATTTAGATTAATCAAATATAAAAAATTATCTATTTATATTTTTGAAATCATATTGAAAGAGATGTTTCTTTTAACTGTGCTCAAGATGCAGTCATATTTATATATATCTTTGTGTGCCAACTAATATGGTTAGAGAACATAACTGAAAATTATTAGTACTAAGTGTGCACATCAGAAATAACATCTCCTAAGTAAATTCTAAATAGAGATATCAAGTATGGAGAAATCCAAGTATCCTAGGTCCATAAGTGAGTTTTCATCAAAACCCACTGATTCATCTTAGAAAACTCTTATTGCAACATAATGTATAATCATTAGAAGTTTGAACACCAAAAATACCATCTCCTAGCTCAACTCTAACTATTGATATTGGATTTTGAGAAATCCAAATATCCTAGGTCCATCAGTGGGTTTTGGTGAAAACCCACTAATAGACCTAAAAATCTCCTATTGCAACATAATTTATAATCATTAGAAGTTTGAATAACAAAAATACCATTTCCTAGCTCAACTCTAACTATTGATATTGGATTTTGAGAAATCCAAATATCCTAGGTCCATCGGTGGGTTTTGGTGAAAACCCACTAATAGACCTAAAAATCTCATATTGCAATATAATTTATAATCATTAGAAGTTTGGACACCAAAAATATCATCTCCTAGCTTAACTCTAGCTAGAACTATTGATATTTTCATTTAATTTACTTATATTTATCCAAGATTGTGTTCAGGCCCAAGGAGGGCCTGAACACATAGGCTTGGAGGGCCTGAACACAAATGTGTTCAGGCCCTCCTAGCGTGATTTCAGACCCTTCATTTTAATATGAAATTACTTGTTTTGATAGGTTTTTTTATATATTAATATATTTTTAAAATAAAAAAAATTTGAGTCCACGTCGGGCCTGAATCAAAAGATTTCAGGCCCAGGCCCACGCTGCCTGAAATCAAAAGATTTCAGATTTTTTTATATATTAATATATTTATTAAATATTATTTAATATATTAATTTATATTAATCAAATATAAAAATCATCTATTTATATTTTTGAAATCATGTTGGATGAGATATTTTTTTAACTGAAATATTTTTTTGATTTTTACTTTACGTTTTTTAGCCGATTCCATAATATATTATTTTAAAATAAAAAGTTTGAAAAAGCATGTTTAGACATCTCGGAATTCGTTACTGAGAGAGAGAAAGAGAAAAGCAGTAGTTAGTGTGAGGGGTATAAGAGGAAGTTCACTAAAATGAGTATGTCCTTTGGTAAAAATGAAATCATGGTACGTCTTTTGGTAAATACTAATTTTTGGGTACGCCCTTTGGTAAAAAATCATTATTTATTTATATGATTTGTGTTCTCCTAATTTTCAGTTATGTAAAATAATGCAAACATGTTTAATGTAGGGTATTGATTCTCTAATATCGTTGTTTGGCAGTAGAGCATAATAGATTTAGGTATAACAATTTTTTTAATTTTATATAGAGAATTATATTTTCAAAAAATAAGGTTCAGTATTATTAAAATAAGGAAAATTTGATAAAACTCTCCAACATCAAATTGGGCTTTGCATGCACTCCTTAACTCAAAATTTCTTTACATGCACTCCCTAATGGAATTGACAAGATAATTTTGTGTGTTATATTTTTCAGTATAAAAGAATAAAAATTCAGTATACATTGTAAAGATTTGAGTATAAATTGTCTGAGATTGAGTACTAATTTAAGAAATTTGAGTATTGTTTGAAAAAATTTGAGTATACATTGTTTCGTTATATAGTAAAAATTTCAGTACACATTGTAAAAATTTAAGTACGAATTGATTTAGATTAAGTATTATTTGAAGAAATTTGAGTATAAAATTTAGAAATTTGAGTATGTCAGGTTGCATCCACCACATCAAGATTTTCACAAGGGGTCACCGAAACTTTATACTCAAATCTCTTAAATTAGTACTCAATCTCAAATAATTTATATTCAAATCTTTAGAATGTTTATTGAGTTTTCACTCTTTTATACTCAATCCATCAGGGAGTGAATGTAAAAAATTTATCAAGTGGGGAGTGCATGCAAAAGTTAATTTGTGATTGGGGAGTTTTCTCCAATTAACCGTTAAAAAATAGCCTAAATGTGAAAAAGTTTAGTCACTATTACATTAGTAAGCAATCAATGACTATATTGCTAGTCTATTGAAAATTCCTTCCAATCTGTTGCTACATTTTACCAATAGGAACCTAATTCAATCTACTATTACTAATGTAAAATATTTGTATTCACCAAACACTTACATTAATCGATTCCACAATCCATTGAACTATTCAACTAATCCAATTGATAGAGATCCGCCTCTAATGGACCGAATCAAGTTAGTGATCATTCTCTTCTAGCCTAATACCCTTGTAAGTAGCGATGGTTCTATACTGTATATTAATCCTAAACTCATATATTGTATTGAAAAGTCACTATAAAAAAATTATTACCAATACAGTATTAAAATTTTGATATATCAAATTTTAGATAGGTTCAAAATTACATACCACTTATATTATAATTTTGAAATCAATAATAGAAGCAGTATATCGATACTAAATCTCATACCAATGCTAAAAAATAAAATATACCTATAATATATATTGTTATGATTTAGTATATTTTGATACGACATATGCGATATATCGAATTTTCGATATTTTTTCCTCACTCCTTGTAAGCTTAGGCAAATTTCTAAGATTGAGTTAAGCTAGACATTATGACTCAGGACATATTTTTCCTGGGTTGAAGGTTTCAACCAACTCCACTAGGTAGCCCTATCATTACCTATCTACAGATATCATCTTTGACGATACTGACCAAATTAAAAGCCTAAAATTAAGTATCACTTAATCTCTCACAACATGCTTCTAGGTCGACCTTGTCAATATTTTTGTTATCCTTGCGTCCACTTTGTGTTTGGTCCTTAGTCTCTTAAATAAACAAAGCCACAAGCTTGTTTCATGTGTCCTCCATGTCTTCATCTCTCACCTATGAGTCCAGGTCACTTCAGGTTATCCTAGAGTATGTCTCACTTCAAGCTATCCTAGAATATTTTATAGGATTTTTTTTTTCAAATAGGGTGCGAATCTTAAGACCTTAGACTTCTAAACTATCATCCACGAGCACTTTTCGATTTATCCTGGTAGTCGGTGAAAAATTTCTTTGGAGCCCGGACCAATCACCCTAGATTCACCTATTACCTAATTCATCATTTTATTTAACATGTCATCCTATAACTTTGGTTGCTCTGCCACCTTATAGAGTACATCTGACTTCAAGTCCTCAATATCTTAATTAAATGTACCAAACTACCAATCTCTCCGAGTTTTTTCCTATGTCATCCTTCATCCCTCGTCTACTATTCCATATGACTTTAGGTTATCCTAGAGTATGCCTTACATCAAGCTAGCCCTTGATATCACTAAAAAAAATGAACAATATGACCAGATAATTAAAAGTGGTTGATGAATCGACACAAAAATATACCAATAGGTGTAACGCCCGCCCTTATATCTACTCTCGGGGCGGGGTCACGTACTATCATTCGTATAAAATTTTTTTTCTTAAAGTACTAATAACAAAGTACTAAGCATGCTTGTTCAAAACTAACCTATAACATGATAGGTTCAACTCATAATATAATCAAGTATATGAGTAATCCAAGTGTAACATTCATTACTAAAGAAATGTTAACATAAGCATAATATTGTAGATATGAAGATCTTTATTTCCCGAGCTACCACCCCACACATCTTCAGCCCTCCTGCCTCTTCCTTTAGTTTAAGTGTCCCTTACCCTGATCTGCAGCATAAGACAACACATAAACTAGTAAGCACAGATGCTTAGTAAGGATCCTGTCCTACTCGCTAAAACCATACGAAAGCATACAACATGTACACATAATAAATCATAAGCATGAGTTCATCATAGCATACTAAACATCACAGTTTCTAAGCAAGCAGTATAAAGTATGGAATGCATATACATAAGGATGCTTAACTTTTAAAATCATACTTTTAAATACTTAAACATCATCATATCATTATTGGGGGATCCCGGCTTGTACCTCTTACATACATACATAATGCGCGCATCCCTAATAGGCCGAGGTAGCTAGTCTCTAACCTACTAGGGAAACTAGGTCCGTTCATAGTCCGTCGACCTAGGGGCATCCCCTTACTAGGTCCGTTCATAGTCCGTCGACCTAGGGGCTTCCCTTACTAGGTCCGTTCATAGTCCGTCGACCTAGGGGCTTCTCGGGAGCCCATCCCCTTACTAGGTCCGTTCATAGTCCGTCGACCTAGGGGCTGCATCCGGAGCCCACCCGTGGACCTTGCTAGGATCCGGTACAAGCCATACAAAGTAAAATAGTATGCATGGATTTTATCATATCATAAGCATAGCATATTCTTGTTTCTTACTAGGTCCGTTCATAGTCCGTCGACCTAGGGGTTGCATAGCACATTCTTATCATATCATAAGCATATCATCATAACCTATCACATCATTGTCATATCATGAGCATGGCATGCCTCTTATCTTATCATGAAGAGTGCTCTTAGTCCCGACTTACAGGGAAGCATCTCTTAGGCATTTCATCATACATAAGCCATGCTTAACATAAGGGTGCTTAAAGAGCTTAAACATAGACATGTACATCATGATTCTTAGAGCATGAAAAAGCATGGGAGAAGACATGTTATCACCTATACTACTCACAGCATATTATGGGCATCCTAGGCATGCCTAATTGGGTTGTAGCTTCCCCCTTAGCCCAAATTCTTATTTAATCAGAAAATTCCAGCATATAAACTCTAAGTTTAGAGCATGATAAACCATGGAAAACATTACACTAACATCATACATTAAGGTAGGCATCATAGAGGAGACCTTAGAAGGCATGTTGGGGTTGATACCCCTTCTTAAGTCCTACTTATCATTCTTTACATATATGCTAAGGAGTACTTCCACATTCATTCTCAAGGGACACACCACTCTTCAAGGGTGCTCATGATCCCTTAGGGACACACCACACAACATAAGGGGTGCTCTTGATCTCATACTTAATGAAGTATCCTTTCAAGCATCTTATTATACACATCACATGCATTTCATGAAGGTGCCCCCCAGGGGCTATAAGGCATGCTCATACATAGATCATAATTCAACCCCTTTAAACATATCTTATATATGACAAGGTTGATCACATAAATCATATTCATATCATAGGAAGTGGTAGCATGCTTCATGGGTAAATCAAATGGTTCCTAACCCTAAAACTAGGGTTTTGGCCGAAACTCAAGGGTAGGGGTAGATTAGGTTTTTGACATCAAAACATCCCCTACCAACATCCCACATATATATATATATCATGTATCATACTATAGCATGCACCATGGGAGAAAATCAAGCAACCCTAACCCTAATCTAGGGTTGGCCGAATGTCATGGCTAGGGAAGTCCAAGTTCTTCCAATCAAGCATTCCATTTGTTCATCACATGCATTCACATATCATCTCACTAACATAATCATATCACATGGGATAATTTAACCTTTATAAACCTAATATTTCATGCTTGGCCGAATATCACATGCTAGGGACATTTAGTTTCCAAATCAATATTCCATTTAAACACCACTTGTACATACATATCATCATAGCAATCCTAAGCATATCTCATAGGGTACATCCCATACAATCATCACATATCATATATATATCATGCATCATCGGAAGAAAATCAAGCAACCCTAAACCTTAACCTAGGGTGGCCGAAACTTGTAGGATGGCTAGGCTAGGTTTTTGACTTCAATTATCCACACAAGCATTTACACAAACACCTTACCTATTCTATTAAGCATGGATATATCATAGGGAAAAATCATACAACCTTAAACCCTAATTCCCCTAGGGTTGGCCGAAACATGTAGGGTAGGGTAGGCTAGGTTTTTGACATCCAATCTTCACACAAACATTTACACAAACACTTTATCTACACTACTAATCATGGGAACATAATAGGATAGCAAGCAACCCAAAAGCCTAACCTTTCTCCTCTTGGCCGAAAGTTGTAGGGTGGCTAACCCTACTTTTTGTTATCACAACATGATGGGAAGTCATCATACATATGTATCCTAAGTCCCAAGGGTCTCCTCATGCATCAAAAAGTAGCCAAGGCCTCCCCTTAAGGGGGTGGCCGAAACTCACCTAAAGGGAAGACTCCCTTTTTCCAAAAGCAAAACACAAAGAAAACATACATTAACCATTACACTGCAGGCGAGGGGATACTTACATCCTTTCGCTTGAGATTCTACTTCTTTAAGTCCCTTAGGGTACCCTTGGTTGAAGGAGAAGTGAAGGTTCCTCTTACTCTTTCTTCTCTAGACTCCTTGGCCCTAATAGAGGGCAAGAGCCTTCTTCCTTCCAATCCCTTAGGGTTAGAACCCTAGGGAGCACTTTTCGAAAGGTGGAAAAGAGGAGAGGAGAAGAAGGAATTTCGGTGGGGAAGAGAAAGGAAGAAGAAGAGGAAGTTACTCACACCTCTTCCCTCTCTTATTTATACTTTTCTCATGAAAAGACATATCTCTTCACTATTACACGCTTAACAAGCATGTTTCTTATTCTCTCAACAAGAAACAATGTTTGGTGTAGTGGTTAAGACATGGACAGTGCAACTAGGAGGTTCAAGGTTCAATCCTTGCTTCCTCCTTCCTACACTTTCTTTTTACTACCTTTTTGCACTAATCCATATCAAAGCCTATTAAGCCAAATCCATCATGAAATTTCATAATATTAATAATATTTCATGAATTCATATTATTTCATAATACTAATAATATTTCATGAATTCATAATATTTCATAATATTAATAATATTTCATGAATTCATATTATTTCATAATACTAATAATATTTCATGAATTCATAATATTTCATAATATTAATAATATTTCATGAATTCATATCATTTCATAATATTAATAATATTTCATAATGAATTCACAATATTATTCACATAATATTTCATAATGAATTCACAATATTATTCATGGTGAAATTTTGGGGTGTTACAATAGGAATAATTTTTACAAATCAATCATATAAATGGTTTAGTTGATATAATGTCTCTAACAATTGTTGTTGAAAATCTATAAAAGCGGTACTGAACTGCTCTTATAGAGTACTTATAGAAGCGGTTATAACCGCTGCTAAAACTGTTTAATTTGATCCTATAAAAGCGATACCAATGACCGTTTCTATGTGTTTCATTTAGGAGCGGTTAAGACCACTTCTAAAGGTCAAATACAAAATTTTAAACAACGGAGCAAATTTAAGTATTATATTTCGTTCGTATACAATATTTCTAGGATTTGAAATTTCACCTAACATTATTTTGACACTTCCGCTTCATAAATTGTCAAATATTTTATTTGTAGAGGTATGTAAATTCTTTGTTAAGTTTTTTATGGTGCAAAAGATTTTTTCCAATGAAATTCTCGTGAAAGTTGTATTTTACGGTACCTTTTTCTACTAAGTTGAATCATATCGAAGTTGAAATCTATTTTAGAAAAAAGGTATTTTGTACCTTTTCCACTCAAGAAGTTATGCATTTGGTGTATCTTATTTTATATTAATTTAAAATATTTATTATTCAAATAAATTATTATTTAAATAAATTATAAAAATTTAATTTTATTTATATCTATTTTAATTTTTTTATTTTTTAAAAACTATTCTTAATTTTATTTATACTAATTTTCTTTCTTTTCGTAAATTTATTTTTCTTAATTTTTTCATTTAGTGTTTTTCTCCTAAACTCATAGTTTCATGTTTCGCACGCAATGCCTTCATTCTAGTCTGCAACAAATGACTATAAATTAATTAATTAATAAGTATCTCTCTGGCTCTTCGTCCAATTATTAAGAATATTATAACAAAAAAATTATTAATTAGTTATTGAATAATTAAATAACATATAAGTGCATTAATAGTTGTAGTTTAGTTACGATATTAGATTGTAATTTAGGAAACCAAGGTTCGAATCCCAGCACCAATACATTTTTTTAATACCTATACATCTATAAAAAAAAACTTGATTTCGGCGGTCGGTTAATTTAGGCTAGAACTAGATCAATGGATACTTGACACTATTATGAGCCCGGGGTCGAGTCTAGCTCGAACCTGGCCCGAGGCAGGTCTACCATACTGACATTTAGACATTTTAGTGGGATTGTTAGTGGGTGTTGCCACCATTTTAAAATTATACTATAATGATTTAAAATTGTTCTTATACCTAAAGAATTTTAGAGCACACTACTCTAGAATTTATAGATATAGTAATGATTTGAAACTATTGTTATACGTATAACATGTAAAATTTATTTCAAACTGTACCTAAAAGTTAAAAAAAACTGTTATTATATGGATTTTTTTTCTACTGTATCTCAAATGCACAAAGGTCTCCGAGCTTGTTTTGTTGATCTAAAGCATGAAACCGTGAAATAAAATTTTGCAAATACGTAAACACTTACAGGGGTTCTCGCACGTCCTTCGCTTCTTCGTGCTCGTCGTCGGAAGAACGATCACGCGTAGATCGGAAAATTCTTCGGCTTTCACAAATCAAATCCCATCGACTCGTTGGATGTTCCCCTTCTCGAGTTTTCCTTGCTCTCTTTCTTGGACGCACCTCCTCCCCTTTTATAATGGAGGAACTAAGGAAGGGGAGGGGGAAAAGAAGTGGAGACATGGGGTGAGAAGTAGGGAAAGTGGGCACCCCATGTCTCTCACTTCCTACATCTCCCACTCGTCCAAGTCAAGTCACAGAGACTAAATAAGAATCAGATCACAAAGACCATATCATAACTAGGTTACAAAAATCAGATAGTCACAAAGACCATATAGTCACATAGACTAATAGAACATTCAATTTATACTTTAGGAAAAATGATTCGTGCGACAGCAAGCATACTGAACAATCATTGCTAAGAAAGTTGTGACACTTAACTTAGCTGCTCTCTGAGCGATCAATACTAAGAAAGTTGTTACACTTTCCTTAGTCGCTCTATCACATGAATTAGAGACATCAATCACTTGCTTTTACCCCAGACTAAATCATTTATATCAATATGAACATCTCTAATCCCTCGTAATGACCATTAAGTCAAGAGCATGTTCAGTATTTCCATTCAATACAATTATTTATAATCACATTTTAAGTACTCAACAAAAAATGTAATTGGTCGACCAGTGAATAAGTGTCAATGATGTAAATCTCTCTTAATCTTCCTATTTAGCTTGAATCTATTCATTCTAATCAGTTGCTTTCCTAGTTATACTCCATAGACCGAATCATCCATAGTCAATAGGATACATGCTAAAGTAGCAGACACTGATTAAAATTTCAAGCAGACAGCTAAATAGTCACATAGGGTAAACCTGAGATTAACTTATAATCTCAAGGGTCTCAAATAGTAGAGAAGCAGGGATCCATTCTCCTACTACCCTTATTGTCGCTATAGCACTTGTGGTATGAATCACATGCTACGATGTTTTTCTCTTTTAACAAAAAGAGTGCATGTTTTCTCAAAATTAATATCGTACAGATTTGATCTAGACATACCTAATGTCTAATCCTGAATTCAACTTATGAATTCCTATCTGGCTTTAAGCAGATTCAGTAAATGGTGGGTTCATTTACTCCGATTATTACATAAATGAGCTCATCTTGATACAAAAATCAAGGCGACCCCAACTTATGAGTATGTCTCTATACACAGCTACATAAGCTGCCCCATAAGTAATGGTCTTACCTCTATTTATACTCAACAAATAGAGATGATTGACCATGTAAGTGGACCAATCTCAACCTAGCAACATGCTTATCGAGACTTTATCCAAAATGTAACACCAATATATATACACTGAATAAATCATGACATTTTCATATATTTGATTGGTTTTACAATGTGTTACATTTTATGAAGTCCCAAAGACTTCACAAAACCAAGAAATGAGTCTTTAGTCAATGGCTTAGTAAAATGATTTGCAAGCATAGCACGGGTAGGAATATACTCAAGAACTACCTTTCTTTTGTCCACAATATCCCTTACATAATTATACTTAATTTCTATATGCTTGCCTTTACTGTGATATTTGGGATCCTTGGAAAAAGCTATCGCAGCTTGATTGTCACAATACAATGTAACGGGACTCCCACTATCCTCAGCAATCTTTAAATGCATCAGGAACCTTCTAAGCCAAACAGATTCTTGTACAACCCCTACACAAGCCACATATTCGGCTTCCATTGTCGACAGTATTGATGCAGTCTGACCTGATTATTATTTTGGTGTTGACACTGATTTAAGTTTGGTCGAGTGACATTGGAAATCCTAGTGAGTGAAGCTAGGTGAAGGAAATCCCGATGAGTGAAGTCGGGTCCTAGTGAGTGAAGCTAGGTTGGACTAAATCCCGGTGAGTGAAGCCGGGTCCTAGTGAGTGAAGCTAGGTGGAGGAAATCCCGGTGAGTGAAGCCAGGACCTAGTGAGTGAAGCTAGGTGAAGGAAATCCCGGTGAGTGAAGCCGGGTCCTAGTGAGTGAAGCTAGGTGAAGGAAATCCCGGTGAGTGAAGTCGGGTCCTAGTGAGTGAAGCTAGGTGAAGGAAATCCCGGTGAGTGAAGTCGGGTCCTAGCGAGGGAAGCTAGGTGAAGGAAATCCTAGTGAGTGAAGCTAGGTTGGAGCTGGATCGGTCTCTAGTCCGATCAGGGTTGGCACGAACTCTCATGATAGTAGATCGGTCTGGTGACTGATCCAGGATGTCTGATTGGTCTGGTGATCGATCAGAAACTGATCAAAAACATTCTGTGTGGTGACTGATCAGTCTGGTGATCGATCAGAAACAGAATGTTTCTTCACAGAAAACCCTGATCGGTCAAGGCGACCGATCAGGGCCTTCCTGGACCGATCAGGATTGCTCCTAATCGGTCAGGAAGTGACCTGATCGGTCACTTTGACCGATTAGGCCCTAACCTGATCGGTCAAGTGACCGATCAGGGTGGCTGGGTCTTGACTCTAGCCCTGATAGGTCAGTGAGCTGGTGGATCAGTCTGGTGACCGATCCCCGATCTCTGATCGGTCAGTGTGACCGATCAGAACTTCACTGGATCGATCAGGATGGAGTCTGATCGGTCAGGATGGTGTCTGATCGGTCAGGGTGACCGATCAGCAACTCAGTAACTTTAATTCAAATGATTGCCAGACATCTGATTGCTTCTGATTTCCTTCTGATATGGTTGATTTTCTTCGCTAATCAGTCTGTTGAGTGTGCAGATGATACAGAGACGATACAAACCAAGAAGGAGGGACAATAGCGACTTTCGCTACGGCAGATTTGTTTGTTATCGGTTTGCAGGTTTCAACGGCTTTTGGCGCGGCTGACGACTGACCTGAGGCTCAGCTGAAGAGGTCTTCAGTGGACTTAGAGCTCAGAAGAGGTTAGTGGGTCAGTGGGTGACGAAGCCGTGGGTCAGTGGCTGACGAAGCCTGGTGACGTGCAGAAGGAAGGCATAAGAAGAAGATGGCGAAGCAGAGAGGAGAAGAGACAACTTTGAATAGAGCAAAGGGTTGCTGCTAAGTTGTGTTCTCTGCATTTCTTCTTTATTGTTGATCCTTCTGTGTGTGTGCTTAAGGTTACATCTGCTCAGTATGCTTCTTCTCGTTGTCTCCTGTACTTATTGATATATGTCTGAGACTGTTTGTGGGGAGGTTAGTCCACCGAGAAGGAGATTGTTATATCCGGAGTTTCGGGGCTTGATCTGCCGACGATCAAGGGATCACCCACCTCACGAGCACGCCAAGGAATAGGGACAAGTTATCCCCAAACCTTGTATGTTCTTCTGTTAGCGTCTATTTGCTCTCTTTCAGTTTTCTTTCTGTTATGTTTCTTTGTTTCCGCTGCTAACCCAAGTGCAGAAAGAACCAAAAGAAGCCAAGTTTTAAGTGGGTGGCTATTCACACCCCCCTCTCTAGCCACCCCAGATCCAACAAGTGGTATCAGAGCCTGGGGCTCTTGCAATCAGATTAACACCCTAAGAGCAGAAGATGACTTTGAGAGGAGAAGGCTTCAGCACCAACAGACCACCCTTCTTCGATGGATCAGACTTTTAATATTGGAGATCCTGAATGGAGTATTATCTGAAGATGGATATTGAAATGTGGTTCTCAGTCAAGGAGGGCTTCACTCCTCCAAAGGATGCTGAGGGGAAAGAGCTCGAGTTCTCAAGATGATTAGTAGAACATGTTAGTATTGTGAGAGAAGTGTCCTAAGGCAATCGTCTTATGATTGTAATTATTTATTTTAATAAATGAATATTCACTATTTGAGTATACATGTTTCTATATTTGATTGACATCTTAAACTCATTTACTGAATGTCCGCAATACAATTCACAGCATGAGAGAATTCGTGATGAATTCACAACTAGTGATTATCTCTACATGTGCAATTGTGAAGTATTGAAATTGTCCCTAGTCGATGAATTGATAAATACGGACACTATCAATTCTGTTGAGACTAGCATGGGTTATTCTCTAATCAGCTGATTCTCACTGGCTGGAGACATTGGAATGTCAGGAGATAAACATGAATGCTAGTTAAGGGAACTAGTTCATTGGAGTGATTGGCTGTAAAACTTCATATGGTAATCTATATATAGATATGTCAATGAAGTTCTTACTGCAGCTTAAGTACGATGTTCCTTTGACTTGCGGTGTTCAAGTCATCTTGGTTATGGAGACTTATACTTTGACATCTTAAGCAAGCATATCTAAGGAGGTGTGGACCCAGGATGGTTGGGTATAAGCCGAAGTGCCCGAAGATGTTTGAACAACCTACAAAGGATTCACCACTCCTTGCGAGGAGATGTATACCCAAGGCCTATCGTCGGATTGTTACTCGAAGCCTCTGGCCAAAGTATCACATGTTCAGAGTATGAATCTCTCAGAAACATGAGAGTAACTAGAATCCGTAGGACGAGAAAAACATTGCTTGGGCTAGGTGTGACGTAGTCAGCCTAGTGGGGACTGACACACATAGACCGTGTCCTGAACCAAGTGGGTATAAGATGGTGAAGGGAATGGGGCACGATTCATTATAGCTGCTGAAGGGTTTCAGAATAATTTCTGAGGTCAACCGTTGATCTTTCGATTAATTGGGGATCATGATGTACTACTAGGTGCCACTCATGATCGTTCTATAATTGGTTAATTATAGACGGCCAACATAAATCGAAAGCCTATTTAGTCACACGCACTACGAGTAATCCGAGGGATTTAAAATAAGTTGAAAATTGGATTTTCCGATCAAGAGAGATAAGTCGAATCTGAATTTTTCAGAGACGCATCGGAAGCTTAAAATGGCTAAGTCTTTTGAAGGCTTATTGGACGAATTAAATGAGTTTAATTCATACGGTCCTGGCTTGGGTTTGGCCGGCCAAAGAGGGTCCCTACCCTCTTTGTTTGGCCGGCCACATTAAAAGGGTAAAACCAAATTGTTTGGTTCAGATTATAAAATAAACCTAGCGTGGTTTGTTTTATAAAATTATGGATAATATATAAATTTTTATAAATCGAAATTTGGTTTATTATTTTCATGGAAATTAAAATAAACTTTGAATAGTTTATTTTATTTTATAAAATCAATTATGAATTGATTTTTCCTTGATAAGAAAAATTTATATAATAAATTTCTTGTGAAAATTTATTCCATAATAAAAAAGGGAGACATGGTTATTTTTATTATAAATTAAATTATGATAAAAACTTGGCATGATGGAATAAATCATAGAAAAATTTATATGATAAATTTCTTATAAAAATTTATTCCATAAAAAGGAGACTTAGCGATTGAGAGGCTACTATATAAAGGAACCAAGGCAAGACTTGGAAATCAATCTAAGAGATCAAGGAATAAGCCCTCTCTCTCTCCCTCTCTCTCTCTCCCTCCTCTAGTGCCGCCGGCCCTAGAGGCTCTCCCTTTGTTGCCGTGAGCTTCATCCACCAAGCAGCTACCGTGAGAAGAAGAAGAAGCGGGCGCGACTCCTTCCTCCTCGGAATCTTGATTCCGTTCTTCGTTTGGTGGTTAGTCTTCCCATCTCTCTCTTGGTATTCTTGTCGTGCCTTTGGAGAATCTAGTAGTTCTTGTCGGCACGAAACTCGTGGCTTTGCGAAGTCATCCCGAAGAAAACTCGGCGTGGACGCGAATAGAGGCGGAGCTTCTAAGGGACGCTTACAGTTGGATCTCGTCCCTTCCTTCGAGTTACGCGAGGTAATAAGTAAATTAGTTTACTTTCTGTAAAATTTTAAATGCATGATCATGTCTACACAATATAAGGTTGCATGCTTAGATGTGTGGTTAAATAATTTGGGAAATTATTTATGCTAAATCTTCCGCTGCACGTAATTAATTTTAAAATTACGAACCCACATCCATGTCAACATACACCCGGTCCCAACAGAACAGACAAGGAAAGGTGAGGTTGATGCTAAGGCTGTGGTCACCCTGTAGTGTGGGATGACCAAGGAGTAACTCATCAAGGTTGGTCCTTTCACCAGTGCCAAGGATCTGTGGAATAAACTTATTGAGCTTCATGAAGGCACTAGAGATTCCCGGATAGCAAAGAGGGATCTTCTCCTCAACCAACTCCAGAACCTCTCTATGGAAGAAAATGAAACTGTAAGTAAGCTTCATGGTCGGTTCAAGGAAATCCTCAACGGTTTGCACTCAATTAATGAGAGGGTTGAGAACCGTGACCTTATAAGCCACTGCTGCCTCCCGTAGGAGTCTGGGTCGTGTCTCAGTCCCAGTGTGGTGATCATCCTCTCGGACCAGCTACTGATCATCGCCTTGGTAAGCTATTGCCTCACCAACTAGCTAATCAGACGTGAGCCCCTCCTCGGGCGGATTCCTCCTTTTGATCCTCAGCCTACGGGGTATTAGCAACCGTTTCCAGTTGTTGTTCCCCTCTTAAATCTTTTCCTAGGAATGCCTTGTGGTCATCCATGGTGGATGCCTACAAGGTATCTAAGGATCTTTCCATTGTTAAATTAGAAGATTTCTTTTGTGAAATGGAACTACATAAGATTGCTAACAAAAGCCCAAAGGAGAAGGGTATTGCTTTTGTAGCAGGGGACAGAAGAAAGAAGAAAAAGGAAAAGAAGAAGGAAAAGGAGGAGGAGAAGAGCATCTGTCACATGGCTTTCATGGCCTTAGAATATTCGAACATGGAGAGTGGAGACGAATCAAGTAATCCTTCAACCGCGGCTTCATCATCTTCGGATGATGAAGAGGTACTCTCTCCCGAGTTAGATAAGTGTTATAGAACTATAGCATGTTTAACTACTTTGCTTAAGAAATCTAAGGGCAAGATAAAATCATTGAAATTAGAAGTAGAACAATTAAAAACCCCCAATGATAATCATATAGATGATTTGCATGTTAAGGTTCTTGAGGATGAGAACAATGACCTAAAGAGTGAAATTGAAAAACTCAAGAATCTTCTTGGAAAATTTTCAGATAGCTCTAAGACCTTGGATATGATTCTCAACTCCCAAAGAGTGGTCTACAACAAGGCCGGTGTAGAGTATCAACCTAAGGAACCTAGCTTTATGCCATTGATGTCTAGAACCCAATTTAGATCATCAAATGCTTCTAGGGTTCATGGACTTGAGAAGAAAATGACTAAGGCATGGGTGCCAAAAACTTGCATTGTAGGTTCATTAGGGCCCAAGGTTTGAGTACCTAAATTATCTATCTTTTGTATTGTGTAGCATTGGTTGAGGGGGAGCATCTATCAACATGGCTTGTTGATAAATGGTGCTCCAAACACAAGACTGAGGATATACTCATGAATGTAGTGATTTATAGAATTTCACTTGGGCAGTAGAAAAATTGTTCATACAACACATGACAGTATATCCATGCACAAGGCTACACTAGGTTCAAAATGAATCAACAAGTTTTGGAAAGAAAAACTATTACATGGATGGTTTAGGTTGACATATAACTTGTGTTGAGGCAATCTGTGGTCCGGAGTGACCAAGTGTTTTGATGTTTGGGCAAAGGGTTTAAGTTAGGTTTACCCTTGTGATCTTATATGTGTATGTTGAGTGTGCAGGTGTACAGGTACACATGGACTTGGTTGATGTCTTCCGGTGAAGGATGACATGGAGACAAGCTGGAGGCTTGCGTGCGCATCAGAGGGACCGTTGGATAGCAGGGACGATGAGCCGAGGGATGCGGACTTCGAGGCGTACGTGAAGGGTGGCATGGAGGCAAACTGGAGGTTTCGTGCGCATCCGAGGGACGAGGGCCGAAGATGAAGAAGGTGTGAAGGTGACAGTCGAGGCTGCTGGTGAAGAGTCAGCCGGGTTGTGAGGGTCTGAGTCTGAGTGTTTGTACTCAGGGGCTAAGCTGGGAGGGTTTGAGTGCGGAGAGACTTGTACTCGGGAGTGAAACCCTAGGCTTAGGTTGGACCAGTCGACTGCCCCTGGGGCAGTCGATTGGTGTGGGCTGGAACAGGCTGGCAGATTCGAACGTTGTACTGTAACGGTCGAATCTGAGTGGGACCAGTCGACTGCCCAAGGGGCAGTCGACTGGTGTGGGCTGGAACAGGCTGGCAGATTCGAACGTTGTACTGTAACGGTCGAATCTGAGTGGGACCAGTCGACTGCCCAAGGGGCAGTCGACTGGTAGCGCCTGTTTCAGATTCAAGTCCTATTTAAAGGGGCTCGTTTCAGACTACTATCTCTTGACGAATCTTGTCTTGGTTAAAGGCAAGATAGTAGTCTTTGTGCTCAGAGGTTTGCTTGGGATTGTGGCGAGGTTTCTCCACCCACAAGGAGCGACGAGGGCTAGTCGGAGGTTATCTGGGGAGTGATCCACCGATGAATTCTTGAATTAGTCACCCGTCCGGGGTGGATACCAAGTAAATCTGGTTTGTTAGCATTGTTTATTGTTGTTAGTCTTATTTTGTTTGTATTTCTGTTGTGCAACTAACAACGTAGGTGAAAAGAATCGAAGAAATGCTATTCACCCCCCTCTAGCGTACAGAATCGATCCAACAATTGGTATCAGAGCGAAGGACCACTCTTATCGGACTAACCGCTAAGGGAGCACACACTAGAGGAAGAAAATGGAAGAAAAATTTGGGGATGACATCTACACTCCACCGGCCTTCGACCATGAGGATTTTGGCTATTGAAAAGCAAGAATCGAGACATGGTTTGGAATGGAGTGGGAGCTTCGGATCGCGCTTGAAGAGCCCTTCGAGATTCCGAAGGATTAGCACGGGAAGAGGCTTAGACCTAGATACTGGAATCAAGAACAACAAAACCAATCCAAGGCCAACGAGAAGGTAATTAGTATTTTGATAAATATTTTGCCTGACAATATTTTGAATGGTGTAGGGACATACAAAAATGCACATGAATTATGGATCAAATTAGAAGCGCTTCATGAAAACCCTACACGAGTAGAAGAAGAAGGAGAGCCCAAGGAAATGGGCTTAATGGTCCAAGAAGAGGAGAAGGACCAATCAGATGCTGAGAGGAGCTCGACATCCAAAGAGGAGAAAATGGAAGAAGAATCATCAACTTCCTCAAGAGAAGGAGAGGAAGTATCGATCTCAATAATTGAGGGGGAGGAGAGACCCTCATCTATACCAGAACAAGAGGAAGCATCATCTTCATCCAAGGTTGAAGAAGACGTCAACCTAGCCTCTACCTCCACCAAAGCCAAGAGAAAGGAGCATATTATATGCTTTGGTTGCAACGAAAAGGGACACTACAAAGATAAGTGTCCAAATGGTAAGAAGTGTTGGTGCAGACAGCACCCAAGTCGAACCTGTGTTTTGATAATGGCAAAAGGGTTCAAAAGTTAAGATATTATGTTGATCTAACATGTTCACTAAGTATACATGAAAAGAAGTCCTAGGTACACTGGACACGAAGTCCTGGTCGAGGACTGGGCACGAAGCCCTGGCAAGGAGCTGAGCACCAAAGACCTGCTCGGAAGGTGGGCACGAAGACCTGGTCAGGTGCATCGGGCAAAAGTCCAACCGGAGGAGCCAGTTGGCAAAAGGTAAATTCTCCTGAGAGGAGTAGGTGAGGATGCGTTCCCCGTCAAGGGAACAGTAGGCGTCGGTTCGACCTAGGGCTCCATTTTGGAGACCCAAAGTCAGAACCAAGACAGCTAAGGCTGTATAAACCTAATACTTGATTGCTTTGTGTTGTTTTGGACTAACCCTGGATGCAGGACCAAAGGAATGAGTTTCTGCAGCTCAGAACGCCTCAAAGGAGAGAGGCAGCAGCTGAGTAGGGTGCCCCCAGTGTCCCGGGCGCCCCCAAGGGCAAGGCAAAACAAGTTAAGCAAACATGTGCTTCGGCAGTTCACTGGGCAGGGCACCCCCATGCTCCCGGGCGCCCCGGATGCTCAGGGCGCCCTGGGCTCAAGCCAATGAAGCCGATATAATCAAGCCAGCGAGAAGCTAGTGGAACGAGTCAACCCGGGCACCCCCTGCGTCCCGGGCGCCCCCGGTCAATCCTCAGCCCGATCCTGGAGGGATAACGGCTGACCGAGCCATGGCTGGATTGATTGACACGTGGGGGCGCCCCCAATGTTCAGGGCGCCCCGGGAGGCTATAAAAAGCCCCTCGACCCCAAGGCTTCAGACATCACTGCTTCTAACGCCAATACGCTCTTCTACTCAAGCGCTCTGCTCCAGAAAACTTCCATCTCGAGATTCTAACGCCGCCGACGACCCTACGCACCGAAGAACGATCTAAACCGGGCGTCGGTAAAGAAGAGTTAATTTTTTAATTGTACTTTCTCTGCACTACTACTGTACATCTTCTTGTAATTATTTGCGCGACTATAGTATTGCCCGTAGTAAACGGTCAACGATCATGGGCCTTGGAGTAGGAGCCGACCGCGACTCCGAACCAAGTAAATCGTGGTGTTTGTGTTTGGTTTTTGTATTAAAATTCCGCTGTGCATACTCTGTTTAAAATCCGAAACGCTTTACGATATTCACCCCCCTCTATCGTATTCTCTAGATCCAACAAGTGGTATCAGAGCAGGGAAGCTCAAAATTGGTGCAACCACCAGTTTGAGAATTTTTTGAATTTTTACGAAATCTTTTTAAATTTTTTTTCTTTCGTTCGAAATTTTTCTTGTTAATCGAGGTTGGTGCAACACCCCTCGATAAATATTTTTTTTCTTCCCACACTACTAATCCAAGACCAAGTCTTGGGATATTTTTTTCTTTTACTCTTATTTTTCAGATATAATGGCCATGCAAGAAGGATTCAACACAGCCAAACCACCACTTTTCAGTAGGGAGGACTTCTCCTACTGGAAAAGTCGGATGGAGGTCCACCTGAAAACTCAGGTGGACATGTGGATAATCATCCAGTCTGGCTTGGAGATTCCAAAGAATTCTGAAGTAGTGCCACAGTCTTACGTTGAGTGGGATACCGCTCTGAAAAGAAAAATTGAAGCTGATGCCAAAGCAACCCAGACACTTCAATGCGGCCTGACCAAGGAAGAGTTGAATCTGGTAGGACCATTCAACAGTGCAAAGGAGCTGTGGGGTAAGCTGATCGAGCTGCACGAAGGAACTTCAGATACTCGAATCAGCATGAGAGATCTCCTCCTGAATAAGTTGTACACGATCAAGATGAACGACAATGAAACAGCAGCTCAACTCCACACCAGGATTCAGGAGTTAATGAACGGACTACACACCATCGGTCACAAGGTAGAAAACCGTGACCTGATAAGGTACGCTCTTAATGCATACAAGGTTTCAAGGGACCTTTCAAAAATTAAATTAGATGAACTATTTTCAGAACTTGAGTTACATGAGTAGACTAACTGCACCCTGGCCGAGAAAGGCATTGCCTTTATTGCAGGTAAAGATGGAAAGATATCCAAGAAGAAACCTCAACCTGCACTCGAGTCTGATTCAAACTCAGACTCAGAAGACGACGAAGGAGATCGACCTAAGCTGGTCCGACTGGCCCGAAACTACTACAAGGAATTGAAGAATCAATCCAACAGAAGAAAAGCCAGTCAAAAGAAGGAAGATCAAGCTGAATCTTGCTTCGAGTGCAACAAAAAGGGACATTTCAAATCCGAATGCCCTAACCTAAAAGAAGCCAAGAAAGCAAGAAGAAAGAAGGCACTTCAGGCAACGTGGAACGAGTCCTCCTCCTCCGAAGAAGAAGAGGTCCCACAATCTAACCTGCTCACACTAACCACCTCAGAAGAAATCGAGACCGAGTCAGAATCGGAGCCGGATGACGGCAAGCTCACTTTTTCAGAAAATGGCGAAATAACTGTAAGTGGTTTTTCTAGAATTCAATTATGCGAATTAATTTCTTATCTTTCTCGAGATTTGGCAAAAGCCAAAATCCGAGTCGAGTCTCTCAGACAGGAAGTAAAACACCTGAAAGAGAGAGCAGACTCTGAACCCTTAACTGAGAAGGTTCAAGAAGGAACCTCTGCTCAAGTTGAAAAACTTGAATCAGAGAACTCTTTCTTGAAAACTCAAGTTAAGGATCTTAGAACTGCCTTAGAATGATTCACTTCTGGTTCCAAGGGTCTTGACATGATTCATGGAAAATAGAAGTCGGTTCTAAATCGATCCGGATTGGGCTATATAACCAAATCTAGACAAAGATCCTACTATGCTGTACTGAACCAGTCCAGACCTAAAGTTCAGGCATGGGTACCCAAACTGTGCCTGAACAAACAAACTGGATTAAATCAATATTGGATCCCCAAGGACAAGATTCACATCTTGCCGAACCATTACCGCGGCTTTATTCCAGGGGGAGCCAAATTAAAAACAATATTCATAGTTAGATAAATCTCTATTCTTGTTTTAAATTGCATGCTTGCTTGTCTATTTAATTTCTGCAATTTACCATGCTTAGACTTAGGAATGGTTAGTTTAAGGATTGAACCAACTTAACTGAAATTTGAACAACATAGTATTGGGTGGCGGTGAGATGATAGTACGTTAGGGAAGCCAATTCTAATAAGGTCAAGTATACTCTACTTGGTTTCTTTAGACTGGTGAAACTAGCCGAAGCTACCGATCCAAGACCCAAACTAGTTAGACCAGATTTTGTCAAAAAGTAGTTTTGAAAATGAAATTTCATTAAAAGGCTTTGTCAAGGAAAGGGTTGATGATCCAATAAGGCTACGGCCAAAGAAGGCCTAGTGCCTCGCCAAGACCTGGAAGCTAATTTTTGAAATTCAAATTCAAATTATTTTTGTCAAATTCGAATCTAACACAAATTTTTGGTTAATTGTAGATTCAAACATTTTTTAAATCAAAATCAATTATTTTCAAAATTAATTTAACTTTTTTCAAAATAAATCATAATTTTTCAAAATAATTCTATCTACTAAAACTTGTTTCACAAAAACCCATAAGGCAAACATGATTGATAACCCTAGATTTGGGTGAGACAGACTAAGCTGTGAAAATCAATTTAGGCTATTCCTGATTCTAATTGGATCCAAATCAACAAAACTCTTTATATGTAGGAACATAAAAATTTGGACCAATGGATGTTGGATAGTGGGTGCTCCAGACACATAACTGGAGATAAATTGAAATTCAACAAACTCAAGTTCAAAAACCTAGGCTCAGTAGCATTTGGCAACAATGCTACACTCAAGGTGATTGGGTCAGGTAATATTGAACTTAAATCTGACTTTGTTATTAAGAAAGTTCTTTTGGTTGAAAATTTTAAATTTAACTTGCTTAGCATAAGTCAATTGTGTGATACTGGTTATGTAGTTACCTTTACCAATTCTAACTGCCTAATTAGAAACCTGCAAGACTCAGAAATCATGCTTAAGGGCACTAGGAAAAATAATGTTTACACTATAAACCTACCTCTAGTACCCAAATGCATGTTAACTCAGTTAGAACAATCAAACCTCTGGCATAGGAGATTAGGTCACACAAATTTGAGAATAATTTCGAAAATCACTCAACTTGGCCTAATTAAAGGTATCCCTAAAATTAAAAATCATGAAAACTTAATATGTGAATCATGTAATCAAGGTAAACAAACCAGGTCTAATCACAAACTAATTCAATCTGATTTAACTCAAATGACATTTGAACTCCTGCACCTTGACCTAGTTGATTCACATGGAGCCAAGTCACTAAGCGGAAACCGGTACTGCTTAGTAATAGTTGATGATTACTCTAGGTTTACTTGGGTTAGGTTTCTAAAGACCAAAGATGAAACCCTAAACCTATTCAATGACTTGTGTAAGTTAATTAAAAATTAAAACGATACTAAAATCAAAAGACTTAGGAGTGACCACGGGGGAGAGTTTGAAAATCAATGATTCGAGGAATTTTGTAAAGTAAATGGGTACATACACGAATTTTTGTGTCCTAAAACCCTCCAGCAAAATGGGATAGTCGAAAGGAAAAATAGAACCCTACAGAAAGCCGCTAGGGCTATGCTCAATGAATTTAACCCAATATTGGGCAAAAGCAATTAGTACGGCTTGCTACATCCAAAATAGGGTACTAATTAACAAACAATTCAATAAAACACCCTATGAATTATACTACCATAGACTTCCAAACCTACACTACCTAAGGGTCTTTGGGTGGTCCATATCCTAAACACCAAAGACTATCTAAGTAAATTCCAATCTAAGTCAACCCCAGGTTTCTTCTTAGGATACTCAACAACAAGTAGAGCCTATAGGGTTTACAACAAACAAACTAAGAAAATTGAAGAAACAACCAATCTAATATTTGATGAAGAAATTAAGTCAAAATCTGATAATTCAGATCTAACTTCATCAAATACTGATCAAGAAGATAATGAACAAGCTGTTGAATCTTTAATTGAACCCATAAACGAACTAACTATTGAACCAACTAATGAGTCAATTGAACCAACTATTGAGCCAATAATTGAACCAACTCAAATAGCTGAATCAAATAGTGAACCAAACCGACCAGCCGGACCTGAGGCTGAACGAAGTTCTAGAAAAACCAAGAAACCCAGACTCAGTCACCCAACCGATCAAATTGTAGGTGATCCAACTCTAGGAGTCAGAACTAGGTCTTCCTATAGAAATCTTAATCAGATAGCAATGATTTCAAAAATTGAACCTAAGACTATAGAGGAAGCTCTACCTGATCCTGATTGGATCATAGCTATGCAAGAAGAGTTAGCCCAATTTGAGAGAAACCAAGTCTGGGAACTAGTACCTAAACCTGAGGGCAAATCCATCATTGACACTAAGTGGGTTTTTAGGAATAAGTTAAATGATCAAGGAGAGATAGTCAGAAATAAAGCCCGCATAGTAGTGAAAGGATTCAGCCAAGTAGAAGGGTTAGATTATGACGAAACCTATGCCCCGGTAGCTAGACATGAGTCCATTAGGATGTTATTAGCCTTTGCATCCCATAAAGGATTTAAACTCTATCAAATGGATGTAAAGTCAGCTTTTCTAAATGGATTTATTAAGGAAGAAGTTTATGTAGGACAACCTCCTAGTTTTGAGGACTTAGAAAGACCTGACCACGTTTACAAACTTACCAAAGCGCTTTATGGACTAAAACAAGCACCTAGGGCCTGGTATGAACGCTTATCAACTTACCTAATTTCTAAAGAATTTAAACAAGGACAAATCGATTCAACCCTATTTATTAAAACCCTAGGAAAAGAAATCTTTATTGCCCAAATCTACGTCGACGACATAATCTTTGGGTCCACCAACTCAAATTTTTTAAAAGAATTCGTTAAAATAATGGAAAATGAATTTGAAATGAGCTTAGTTGGTGAGCTCAACTTTTTTCTAGGATTACAAATTAAACAAACTAGGGATGGAAACTATGTCCATCAATCCAAATATGCTAAAGAGCTAATAAAGAAATTTAAAATGGATAACTCTAAAAGCACAAGTACCCCCATGGCTGTAGGACTGGTGCCGTCGATAGAGGGGGGGTGAATATCTACCGTTCAAATATTTTGGAAACTTCGTAAGACTTTCGATTGTCGTTCTGGACTCAGAGCGTTAGTGCAGCGGAAAAGTAAAGCAGAACGAAAATAAACAGACACAGGAACACTGCGGGATTTTTACTTGGTTCCCGACCCCCCAGGGTCAGTACATCCAAGGCCTATGCACGGGAACGCCCGTCCACTATTGGTCTCCTTCCTGGACTTTCCAGAGGCGGAGAAACCCGACTTACAGTGCAAGTTTACAATCGAAAGATAAATAAAATTAAGTGCGTAATTAAATAAAAGCAAACCAACAAGACAAAGTCTGAAGCTCGGCCGATCTGGACCTCCGAAGTGCCGCGCACTTCCTCCTGGAGCCTCCCGGTCGTAGAGCCTCGTCTCTAGCGCGTTGTCGTCAGTCAGAATGCTTGGAATCGCTCTTGGAAGTTTTTTTTGAAGCAGAGGGGTCGAAGCCCCTTATATAGGCCTTCTGGGGGCGCCCTGGACGTTGGGGGCGCCCCGATAAACCCGGTCAAACCTTATCCCCGCGTCGACCTCGCCGCAGCTGATAAAACCTTTGACCAGGGTGCCCCGGACCTCCCGAGCGCCCTTATGAAGGCTTATCTGTGTTTCAGACTCGAAACAGCACAAACAGGTTTGAACCCGGGCGCCCCGGATGCTCCGGGCGCCCCGCTTGACACCTATTCTGCTTTCAACACATTACTGCACTTTTTAGCTTTGTCTGGGGGCGCCCCCAACTGTTGGGGGTGCCCTGGATGCATGGGGGCACCCCCACTGCTGGGGGCGCCTTGCTTCAAGGCTGGCAGCACACTTTTTGCCTGGTTACCTGCTTTGTCTCTGGTTCTTGATACCTGCAAGATACACAAACACAAAGCAAATGTACATACAATATTAGCCTTAAGGACTTGGTTCGGACTTCGGATTTCCATGAAACCCTAGGTCGAACCGGCGCAAGTTCTCACCCCCGAGAACGCGCCTTCCACCTATTCCTTTCAGGAGCCGGTTGCCACCCAGTCCTTCGGGTGGACTTTTGCTTAGCTTCCGATTACTCCGGATCTCGAGACGCCCAAACCCCGACCCGTCTCTACTCCTATCCTTAGTCATCGCTCAGCTAAGTTGCTCAGTCCCTTGGACCAAGACTTCATTACCTAGTAGTCCTTCGCCAGGTGCCTAGCAGCCCTTCGCTAGGTCTTCGTTACCAAGCAGTCCTTCGCCTGGTGCCTAGCAATCCTTCGCCAGGTCTTCGGTACCAAGCAATCCTTCGCTTGGTGCCTAGCAGTCCTTCGCTAGGTCTTAGACTCCTAGAAGCCCTTCGCTAGGTGCCTAGCAACCCTTCCTAGGTGCCTAGCAACCCTTCGCTAGGTCTTCAATTCCTAGCAGCCCTTCGCTAGGTGCCTAGCAGTCCTTCGCCAGGTCTTCAACTCCTAGCAGCCCTTCGCTAGGTGCCTAGCAGCCCTTCGCTAGGTGCCTAGCAGCCCTTCGCTAGGTCTTAGGGTTTCGATACCTAACATCCCTTCGCTAGGTGCCCAACGGCCCTTCGTCATGTTTAGGGTTTCGATACCTAGCAGCCCTTCGCTAGGTGCCCAGCAGCCCTTCGCCAGGTCTTAGGGTTTCGATGCCTAGATTAATTAGGACTTTTCTTCAACTTAGGTTACTTCTCCTTTGCTCCCCTTTGTCTGTTCAATGTATCACTGACTTAAGTATATTGTCAAACATTAAAACACTTAAAGGAGAACATCATTGATGCAACTTGCACCAACAATCTCCCCCTTTTTGATGTTTGACAATAACTTAAGTTAGATTGGTTGAAGGGGCTAGCTCACTATTCTTGGGAAAAAAACAAAAGAATGATATAAGTTTTGAAACTATATTTTTAATCTTTTGGGAGAAAATTTTTCTAACTTAAGCACACCTCTCCCCCTTTGTCATACATCAAAAAACTTTAAGAAAATACTTGCACCAATAATGAAATCTTTTAGTTCTTTTTGAAAATACTTAGTGCAAAATTTTTGAAAGCATTGCATGATATATTGCATTTTTTTGAAAAAAATGTATAGTTTTGAAAAAGATGCTATGTACTTTTGAAAGATTATGTAATTTTTGAAAAATATAAGTACCTTTGAAAAATGTATTGAATTTTTTGAAAAATTAAGTACTTTTGGAAAATGCATAATTTTTGAAAGAATGCTATTTTGGAGAATATTAATATTATGCATATTTTGTAAGTACTAACTATTTTTGAAAAAGATGAGATTTTGAAAAATATAAGTAATTTTTGAAATATAATATTTTACTTGACTTGGTTTATTTTTCAGTCTGGCACCATCCTGGGAAACCTTGTTGACTACAAGGACATTTCCTAAGTGTCCTGGAAATTCTCCAACCCAAGTAAACATTATTTCAAAAATAATTTCATAAGTCACACAAACAAATAGAATAATAGTATTTTGAAAGACTTAGATTTTTAGCAAGATTTTGAAGATATGAAAATATGTTATTAAATAATTCTTTTAATTTGACCTCCCCCTAAACTTGACTCAATCCTGGGAAGCTTGTTGACCACAAGTACTCTGCCTCTAAGTCTTAAGGTTTGATTCAGATTAAAAAGAAATATTTAACAATAAAAAATGAATAATTACCAAAAACTTTTTTGAAATTCTTCTTTTGACTCAGACTCCCCCTAAATTTGACACATCCTAGGAGTCCTTGAAGATCATGAAGTGGACCTTTCCTCTGTGTCTTTAGGGTTTATCAAAGTCAAAGAAACAGGTAAATTTTTGAACATATAATTTTTACAACATAAACCCTTTTTGAAAACACAAGTAATAATGATTTAAAGCACAGTTTTTGAAAAGTTATTTTCAAATGATAGTAATGTTTAAAGTGCAGTTTTTGAAAAAAAAAAATACTCCCCCTGTACCCGATACCGTTTGACTCTATCTAAGTGCCTTAAGGAACTTTAGTGTTGTCCTAAGAGGCTTGTGTCTAATTGAGTGAGTCAAACAAATTTTGAAAAGATATACTTTTGAAAAATGTATAATATGTATAATCAATCAAACAAGCATGAATTCCATAAAAACATTATTATGTTGAAGTACTATTTTGAAAAAATATTTTTAGGAAATTATTCTAACAATTTTGAAAAATATTTTTCAATTCATTAGTCCTTAACATCTCACCCATTTTAGATGTATCAATACAGCAAGCATGGTTGCCTTATAGGTGTATTGTGAGATGCTTGAATTATTTTTCTTAATTTATTATTAACTCTAAGATTTAATTGAAGCTTGTGTTAGATTTGAATTTGACAAGAAGTAACTTGAATTTGAATTTCAAAAATCGGCTTCCAGGTCTTGGCGAGACACTAGGCCTTCTTTGGCCGTAGCCTTATTGGATCATCAACGCTTTCCTTGACAAAGCCTTTTAATGAAAGTTCATTTTCAAAATTACTTGTTGAAAAATTCTGGTCTAACTAGTTTGGGTCTTGGATCGGTAGCTTCAGCTAGTTTCACCAGTCTAAAGAGACCAAGTGTACTTGATCTTATTAGAATTGGCTTCCCTAACGTACTATCATCTCACCGCCACCCAATACCAGGTTGATCAAGTTTCAATTATTCTTTTTCCTATAGCCGTTCTAATATATGCATAAAATTTAAATATGAATGACATGTCATATATTAAAAGAAGTAGCAAATGCATGGCATGACAATTATGCATGAGTCAAACAAGTCCAATCATTTTATTTAAGTTTCTAATGATGTATCAAATTCCCGATTTGATACATGTCGTGTGAACCCGCGAATATGACAACCCACTTTGACATATTTAATGTTATTAATTTTAATTGTTATAGTTTTGGGTAAAATTTTAGTTTAGTTCAAGTTTAATTTATTTAAGAGTTAGTTGGATTCAAGTTAATTAAGAATTAATTGAAGTTCAAATTAATTTGAAATTGATTAATTTGAATTAATTTAATTTAATTTGAATTAATTTTAATTAAGATAATTTAATTTAATTAGAATTAATTTGAATTAAGATAATTTAATTTAATTAGGATTTAATTGAATTTGATTCGAATTAATTAATATTTAATTGAATTTAATTGATTTAATTAATATTTAATTGAATTTAATTTATTTAATTAATATTTAATTGAATTAATTTATATTTAATTGATTTAATTAATATTTAATTGAATTTAATTGAATTTAATTGATTTAATAAATATTTAATTGATTTAATAAATATTTAATTGATTTAATTAATATTTAATTAAGATTTAATTTGAATTTAATTAAGATTTAATTTGATTTTAATTAAGATTTAATTTGATTTTAATTTGAATTTAATTAAGATTTAATTTGATTTTAATTTGAATTTAATTAAGACTTAATTTGAATTATTTGAGTTAATTAATTTATTTGAATTAATTTGAATTAATTAAATTATTTGAATTAATTTGTTTTATTAATAATTATGGATTTAAGTTTATTATTTTCATTATTTCGAAAATTTCTGCTTCATATTTATCTATCTTTTCAAAATTTTCTAACAATTCAGATTTATTTGAACCTTTGTAATTTTATTAATTATGACCTTGATCTTAGATAGTTCCATATCCTTCTCATCCTCAATATTATATCTTTTAGTGTTCTCAAAATAGGAGGAGTAATTTGGGCCACTAATTAATGTTTTGTAATAATCTTCAAGATTATCTATAATTAAGTTATTATTTAGGAGAATTTTATCTTCAATATTATTCTCAGAATTATCCTCAGAATTATCTTCACTAACTTCAGACTTATCCTTAGAATTATCCTTAAGGTTTTCGAAATTGAATTCAAATTTTTCCTTAGGTTTAATTTTATCTGAATTAAAATTATCAGAATTAATTTTATCAGCATTAAAATTATCAGAATTAATTTTATCAGAATTAAAATTAGCAGAATTAATTTTATCAGTAGTAAAATTATCAGAATTAATTTTATCAACATTAAAATTATCAGAATTAATTTTAGAAATTACTGAATTGATATTCTGAATTAAAAAATTAATTTCTGATATTTTAGTCATATCTACATTTTCTAATTTGACATGCAAGATATTAATTCTATTGTGCAGTAAACCTAATTTATCAGGAAAATTAACTACATTATCTAAAGACAGTGCAGGAATTTGTAAAACTTTTGGAACATAAATCTTACGTACCTTCGCCGGACAATTGTTCTTATAGTGTTCGTATTTCTCGCACTTGAAGCATCTGATGTGATTTTTGTCCCTCCGGACTCCTGGCGCTGGTGTCTCCTTTGCCGCCGGTGGTGTGGACCGAGTCTTACGAGTAGGGCACTGATTTTTGTAGTGCCCTCTCTCCCTGCATGTGAAGCATATAACATGGAATTTATAAATGGACATTTTAAAATTAAAAGTACCTGATTCACCCCTGGGCTCCCCCTCAACTCCTGGCGTTGTTGCTCCGTCGGCGGTTAGTCCGGTGAAGAGCGGCTTGCTTTGATACCAATTGTAGGACCGGTGCCGTCGATAGAGGGGGGGGTGAATATCGACTGTTCAAATATTTCGGAAACTTCGTAAGACTTTCGATTGTCGTTCTGGACTCAGAGCGTTAGTGCAACGGAAAAGTAAAGCAGAACGAAAAAAACAGACACAGGAACACTGCGGGATTTTTACTTGGTTCCCGACCCCCCAGGGTCAGTACATCCAAGGCCTATGCACGGGAACGCCCGTCCACTATTGGTCTCCTTCTCGGACTTTCCGGAGGCGGAGAAACCCAGTTTACAGTGCAAGTTTACAATCAAAAGATAAATAAAATTAAGTGCGGAATTAAATAAAAGCAAACCAACAAGACAAAGTCTGAAGCTCGGCCGATCTGGACCTCCGAAGTGCCGCGCACTTCCTCCTGGAGCCTCCCGGTCGTAGAGCCTCATCTCTAGTGCGTTGTCATCGGTCAGAATGCTTGGAATCACTCTTGAAAGTTGTTTTTGAAGCAAAGGGGTCGAAGCCCCTTATATAGGCCTTCTGGGGGCACCCTGGACGTTGGGGGCGCCCCGATAAACTCGGTCAAACCTTATCCCCGTGTCGACCTCGCCGCAGCTGATAAAACCTTTGACCAGGGTGCCCCGGACCTCCCGGGCACCCTCATGAAGGCTTATCTGTGTTTCGGACTCGAAACAGCACAAACAGGTTTGAACCCGGGCGCCCCGACGCTCCGGGCGCCCCGCTTGACACCTATTCTGCTTTCAACACTTTACTGCACTTTTTAGCTTTGTCTGGGGGCGACCCCACTATTAGGGCGCCCTGGATGCATGGGGGCGCTCCCACAGCTGGGGGCGCCCTGCTTCAAGGCTGGCAGCACACTTTGTGCCTGGTTACCTGCATTGTCTCTGGTTATTGATACCTGCAAGATACACAAACACAAAGCAAATGTACATACAATATTAGCCTTAAGGACTTGGTTCGGACTTCGAATTTCCACGAAACCCTAGGTCGAACCGGCGCAAGTTCTCACCCCCGAGAACGCGCCTTCCACCTACTCCTTTCAGGAGCCGGTTGCCACCCAGTCATTCGGGTGGACTTTTGCTTAGCTTCCGATTACTCCGTATCTCGAGACGCCGAACCCCGACCCGTCTCTATTCCTGTCCTTAGTCATCGCTCAGCTAAGTTGCTCAGTCCCTTGGACCAAGACTTCATTACCTAGCAGTCCTTCGCCAGGTGCCTAGCAGCCCTTCGCTAGGTCTTCGTTACCAAGCAGTCCTTCGCCTGGTGCCTAGCAATCCTTCGCCAGGTCTTCGGTACCAAGTAATCCTTCGCTTGGTGCCTAGCAGTCCTTCGCTAGGTCTTAGACTCCGAGCAGCCCTTCGCTAGGTGCCTAGCAACCCTTCGCTAGGTCTTCAATTCCTAGCAGCCCTTCGCTAGGTGCCTAGCAGTCCTTCGCCAGGTCTTCAACTCCTAGCAGCCCTTCGCTAGGTTCCTAGTAGCCCTTCGCTAGGTCTTAGGGTTTCGATACCTAGCATCCCTTCGCTAGGTGCCCAACGGCGTCAGGTTTAGGGTTTCGATACCTAGCAGCCCTTTGCTAGTTGGCCAGCAGCCCTTCGCCAGGTCTTTGGGTTTCGATGCCTAGATTAACTAGGACTTTTCTTCAACTTAGGTTACTTCTCCTTTGCTCCCCTTTGTCTGTTCAATGTATCACTGACTTAAGTATATTGTCAAACATTAAAACACTTAAAGGAGAACATCATTGATGCAACTTGCACCAACAATGGCCACCAACATAAAAATAGATAGTGACCCTGATGGTAAATCAGTAGACCTCAAACTCTATAGAAGTATGATTGGAAGTCTACTATACCTTACAGCCAGCAGACCTGATATCCTTTTTGCTGTATGTATGTGTGCTAGATACCAAACCTATGCTAAGGAAACACACTTAGCAACCCTAAAAAGAGTATTAAGATATGTTAAGGGCACCCTAAATGTAGGGATTTGGTATCCTAGGACTTCAACCTTTGACTTGTCAGGATACTCGGATTCTGACTACGCTGGTTGTAAATTAGATAGAAAGAGCACAAGTGGAAGCTGTCAACTGTTAGGAAATAGTCTTGTAAGTTGGTGCAGCAGAAAACAACACTGTGTAGCTCTATCCACAACTGAAGCTGAGTATGTTGCTTTAGGAGAGTGTGTAGCACAACTACTATGGATGATGCACACTCTTAAGGACTTTCAGCTTAACTACACCCATACTCAAGTCTTCATTGACAATATAAGCTCAATTAATCTAACTAAGAACCCAATCCAACATTCTAGAACTAAACACATAGAAGTTAAACACCACTTTGTAAGAGATCATGTAGCCAGGGGTGAAATAGTCCTTAAGCATGCAGACTCTAAGTCTAACTTAGCTGACATATTCACCAAACCCCTACTTGAGTCTGAGTTCAGCTCACTAAGAAGGCAGTTAGGATTATGCTTAGTAGAATAGGTTAACTCCACTTTTGGTTTTCTTACTGCTTTACTTGATTTGAAAATCAGTTTCTAAAACAATTTTAAAACTGCTTTACTTAATTTCAAAATCATCTTTTAACTAGTTTGAAAAATCATTTTAGCATTTTAAAATAATTTTTTGACTTAGTTTTATTTTAAAACTACCCCTTCAAAACTAGGGGTTTTTCACAAAATGGACTTAGCCTAGGCCCTAACCCTAGAACTGCATGCACCTATAGATCTAGAAGTCAGCATCTCACAAGCACCTTAGGGTACTTTTGATTGATCACCTAGAATGTGTTGAGATGCTTAGGTATTTGCCTTGATTCAAGATCCTTAAGTCTGTGCATCTGCAGTAATTGGGGCACTAAATACCAATCAACAGTAATCAAGTTATGTGTCAAGCTTAGAAAATCTAACTTGATCATAACACTTAACTTGACTAACCCTAGCGAAAGCTACTGTTTATAACAGTTAGTAAGTAGCTAATTGGGTTAAACAGGACCCTAAAGAGATAATTGAAATTGCTGTGGTTCAGTTTATATCTTGAATTGGTTCAGTACAGCACATTACTCTGTTATATACTTATGCAGTTTATTTTTTCTGCTATATTGCCTTGTTTTTTATATATGGAAAAGGGGGAGAGATAGAAAAAGGAGAGAAGCTTTAAAATTTTACATTTTTGTCAAATTCAAAATTTTACAAAAAAAAAACTTTATCCTTTCTTCAAAAAGTACTTAATCTAAGCTGTTTTCAAAAGTTTTGTAAAGTACTTAATCTAAGTTGTTTTCAAAAGTTTTTGTAAAGTACTTAAAACTTAAGCTGTTTTCAAATGTTTTGTAAAGTACTTAATCTAAGCCATTTTCAAAAGTTTTTGTAAAGTACTTAAAACTTAAGCTGTTTTCAAAAGTTTTTGTAAAGTACTTAAACTCAAGCTGTTTTTTCAAAAATTTATCTAAGTACTTAAACCAAGCTAGGCTCAAAATTTGTCTGAGTACTTAACCCAAGCTAGGTTCAAATTTTTCTAAGTACTTATCTTAAATAGAAAAGTTTCAAAAGAGATTCAAACTTTTCTTTAGAAAATTTTCTAAGTTATTGACTTGAAAATGTCTCTAAATATCGCGGAAAATATTTTTCGAAATGTTCTATGTATTTGAAAAATTAGTTCCATCTTTAAAACTTAGAAAGTTTTCAAACCCCACGAACCTTTTGAAAACCTAGGGGGAGATTCCTTCCAGGGGGAGGAAACTAAACTGTTATATCATCTGTTCTTGATTAACTTAGCTTTTTGAACCGGGTTGCCATAAATCAAAAAGGGGGAGATTGTTGGTGCAAACATCACCCAAGTCGAACCCGTGTTTTGATAATGGCAAAAGGGTTCAAATGTTAAGATATTATGTTGATCTAACATGTTTACTAAGTATATAGGAAAAGAAGTCCTAGGTACACTGGGCACGAAGTCCTGGTCGAGGACTGGGCACGAAGCCCTGGCAAGGAGCTGGGCACCGAAGACCTGTTCGGAAGGTGGGCACGAAGTCCTGGTCGAGGACTGGGCACGAAGCCTGCTCGAAAGGTGGGCACGAAGACCTGGTCAGGTGCATCGGGCAAAAGTCCAACCAGAGGAGCCGATTGGCAAAAGGTAAATTCTCCTGAGAGGAGTAGGTGAGGACGCGTTCCCCGTCGAGGGAACAGTAGGCGTCGGTTCGACCTAGAGCTTCATTTTGGAGACCCAAAGTCAGAACCAAGACAGCTAAGGCTGTATAAACCTAATACTTGATTGCTTTGTGTTATTTTGGACTAACCCTGGATGCAGGATCGAAGGAATGAGTTTCTGCAGCTCAGAACGCCTCAAAGGAGAGAGGCAACAGCTGAGTAGGGTGCCCTCAGTGTCCCGGGCGCCCCCAAGGGCAAGGCAAAACAAGTTAAGCAAACATGTTCTTCGGCAGTTCACTGGGCGGGGCGCCCCCGTGCTCCCGGGCGCCCCGGATGCTCAGGGCGCCCTGGGCTCAAGCCAACGAAGTGGATAGAATCAAGCTAGCGAGAAGCCAGTGGAACGAGTCAACCCGGGCGCCCCCTGCATCCCGGGCGCCCCCGGTCAAACCTCAACCCGATCCTGGAGGGATAACGGCTGATCGAGCCATGGCCAGATCGATTGACACGTGGGGGGGGGGGCGCCCCCAACGTTCAGGGCGCCCCGGGAGGCTATAAAAAGCCCCTCAACCCCAAGGCTTCAGACATCACTACTTCCAACGCCAATACGCTCTTCTACTCAAGTGCTCTGCTCCAGAAAACTTCCATCTCGAGATTCTAGCACCGCCGACGACCCTACGCACCGAAGAACGATCTACACCGGGCGTCGGTAATGAAGAGTTAATTTTTTAATTGTACTTTCTCTGCACTACTACTATATATCTTCTTGTAATTATTTGCGCGACTATAGTATTACCCGCAGTAAACGGTCAACGACTGTGGGCCTTGGAGTAGGAGCCGACCGCGACTCCAAACCAAGTAAATCGTGGTGTTTGCATTTGGTTTTTGTATTAAAATTCCACTGTGCATACTCTCTTTAAAATCTGAAACGCTTACGATATTCACCCCCCCTCTATCGTATTCTCTCGATCCAACAAGAAGGAGGTACTCTCTAAACCCGGGTCCATTCAATTTAAATCTAATATGAAGTGTAGGAATGGAGAAGCCCAAGAAAAGAAAACGAAGATTAGATGCTTCACATGTGGAGAATTAGGGCATTACCACACAAATGCCCAAAGAAAAATGAAATCAAGAAAATGGAGCATCTAAGAAGATGAGAGAAGGAGGAAAGATAGAAGAGAAGAAGCTCACATCAAGGAGGAACTCCAAAGGTAAGGAAGGTAATTCCTAACCTTAAGCCAAAGTTTAATTCAAATTCATGTTCCCCTATGCATGATTAAAAATAGAATTAATCATTCATCCATGCATGCTAGAAACCATGAAAATTGCTTACTTGTGCACAATTTTAGATTTAGATATAATGATAGGAGTAGGGTCAATAAGGTAGATCAAAACCCTAAGAAAATCATGCATAATGATAGACCCAAGACCTCTATACCTAAGGATCATGACACTAATCCTAAAAAGGGAAGGAATGTGCCTAGGAAAATGGGTAGTTCTAGGAATGTCCAAAGTGGCATATGGACTCCAAAGTTAAGGTCTAGAGAGGGAAAATCAAGCCTTGAGGGAAAGACTTGACAAACTAGAAAAGACCCTAGAAAGATTCAAGGTTGGATCTAAGGGTCTAGATATGGTGTTGGGTAGTATAAAATCTAACTATGATAGATCGGGGTTGGGATACCGGTCTAAGACCTCCAAGGCCAACAAAAAGAAGTATGCTGGGGAAGCATATAATCTTTGCAAGAAGGAGAAGACCAAAAATGGCAAGGGGGTGCCATTTGAGGGTAGAAGGAACAACTTAACCAAAGACAAGGTGTCTAAGGTTAAGAAGGTTCATTTTGTAGGCCAAGAATCACCGGAGGCTCACCGGTGTGGTCTAGTATGGGTTAAGTCACCTAGGGAGGTGGCTAGGGCTCAGAGCTCAAGGGGGAGCTCTAGAAGCCTTTGGGGTCCATGGTAAATGGATCTCAAAAGTTTCTCTCCTAGGAAATTAAGTGAATTGTGCCAAAAAAGGTTGAAAGACTTGGCTAAGTCTTAATCCTAGGGTTTGACACATTAGATGGAGTTTTAGGGAGAGAATGGTGAAAATAAGGTAAAATTAGGTTTTAATGGGCAAATATAATGTAATTCATTGATAAAAATGAATTGTGACCAAGTATTAGAAGATACATAAAAAAACCACAATTAGAACTTTTGGGTTGAGTTTAAATGATACATTTTAGAGAAAGTTGAGTTTCGTGCCAATCTTGGGATCCGGAGTACATTTGTTTGGAAACGAATTTTCCCAAGTAGACATTGGTCTCACAAATCTCCCCACGAAATTTTATAATTTTTAGAGATTTGTAGAATTATTTAGGGATTTCTGAAATTGGGCTGAAAAACTTGAAAATCAGGTATCAGTCGACTACCCCAGGGGCAATCGACTGGTCTCAAGCCCAGAAACTCTCTGTGAGTTTTGGCAGTCGACTGATCAATGAGTTTGCAAAAAGGGGATATTGGGTAGTGAGAAATTGTAAAATTGGATTATGGGCTATGGTTTGGATCTAAAATTCATGTTTATGATGTCATATTCCTTGAATGGAGTGTTATCTCATGGCTTATTGGTGATTGTATGAAATGAGATGATATGGATATTATGGATAATTCAAGGAAGATTGATAAGAGATAAGAAAGAGATTTCCTTTTATGTTGAGGATATTAAAAGGAAAGAGTTAAGGACAATTCCTTGTGACCATTGATATTGGGTAGAGTTGACAAACACATGGAATTATTGATGGATTTGAAAATTGATACAAAATGCTAAACTTTTGAGGAAATTAGAAGGCGTACCAAAAAAAAAGTCAAGCACATTTGTGGTTTTCATGAAATCATTTTTTCTAGGATAGGCTATATCCTAGCAAATGTGCTTACAAACCTTTAGAATTTTTCAGAGATTGTATAATTCTTTTTGGCACTAGGGATAAGGTTGCTTGGGGGCAATCCTTTAATGGTGGCCAAGGGAGAAGAACTTGGTTGTTAGGTTGGGTAGAATTGTGGAATTTCTGGTGCAATTCTGAAATTGGCCAGAAAATTGATTTTTAGAGTATCAGTCGACTGCCAACAGGGGCAGTCGACTGGTCAGGGCTGGTGTGGGTATCCAGCAGCTGACTTAGGTCAATATGATGGAAAACAAGTGTATTGGAGGCTCGTACATAGTGTTTATGATCATTAGGGATTCAAAGAACCAATAATTGGGATATTGTTGGGTTCTTTTTGATGTTAGGCAAAGGGGGAGAAGTTTGGGTTTAAGTTGGGAAACCAAACTTACCTTTGCAAGAAACCCTAGGTCTAGGGGGAGTTGAGATTAAGGAGGAGCATGGTTGCTCCATTCTTGGCGAAAGGGGAACCTTGGAGAGGTTCTTAAAAAACCTTTGTAAGTCCAATGTAGGGGGAGCTTGGGAGAAGCCTTAAAAAGCCCATTTTGGTGAAAAAGTCCTAACTTGGAGAGTTAGGTGTGAAAAAGTCCTAGCTTGGAGGGCTAGGTGTAGAAATTTCTAACTTGGAGGGTTAGGTGTGAAAAGTCCTAGCTTGAAGGGTTAGGCGTGGGATGTCTTAGGATAGGATCCAGTTTTGCATTGCATATGCATTCATTTAGCATTGTTTGCTATAGACTACTATCTTGTTTCCCTAACTTAAACGTATTACCAAACATCAAAAAGAGGGAGATTGTTGAGGCAATCTGTGGTCCGGAGTGACCAAGTGTTTTGATGTTTGGGCAAAGGGTTTAAGTTAGGTTTACCCTTGTGATCTTATATGTGTATGTTGAGTGTGTAGGTGTACAGGTACACATGGACTTGGTTGATGTCTTCGGGTGAAGGATGGCATGGAGGCAAGCTGGAGGCTTGCGTGCGCATCCGAGGGACCGTTGGATAGCAGGGACGATGAGCCGAGAGATGCGGACTTCGAGGCGTACGTGAAGGGTGGCATGGAGGCAAACTGGAGGTTTGCGTGCGCATCCGAGGGACGAGGGTCGAAGATGAAGAAGGCGTGAAGGCAACAGTCGAGGCTGCTGGTGAAGAGTCAACCGAGTTGTGAGGGTCTGAGTCTGAGTGTTTGTACTCAGGGGCTAAGCTGGGAGGGTTTGAGTGCGGAGAGACTTGTACTCGGGAGTGAAACCCTAGGCTTAGGTTGGACCAGTCGACTACCCCTGGGGCAGTCGACTGGTGTGGGCTAGAACAGGCTAGCAGATTCGAACGTTGTACTGTAATGGTCGAATCTGAGTAGGACCAGTCAACTGCCCCAGGGACAGTCGATTGGTAGCGTATGTTTCAGATTCGAGCCCTATTTAAAGGGGCTCGTTTCAGACTACTATCTCTTGACGAATCTTGTCTTGTTTAAAGGCAAGATAGTTCTTACTAAGGATTGCATAAAATGATTAGTTTTAGTGTTTCAATTTATAATTTACTATAAAGGATAGCCACAATATTAAAATAACAGCTTATGAAATATTATATATCTCAGGCTTAAGTTTTCTTATAATACTCTTTGGAGGTGAACATAGTTGAGTATGCCAAGATTTTATGTGTTATACAACATTAATGTATTGTATGCATATTTTGGTTAAGAACAGTATGAACACATAGTTTGCGATGATTCAAAAATTCATTAAAAAATTTTCACAAGGCATCAACAGACAAAGAACATGAGCTTCAAAATTCAATACTTAAGTTCTATGACTTAGTGCTTTCTTTCTATAGGACTATGGATTAAACTAGATTATCAAACTTGGTTGGAGCAAACCTGATACAAATCTGATACTAATTTGATACAAATCTGTTTTGGAATTTTTAAATCCATAAGGACTTTTGATTCTTGATGAGGAATAATTTTTAGTTAAGAGACACATATCAATTGTTAATGAAGTCTGACCTGGAACGTATCAGAGTTTCAGAAATTTTTCTGAAATCTGATCCGTCCACAGACCGATCAGGATGCTGCCTGATTGGTCAAGCAGACCGATCAGGCCTTTCCCTGATCGGTCAAGGAGACCGATCAGGACACTGATATATGACTTCGTTGACTTATGAGATGCATCAGCTATATTCTGTTACTTAGTATCATAATCTATATTCTGATACTCAGTGTCATATGAAGCATATACATGTTTTACATTATTATAATTCTCTATATGGCTTTCATATGAAATTCAACACTTTGCGTTATTTTGACTTGGGGAGAGACCCATGGTTAAGGGGGAGTTTTTTAAAACTTAATAACCAGTCTACACCCTTTTCGGTGTTTGACAAAGGGGGAGAGGATGGTTAGTTAAGTTTAAGTTTTGTTGCGAACTTAACTATTGTAGGGGGAGGATTCTGATCCCTTGCAATAAGAAACATGACTTCTAATACCTAAACTTAAATCGGGTTGTCAACAACAAAAAGGGGAAGATTGTTGATGCAGTCTAACATGATTGTTGTTTTGGTGTTGACACCGATTTAAGTTTAGTCGAGTGAGATCGGAAATCCTAGTGAGTGAAACTAGGTGAAGGAAATCCCGGTGAGTGAAGCCGGGTCCTAGTGAGTGAAGCTAGGTGGAGGAAATCCCGGTGAGTGAAGCCGGGTCCTAGTGAGTGAAGCTAGGTGAAGGAAATCCCGATGAGTGAAGCCGGGTCCTAGTGAGTGAAGCTAGGTGAAGGAAATCCCGATGAGTGAAGCCGGGTCCTAGCGAGGGAAGCTAGGCGAAGGAAATCCTAGTGAATGAAGCTAGGTTGGAGCTGGATCGGTCTCTAGTCCGATCAGGTTTGGCACGAACTCTCGTGATAGTAGATCGATCTGGTGACCGATCCAGAATGTCTGATCAGTCTGGTGATCGATCAGAAACTGATCAGAAACATTATGTGTGGTGACTGATCGGTCTGGTGATCGATCAGAAACAGAATGTTTCTTCACAGAAAACCCTAATCGGTCAGAGCGACCGATCAGGGACTTCTTGGACAAATCAAGATTGCTCCTGATCGGTCAGGAAGAGACCTGATTGGTCACTTTGACCGATCAGGCCCTAACCTGATCGGTCAAGTGACCGATCAGGGTGGCTGGGTCTTAACTCTAGCCCTGATATGTCAGTGAGCTGGTGGATCGGTCTGGTGACCGATCCCCGATCTTTGATCGGTCAGTGTGACTGATCAGAACTTCACTGGATCGATCAGGATGGTGTTTGATTGGTCAGGGTGACCGATCAGCAACTCAGTAGCGTTAATTCAAATGATTGTCATGTAACGCCCGCTTTTTTTTTCTTTCCATAAGCGGCGTTACGTTAACATGGATAGGGCAGGTGGACATCATAATGCAGCGGAAAAACTTTAAACTTACATCTACCTGTACCTACTACCATTTCTAACATGATGATATGGGAACTTGGCATATTAACTTCATACTTAGCATCATATCATGTCATACTTAGCATTAGGTCATAGAGTTACATAAGTCATCATTCAAGCACATAAGCGGCAAGGGTAAAGTTCTAGCATAAGACGAGTAAACATATTGTCTTCTTGGCCAAGTCACTACCACACACATGCATTCTTGTCCTCCTACTGCTTCCTTACTGTCCCCTTGTGTGATTTACGGTATAAGGAAATAAGACTATAAGCACACAGGCTTAGTAAGACTCTTTCCTACTCACTAAAACCATTCATCACTTAATAATGAGTACATGAAATATTAACATACTTGGTGCTCTACTTAGAACATAAGCATCTAGGATCACTTAGCATATATTTGACATGGCATGAACATAAACATAATAAACATTCTTAGCATGGCATGATACATGGCATAAACCTAAACATAAATAAACATTCCTAGCATGGCATGATACATGGCATAAACATAAACATAATAAACATTCTTAGCATGGCATGATACATGGCATAAACCTAAACATAAATAAACACATGGCATAAACATAAACATAATAAACATTCCTAGCATGACATGATACATGGCATAAACATAAACATAAATAAACATTCCTAGCATGGCATGATACATGGCATAAACATAAACATAAGCATAAATCGTTTACTATCATGCATATTTTCTTGATATGAAACATAAGCATAAGACATTACTATCATGGCGGAATGCATAACATGAATGAATGCATGAGTCTAATGCATATACATAAGGATGCTTAACTTTTAAAATCATACTTTTAAATACTTAAACATAATCATAACATCATTGGGGGTCCCCGGCTTGTACCACATACATACATCATAAGCTCGCATCCCTAAGTAAATACGAGGTAGCGAGCCCCGACCTACTAGGGTAAGGACAGCAGAGTCGGTAGTCCCAGAACCGGGGCGTTCTTAAGGTGCCCATCCCTGTTGCACAGCTTCGGTAGTGCCAGAACCGTGGACAGCATAGTCGGTAGTCCAGAACCGGGGCGTTCTTAAGGTGCCCATCCCTTGGACTCATACTTCGGTCCGGTATAAGCCCATTCATAAAGTAAAATACTTCACATGCTTCATCATTCACACATCATGGCATGCATCTTTATTCATAAACATGGCATGCATCTTCGTTCATAAAACATGGCATGCATCTTCATTCATAAAACATGGCATGCATCTTCATTCATAAAACATGGCATGCATTTTCATTCATAAAACATGGCATGCTTACATAAAACATCATTCCTATTCCTAGTGCTTGCATGATCATGGCATCTAAGGTAAGCATTGCATTATATCCATTGCACATGATATATTTACATAGACCATTTTCCTAATCCATGGAGCTTGCATGGTCATAATACATAAGGTAAGCATTGCATTTCATCCATAAGAATGGTATCTCTCACAAGCATGCATAGGTAGAACTTCCATAAACATGCTACCTACTATCCAAGTGCATGGCATAGAACATAAGACATTCATGAATAACCCTATTAAGCATGGCATCCAATCATAAACATACAAACATGAAACATGGTGCTTAAGGTTAGGGTTATAGGTAACTTAATTTCTACCGCATGCTTGAACCTATATATATACTTCATAATAAACCATAAACCATCATTCTTCAAACCCTAACTCCACCCAAACCCTAGTTACCTTGCTTGGCCGAAACCTATAAGGGAGGAGTTCCATTATTCAATTACATGTAAGGTAGCATAAGGAAAAGTAACAATCATACATTACCTATAGGGCCATAAGAAGCCATTTAGGCTCATGATTAGGGTTCACCCTAACCCCAAGCCCTATTTTCTAGGGTTGGCCGAAACATATAAGGATCCATGGGTGCATGCATAAATTCATAGAATTTCCAATTAACCATCTAAAACCTTCCATACCATACCATAGGAACCATTAGGACCCTTACTTAAGGTAAGCCCCAACTCTTTGCCCTAGACCCCTACTTGGCCGAAAGTTATAGGGTCACAAAGCCTCATGAAAATTCACATAAGTCACCCTCAATCTCCCTTATATCATGATAATACACAAAATACATACTTAAAGGTTTAGATCCAACCCTACCCATGGGTTCATGGGGTTAGCCGAAACCCTAGGGGATACTAGGGTACCCCAAAATTTCTCCAAATCTTATTTTAACTTATATTCATCATGAAAAAACATTAGAAAGCATGAGTAAGATTTTTATCATCAACTTGGACCCAAAAACCCTAGTGGCCGAAAGTCATAGGGGTCCAAATCATGGTTTCTTCAACATCAAACCCAAACCAAACTTTATATCATGCTAAATATCAAGGAGAACTATTATACCACAGGTGAGGGAGTCTTACTTTGGTTGGTCTTGATTATAGACCTTAGATTTGGGAGAAGGATGAAGATCTTGTTGCCTCTTGACTACCCCTAGCCTTTGTACCCTTGTAAAAGTCTTGGATCATGGAGATGGAGCCTTAGGTGAACCTTTTCCAAGGAGAATCCCCTCTTGGGGTTTCGGCTAGAGTGAGGGAGGAGGAAGAAGAAAAGTGGATTTGATGGAAGGAAGGAAGTAACTCCCATTCCCCCTCTTTATAACACATTAAGGAGGGTAAGTGAAGAGTCATGGTGTCTCTTTATTTTCCCTAAGCCTTAACCATAATCCACTTCATTTCCTCATAGTACTCCCTTGCTAGGTGAATTGGTTAGAGCATGTATGGTTGTACAAGAGGTCCAAGGTTCAATCCTTGGTGCATGCACTAATTTTCCATTTTATTTTATTTTATTTTTATATTATTTCAAAAATCCCTTAAAAATTCCCCCATAATTATGTTAATATTTCTCATTAAAATCCCTTTATATTTCTATAAATTTTTACCTAAGATTCACCAATAATCATGGTACTAGAAAGCCCATATAAGGCCCATTAGTGCCTATTTCCCCAATTTAAATGGAAAAAGCATGGATTTCTAGATTAAAATTCGTGTTAATGTTTCTAGGTCCCTCGGAAAATTATCTAGACATGCTCAATATTTTAAAGAAATATTAGGAAAATTTTCCGGGTCGTTACATGTCAGACATCTGATTGCTTCTGATTTGCTTCTGATATGGTTGATTTGCTTCGCTAATCAGTCTGTTGAGTGTGCAGATGATACAAAGACGATACAAACCAAGACGGAGGGTCAATGGTGACTTTCGCTACGGCAGGTTAGTTTGTTATCAGTTTGCAGGTTTCAACTGTTTCTAGCACGACTAGCGACTGACCTGAGGCTCAGCTGAAAAGGTCTTCAGTGAACTGAGAGCTCAGAGGAGGTCAGTGGGTCAGTGGGCGACGAAGCCGTGGGTTAGTGGCTGACGAAGCCTGGTGACGTGCAGAAGGAAGGCATAAGAAGAAGATGGCGAAGCAGAGAGGAGAAGAGACAACTGTGAATAGAGCAAAGGGTTGCTGCTATGTTGTGTTCTTTGCATTTCTTCTTCATTGTTGATCCTTCTGTGTGTGCGCTTAAGGCTACATCTGCTCAGTAAGCTTCTTCTCGTTGTCTCCTGTACTTATTGATATTTGTCTAAGATTGTTTGTGGGGAGGTTACTTCACCGAGAAGGAGATTGTTATATCCGAAGTTTCGGGGCTTGATCTGCCGACGATCAAGGGATCACCCACCTCACGGGCACGCCAAGGAGTAGGGGCAAGTTATCCCCGAACATTGTAAGTTCTTCTGTTAGCATCTGTTTGCTCTCTTTCAGTTTGCTTTCTATTTTGTTTCTTTGTTTCTGCTGCTAACCCAAGTGCAGAAAGAACCAAAAGAAGCCAAGTTTTAAGTGGGTGGCTATTCACACCCCCCTCTCTAGCCATCTCAGATCCAACAGATAATGCTACACAAGCCTGTTTCTTGCTATTCCATGAGATGACGCCACCATTCAGCAAGAAAGTATAACCCAATGTGGATTTTCTGTCATCAAGGTCTCCTGCCCAATCTGCATCTGTATAGCTCTTCATGTTCAACTTTGATCCTTGGAAGCAAAGACAATAATCTGTCGTCCCTTTGAGATATCTGAATATTCTCTTTACTGCCTTCCAGTGTCTCGATCTTGGATTTGATTGGAAACGGCTAACGAAGCCAACAACATAGCTGATTTCAGGACGTGTACACAACATAGTGTACATTAAACTACCAATGGCACTGGCATATGATTTTTTCTTCATGTCGGCTATTTCATTAGGAGTCTTGGGATAGATACTTTTGCTCAGAACAGTGCCTCTCGCTACAGGAGTTTGTTCAATGTTGCAGTTTGACATATTGAAGTGTTGTAACATCTTAGTAATATAAGTCTCTTGAGACAAACCCAAAAGTCTTTTTGATCGATCTCTAATGATCTTTACCCCTAAGATGTACTCGGCTTCTCCCATATCTATTATGTCAAATTGTGATGAAAGTCATGATTTGATTTCTATCACAAACTGTATGTCATTTCCAGCTATTAGCATATCATCAACATAACGATAATATGACAATCTTTCCTCTATCCTCTTTGAGGTAAACACAATGATCCTCATTGATCATTTCGAAACCATAAGATAAAATAACTTCATTGAATCTTATGTTCCATTATCTCGACGCTTGCTTTAGCCCATATATCGACTTTTTAAGTCTACATACTTTATCCTCTTAGCCTTTAGCAATATAACTTTCTGGCTGTGCCATATAGATTTCCTCGTCAAAATTACCATTAAGGAAAGCCATTTTTACATCCATCTGATGTAATTCCAAGTCATAATGTGCTACTATAGCTAAAATAACACGTATTGACATAAACTTCACAACAGGGGAAAATATCTCTTCAAAATCAATACCCTCCATTTGGGTATATCCTTTTGCAACCAGACGAGCTTTGTATCTATTAATCGATCCATCTGCCTTCCTCCTAATTTTGAGAATCCACTTATTCCTAATAGCCCTTCGCCCCGGAGGAAGATCGACTAAATCCCAAATCTGATTCTTTCTCATAGACTCTATTTCTTCATCCATTGCAATTCTCCATTTTTCTTTAACTGAACATCTTAATGCTTTCTTAACCGTTCAAGGTTCATCATCGTCAATAGGGAGAATCATTTATGCCTCATTCTCAATGTCAAACCTTCTTCTGGGAATAATCTTGCGATTACTCCTCCGCAGGTCCGACTGTTGAGAAACTGAAACTGATTCATTCATTGGCAAATCACTCCCACTGGGTAGAATAGATTCAGGTTTCTCCTGTGATTCCTGATTCGTTGATAAAGGAACAATATCCTCCTTCACTATAGCAAATAGAGGAATCAATTTATCAACTTCACCTCTTGTTGAGAACTCAGTTTCGAGAAAAATCGCATCTCTTGACTCTATTTCAGAGATGGCTACATCTTGTTACTCACCAATAAAAAACATAACCCTTAGTAGTATCAGAATACCTTACAAAGATACACATTTTACCCCTTGGTCCTAGTTTTTCATATTTGTGAGTCTTATCATGAACGTAGGCAGCTGACTCCCAAGGTCTAAGATTACTCAAATATAGTTTTCTGCCTGTCCAACGTTCATATGATGTAGATGGAATAGACTTAGAAGACACTCGGTTAAGTATATAGGTAGCAGCTAATAATACATCTCCCCAATAGAAAATAGGTAAATTAGCTTGAGTCATCATAGACCTAACCATATCTAGAAGAGTTCTATTTTTTCTTTCAGCAACCACATTTTGCTGTGGAGTTCCAGGGATCGTTAGCTGTCTAATAATCCCTTTTTCATTACATATTGTCTTAAACTGATCAGAAAAATATTCACCTCCACGGTCAATGCGTAAGGTTTTAACCTTACAATCCAATTGATTATCAACTTCGTTCAAATAACGTTTGAAGCAATCTAATACTTCATATTTATGAGAAATCAAATACACATAACCGAAACGTGTGAAGTCATCAATAAATATAACGAAATAGGAACCTTCATGTCTAGCCTTCACATTCATTAGACCACATACAACCGAATGAATTAATTGTAATGGTGAATCAGCTCTAATAGCCTTACCAAATGGTTTCCTTGTTGCTTTTCCAGCAAGACAATGCTCACATATGGACAGGTTAATCTTAGCATGAGCGCCCAATAGACCCTCCTTAGCTAATCTATTCATCCGTTCTTGTCCGATATGTCCTAATCTAGCATGCCAAACTTCCTCATTAGTATTAGCATCACTAGTAAGAGCAATGTTTGAAAAACAACTATTAATTCCATAATTAATATCTTGTTCTACATCAAGAACCATTAAACCATTCATTATATAACCACATCCAAATAACACTGAGTTAATACGAAGTTCCACATAACGACTGAAAATATTTATACAATAACCTACATCATGAAGACTAGTTACAGAAACTAGATTCCGTCGAATCTCAGGAGCATATAGGACATCATGTAGAAACAAGGTACGCCCACCACAAAGGTTGAGTTTGCAAGTGTCAATTCCTTTGACTTCAATTTTTACATTGTTTCCCACATATATCCACTTATTGCCAGCTGGTACTCGACGGTACTCCACATATGTAGCTCGATCACGAGCTACATGGTTCGTTGCTCCTGAATCTATAATCCACAAAGGATAAGAATCAGCTAACAACATTGAACTAGCAACACAAAGCTCATGAAAAGAAGACAAACATGGATCTACCTTTTTCGGCTCAGTACATTCCCGAGCAAAGTGACCCTTCTTGCCACAGTTATAACAAGTCAACTTGCTCTTAGGTTTCTGTCCACACTTCTTTCCTTTAATATTTTTCATGATTGGGCCTTGCCCAGTAGCAACAGCGTCTTTCCCTTTTCCCTTTCCTTTTCCTTTCTTGAACCATCTTTTCTTATTCTTGGATCCAGAGCCTTCAGCTACAAATGCTTGTCCAGAAATCCTTGCGGATTCTATTCTCTCCGCCTCCAATTCAACATGGCGTGAGACATCAATGAAAGTCTTAATACTTTCACTATATGTGAGGTTCTGTTTCATCGATTCCCAAGAATCAGGAAGGGAACGGATAACTGCTTGAACCTATTGTTCATCAGTAAACTCATGACCAGCAGTTTTCAGCTCTCGAATCATATTTCCCATTTCCCTCATATATTGGGTCATGGAGACATTCGGGCGTTTCTTATAGCTGTCAAACTTGATTGTCAGCTGACGAAGCTTGCTTAAACTAACTCCACTGTATTTATCTCTCAGGGCAACCCAGACAGCATGAGCCGATGACAATGACTCATACTCATATACCAGGTCATCTACCATTGAACTAATCAAAATACCCTTGGCAGTGGAGTCCTTTTTTTTCCATGTCTTATAGGCATCAAGATCACGTCTATGCTAGGCTGTAGAACCATCTGCAAGTTCTACCATAAATTGATTTACAGCTTCTAGAACTTCTTGTTCCTCAAGTACATACTGTATCTTAAGGTGTTATATTTTGTAGTTGTCCCCATTTAATTTTTCTCCTTTGTTGAGTTCAGCTATTATATTCTTCGTTGCATGATCTAACATAAATAAACACATTATTTAGTTATTCAGTGTAACTCATATGCATGTAATTAATAACTAACCCATTGTAAATTAGAGTTGATTTACAAAATCAAGTGGTAATTACGTTCCCACTCATCCTCTGTATATCCAATCTAATAAACATTTATTGTTGGTGCAGAAAGCATCCAAGTCGAACCTGTATTTTGATAATGGCAAAAGGGTTCAAAAGTTAAGGTATAATGTTTATCTAACATGTTACTCAAGTGTGCAGGGAAAGTCCTAGCGAAGGGCTGCTAGGCAACTGGCGAAGGAATGCCAGGATACAAAGCCCTAGCGAAGGACTGCTAGGCAACTAGCGAAGGAATGTCAGGGTACAAAGCTCTAGCGAAGGACTGCGAAGGAATGCCAGGATATAAAGACCTAGCGAAGGACTACTAGGCACCAGGTAAAGGACAGCTTGGTACTGAAGACCTGGCGAAGGACAGCTAGGCACCTGGCGAAGGACTGTCAGGATCCGAAGACCTGACGAAGGACTGCTAGGCACCGGGCGAAGGATAGCTTGGTAACCAAGACCTGGCAAAGGACCGCTGGGCAAAAGTCCAACTGGAGGAGCCGGTTGGCATCAGGTAAATTCTCCCGAGAGGAGTAGGTGAGGACGCGTTCCCCGTCGAGGGAACAGTAGGCGTCGGTTCGACCAAGGGTTCCATTTTGGAGACCCAAAGTCAGAACCAAGACAGCTAAGGTTGTATAAAACTAACATATTACTACTTTATGTTGTTTTGGACTAACCCTGGATGCAGGACCGAAGGAACGAGTGTCTGCAGCTCAGAGAGCCTCAAAGGAGTGAGGCAGCAGCTGACTAGGGCGCCCGGAGTGTCCCGAGCGCCCCCAAGGTGAACACAAAACAAACGAAGCAAAAGGAGTGCTTTGACAGCTTATGGGTGGGGCGCCCCCGTTCTCCCGGGCGCCCCCCATGCTCCCGGGCGCCCCCAGTGTCCCGGCGCCCCCAGCTTAAGCTAACGAAGCAAGCCAGCGAGAAGCCAACAGGATAAGAGCCTGACCCAGTCAACCCGGGCGCCCCTGTCAAAGTCTGATCCCGAGTTTGAAGGGATCAGAGCTGACCGAGTGCAACTCGGATCAGCTGACACGTGGGGGGGGGGGGGGGCGCCCCCGACGTTCCGGGTGCCCCCAGGAGCTATAAAAGGGCCCTCGAACCCAAGGCTTTAGCAACTCAATTCTTCCAACGCATTCACGCTCGTGCTCTACTCCGGAAACCTCCCGACTCGAGATACAAGCGCCGACGACGTCCCTCTGCTCCGAAAATACAATCTACAACGGACGTCGGTAACGAAGAGCTTCTTTTTCTTTTACTGCACTAGTCTTGTAATACATCCTGTAAACTGTTTTTGCGACATATAGAATTGCCCGCAGAAAACGGTCAACGACCGTGGGCCTTGGAGTAGGAGCCGACCGCGACTCCGAACCAAGTAAAAAACTTGGTGTTTGCGTGTGTTTGATTTAAATTTCCGCTGCGTAATTTCTCTAATTGTTAATCCGAACGTTTTACGATATTCACCCCCCTCTATCGTTTCTCTCGATCCAACAAGTGGTATCAGAGCAGGGAAGCTCAAATTTGGTGCAACCACCAGTTTGAGAATTTTTTGGATTTTCATAAAATTATTTCTTATTTTTTTCGAATTCTTATCGTTAATCGAGACCGGTGCAATACCCCTCGATATTTAATTTTCTTTATCTCGTACTACTAATCCAAGACCAAGTCTTGGGACAAAGTTTTTCTTTCTCTTATCTCTTTTTCAGATAAAATCCCTAATGGCCATGCAAGAAGGATTCAGCACAGCTAGACCTCCACTTTTCAGTGGAGAAGACTTTTCCTACTGGAAAAGTCGAATGGAGGTCCACCTGAAAACTCAGGTGGACATGTGGATAATCATCCAGTCCGGATTGGAGATTCCAAAAAAATGCTGAAGGAGTACCTCAAACCTACACAGAATGGGACACTGCTCTGAAACGGAAGATTGAAGTCGATGCAAAGGCGCCCCAGACCCTCCAATGCGGCTTAACAAAAGAAGAGCTGAACTGGGTGGGTCCATTCAATAGTGCCAAGGAGCTGTGGGGGAAACTGATCGAGCTACACGAAGGAACTTCAGACACTCGGATCAGCAGAGAGATCTCCTCCTGAACAAACTGTACACGATCAAGATGAACGACAACGAAACAGCAGCTTGACTCCACGCCCGAATCCAGGAATTAATGAACGGACTACACACCATCGGTCACAAGGTAGAAAACCGTGACCTAATAAGGTACGCTTTAAATGCTTTCCCGAGAAACACCTTGTGGGAATCTATGGTAGATGCATACAAGGTTTCAAGGGATCTTTCAAAAGTTAAATTAGATGAATTGTTCTCTGAATTAGAATTACATGAACAGACTAACTGCAATCTGGCCGAGAAAGGTATTGCCTTTGTTGCAGGTAAAACTAGAAGGACAACCAAGAAGAAGCCTCAACCTGAACTCGAGTCTAACTCAGACTCAGACTCAGAAGACGAAGAAGGAGATCGACCAAAGCTGGTCCGACTAGCCCGAAACTACTACAAGGAATTGAAGAACCAAACTAACAGACGGAAAGCCAATAGAAGAAAGGACGAATCAGTTGAACCCGCAAATGAAAAGAACAAGCCCAACGTGACCTGCTACGAGTGCAAGAAGAAGGGTCACTACAAGACGGAGCGTCCGAACCTAAAGAAGACAAGGAAGAAGAAGGTACTCCAAGCAACGTGGGACGAGTCCTCCTCCTCCGCCGAAGAAAAATCCCACAGTCGAACCTGCTCGCGCTAACCGCCTCAGAAAAAGTCGAGACCGAATCAGAATCAGAACAGGACGACGGCAGACTGACATTTTCAGAGGACGGTGAAATCAAGGTAAGTGGTTTTACTAGAAGTCAGTTGAATGAATTAATCTCTTATCTTTCTCGAGATTTGGCGAAAGCTAAACTCCGAGTCGAATCCCTCTGATAGGAAGTAAAACTCCTAAAAGAGGGAGCTGACTCTAGACCCTTAACTGAGAAGGTTCAAGAAGGAACCTCTACTCAAGTTGAAAAACTTGAGAAAGAGAACTCCTCCCTGAAAACTCAGGTTAAGGATCTTAGAGCGGCTTTAGAATGATTCACCTCTGGTTCCAAGGGTCTTGACATGATTATTGGAAAACAGAAGTCGGTTCTAAATCGATTCGGACTAGGTTATAGAACCAAATCTAGACAAAGATCCTACTTTGCTGTACTGAACCAGTCCAGACCTAAAGTTCAGGCATGGGTACCTAAACTATGCCTGAACAAACAAACTGGATCAAATCAATACTGGATCCCCAAGGACAAGATTCACATCTTGCCAGACCATTATCGTGGCTTTAGTCCAGGGGGAGCCAAACTGAAAATAATATTTATTGTTAGATAAAATTCAATTCTTGATTGCAATTGACTTGTTTGATTGTTTACTTAATTCCTGCAATTTACCATGTTTAGATTTAGGAATGGTTAGTTTAAGGACTGAACCAACTTAGCTGAAATTTGACAACATAATATTGGGTGGTGGTGAGATGATAGTACGTTAGGGAAACCAATTCTAATAAGGTCAAGTATTCTCTACATGGTCTTTTAGACTGGTGAAACTAGCCGAAGCTACCGATCTAAGACCCAAACTAGTTAGACCAGAATTTTTCAAAGATTAATTTTGAAAATGAAATTTCATTAAAAGGCTTTGTCAAGGAAAGGGTTGATGATCCAATAAGGCTACGGCCAAAGAAGACCTAGTGCCTCGCCAAGACCTGGAAGCCAATTATTGAAATTCAAATTCAAATTATTCTTTGTCAAATTTAAATCTAACACAAATTTTCAGTTAGTTGTAGATTTAAACATTCTTTTCAAAATAAATTCAATTGTTTTTAAAATTAATTAAGTTTTTCAAAATAAATCATGTTTTTCAAAAATTCTTTTATCAAAACCTGTCTCACAAAACCTATAAGGCTAACATAATTGAAAACCCTAGATTGGGTGAGACAGTAAAATTATACTCAATTGAAATTCCTTTATTACCTATATTGTGGTTTAATCCTGTAGTTCAGAACATAGTCAAACCATAGTCAAAGTAGTCAACCATGGTCAACATAGTCAAACCATGGTCAAAATAGTCAAACTATGGTCAAAGTAGTCAAACTATGGTCAAAGCAGTCAAACCATGGTCAAAGTAGTCAAACCATAGTTAAATCATTTCAAACCATGGTCAAACCAAATAACCATGGTCAAATGATGACAAGACAACAAAAAGATGCCCTTGTCCCTTGACCGGGGCGCCACGAACCTCGCGGGCGCCCCCAGTATCAGTCAAAGCAGCAAAAGCTGCAAAGACCAGGCTGACCGGGGCGCCCGGGTCACTGCGGGCGCCCCCAACCAGCACTAGTCACTGCCAAAGGCAGTAAGCTGCTGTCCCGGGCTCCCGGGAGCTCCCGGGCACCCCCAATAAACCGCCTATAAAAAGGCACCCGAATTCCCTCTTCTTCCCACACCAAAAACCCTCCTCCTTCCTCACTTCCTTCTTTCCAAAGAGATCAAGTGACACTTGTGCTTCCTCAATCTCAACCATGCCTCCCCGGAATGATTTCTTTTATGCATTTAGAATTATTTTCTTAATTCCTTTCTTATAAATGCATATTTCTTAACTTAGAAAATGCCGAGTGAACCAAGCGAACCCCGGTACCGAACCGAGTCCCGACCCTAGGTTCCCAATGTTAGAACTTTGTAATAAGTTTGCTCGAACAACCTATAAGCCTATCAAAACTAGCTATCTCAATAGATACTTTTTTACCCAATCTTGTCCTTTAACCATGAATGTTATAAACTTCTATCAACTAGACAATCTAGTGTTCTGCACTCATTCAATCAACACATCTTTATGTGTAGAATTGTATAATAACATAGTTCGACAAAACGATCTCATGTTTGTCACTACTGTTCAAGGGATACCCTTGTCGATCACCCCTACTTTACTAAATCGATTTCTTGGACTACGACCCTCCCAGTCCACCTTTTGTTGCTATCCACCTAGGGATCCTCCATTTGATGCTCCCTACTCTCTCACATTACTCTAGACACTCTCCACTCCTATTTCTATAGGGAAGCTAGACTCCCCGTAGCTAGACGATTTCAGTCCGTTGACCTTCAGGTCCAGGACTACGCCCTGTACAAAGTCCTTGTCTGCTGCATATTACCACTATCCACTAGGGATGTCGTAACCATGAGACCTTTTCATGCCTTCCTCCTGTATGCCCTGATCCATCATCTAGACATTGACATTGGCCTTCACATATTCCACGCTATCTTATATGCCTCCAGTGTCACGACTCAGGTTCGGGTATGCACCCCCTTCTGCCACATCATCACCTCCATCCTTCATCACCACGGTTGTGACATTACCGTAGGTGAAATAACCGCGATGACCGATTTTGACGAGATAGGGTTTAGGAACTTCTCTTTAGCTGGTATAGAGGTATCGGTCACCGGGGTTTTGACTTAGAGACGACAGCGAGCCGGAGATCAGATCGACTCCGACGAGGAGGTAGACGTTGACGTTGCTGATCTCGCAGCAGAGATACAGGACCATATAGACCAGCCTCCACCACCGACCATCGACCAGCGCTTCGCACAGATACAGACAGAGATCCACAGTCTCCGAGAGGAGGCCGAGGCCTATCACTTAGAGCAGATGGACGCTCGTAGAGTCGATCGAGAGGTAGCCGATGCACGATACATTGAGATGATGTCGCTTCTCAGAGCATGGCAGCTTGGCTCATCTGACCACCCTGGCCCGTCTTCATAGTTAGACTATTTCAGCTGATGCATTGTATTAGTAACTAAAACTTGACTCATGTTTGACCTGTATGACTGTGCTAATTCTCTCTATTGACTAGCTGACGTATGGAAATGAGTACTTGAGTTTACTACTTGATCGACAGTTAAAATTATGTTTGGTAGGCAGTTAGAATTATGTTTGGTAGAATAGGATTAGACTACTTTTTGGTTTTCTTACTACTTTACTCATTTCAAAATCAGTTTTTAAAAGTAGTTTTTAAATGCTTTCAAAATCAGCTTTTACTTAATTTTGAAAAGTTTTAAAAATAAATTTTTCGACTTAGTTTTATTTTAAAAACTACCCCATTCAAAACTAGGGTTTTTTTCGCAAATGGACTTAGCCTAGGCCCTAACCCTAGAACTGCATGCACCTATAGATTTAGAAGCCAGCATCTCACAAGCACCTTAGGGTACTTTTGATTGATAACCTAGAATGGGTTGAGATGCTTAGGTCTTTGCCTTAATTCAAGATGCTTTAAGTCAGTGCATCTGTAGTAATTGGGGCACTAAATACAACTTAAACAGTAATCAAGTTAAGTGTCAAGTTTAGAAAATCTAACTTGAACACATCACTTAACTTGACTAACCCTAGCGAAAACTACTGTTTATAACAGTTAGTAAGTAGCTAATTGGGTTAGACAGGACCCTAAAAGAGATAAGTAAAACTGATTTGGTTTAGTTCATATCCTGAATTGATTCAGTACAGCAAATTATGCAATTTATTTTTTTTGCTTTTATGCAAGTTAATTACCTTTTTTGCTATACTGCCTTGTTTTTGATATATGGCAAAAGGGGAGAGATAGGAAAGGAGTGAGTTTAAAAGTTAAAATTTTTTTCTTTTAAATCTAAAATTTCAAACTCTATCCTTTATTCAAAAAGCACTTAATTCATTTTCAAAAGTACAAAATTCTTCCAAGTTTTCAAAATTTTTCTAAGTGCTTAAACTTAAGTTTTCAAATTTTTCTAAGTACTTAAACTTAAGTTTTCAAAATTTTTCTAAGTACTTAAACTTAAGTTTTCAAATTTTCCTAAATATTTTAAACTTAAGTTTTCAAAATTTTCTAAGTATTTAAACTTAAGTTTTCAAACTTTCCTTAAGTACCTTAGACTTAAGTTTTCAAACTTTCCTTAAGTACTTTAAACTTAAGTTTTCAAAACTTTCCTTAGTACTTTAAAACTAAATTTTTCTAAGTAGTGCAAACTTAAGTTTTCAAAAACCTTTTTAAGTTTTCAAAAAGTTTCTGAGTACTGAAACTTAAAATTTTCAAAAAAAATTTTGTACTCAAACTTAAGTTTTCAAAATCCTTCGTAATACTTAAACTTAAGTTTTCAAATTTATCTAAGTATTTAAATTTTCTACAAGTATAAATTTTCCAAAAGTGCACAACTAAAATTATTTCGGAAATTATGTCTTTAAAGTTAAAGTTGAAAATTATTAAAATTAAATCCATCTTTAGACTTAGAATTTATTTTCAAAAACCCCACGAACTTTTGAAAAATCTAGGGGGAGATTCCTTCCAGGGGAGGAAACAAAATTTCAGTTTACTTGTTCTGATTAACTTAACTTTTTGAACCAGGGTTGCCATAAATCAAAAAGGGGGAGATTGTTGGTGCAAAAAGCACCCAAGTCGAACCTGTGTTTTGATAATGGCAAAAGGGTTCAAAAGTTAAGGTATAATGTTTATCTAACATGTTACTCAAGTGTGCAAGGAATGTCCTAGCGAAGGGCTGCTAGGCAACTGGCGAAGGAATGCCAGGATACAAAGCCCTAGCGAAGGACTGCTAGGCAACTAGCGAAGGAATGCCAGGGTACAAAGCCCTAGCGAAGGACTGTGAAGGAATGCCAGGATATAAAGACCTAGCGAAGGACTGCTAGGCACCAGGCAAAGGACAGCTTGGTACTGAAGACCTGGCGAAGGACAGCTAGGCACCTAGCGAAGGACTGTCAGGATCCGAAGACCTGGCGAAGGACTGCTAGGCACCGGGCGAAGGATAGCTTGGTAACCAAGACCTGGCAAAGGACCGCTGGGCAAAAGTCCAACCGGAGGAGCCGGTTGGCATCAGGTAAATTCTCCCGAGAGGAGTAGGTGAGGACGCGTTCCCCGTCAAGGGAACAGTAGGCGTCGGTTCGACCTAGGGTTCCATTTTGGAGACCCAAAGTCAGAACCAAGACAGCTAAGGCTGTATAAAACTAACATATTACTGCTTTATGTTGTTTTGGACTAACCCTGGATGTAGGACCGAAGGAACGAGTGTCTGCAGCTCAGAGAGCCTCAAAGGAGTGAGGCAGCAGCTGACTAGGGCACCCGGAGTGTCCCGAGCACCCCCAAGGTGAACACAAAACAAACGAAGCAAAAGGAGTGCTTCAACAGCTTATGGGCAGGGCGCCCCCCATGCTCCCGGGCGCCCCCAGTGTCCCGGGCGCCCCCAGCTTAAGCTAACGAAGCAAGCCAGCGAGAAGCCAATAGGATAAGAGCCTGACCCAGTCAACCCGGGCGCCCCCAGAGTCCCGGGCGCCCCTGTCAAAGTCTTATCCCAAGTTTGAAGGGATCAAAGCTGACCGAGTGCAACTCGGATCAGCTGACACGTGGGGTGGGGGGGCGCCCCCGACGTTCCGGGCGCCCCCAGGGGCTATAAAAGGGCCCTCAAACCCAAAGCTTCAGCAACTCAATTCTTCCAATGCATTCACGCTCGCGCTCTGCTCTGGAAACCTCCCGACTCGAGATACAAGCCCCGACGACGTCCCTCTGCTCCGAAAATACAATCTACAACGGACGTTGGTAATGAAGAGCTTCTTTTTCTTTTACTGCACTAGTCTTGTAATACATCCTGTAAACTGTTTTTGTGACATATAGAATTGCCCGCAGAAAACGGTCAACGACCGTGGGCCTTGGAGTAGGAGCCGACCGCGACTCCGAACCAAGTAAAAAACTTGGTGTTTGCGTGTGTTTGATTTAAATTTCCGCTGCGTAATTTCTCTAACTGTTAATCCGAACGTTTTACGATATTCACCCCCCCCCCCTCTATTGTTTCTCTCGATCCAACATTTATTAGTTATTTTACATACATCCCATCATATGAACTAATCGTAAATGAACTTATCATTCAAATAAGATGAACTAATCATTACCAAGTTTGTTAACGCATAACATAACTTTTCGAAAAATACTGTTCGTACAAAACGACAGTAACTACCACATGACAAAAAAAAACTAAACGAGCAAATACTGTTTGTACATAACAACAGTAACAAAGACAAACTCTAATAAACTAGATAAGTCAGCACTACTCCCACTAGGACAAAGATTAGCGCGGTCGTAAATACTATCCCTGTCATCCCAGACTTGATGAGAGGTAAGTTAACTTCAGGATCCTCCACAGATTCTATAGGATCCTCAGGATCCTCCTCGATTTCTTCAATTGGATCCATTTCTAGATCCTCTTTCGAATTCTTTAATTGGATCCATCTCGAATTCTTCAGGATTCTTCTCGAATTCTATAATTAGATCCATTTCTGGATCCTCTTCTAGTTCATCCTCAGAGTCTTCTAGATCATCTTTCGAAAAATTTTAGCGAAGTAGTTCTCTACACAGCTCGGTATATGAGATACGCCCTTCAAAGCATCCCCAGATACATCTTGCAGCTATTCCACAACGCCTCGACAATGAACGAATCAATGCCCCGATCCGGTAGTTATCTAGGACTGGAAACTCTTCCTGCTCGAGTTTCCAAATTAGTCGATCAAGCCTTCCCATATGCTCTTGGATTTTTTTTTTTAAAGAAGGATCTTATTTCAAGGAAAAAGAGAATCCATATTAGAAGGGGGACCGAACCTGACCTTCTAATATAGAATTACACAAACTTAAAGACATTTTTACAAGATGTAGCTCAAACCGAGAAGTTTTGCAGCAAGAAAGACCTATAGAATAGGTCTAAGCTATCACTGCCTCCACCACAATGAATTGCCAAACTTCCAGCCAATTTACCGCATCTATTAATTGAGAAAGAACCTTTCAGCTTCCAACCCCTTCAGTTTTGCAAGAATCTGATCAATCAACATTTTCCAGAGCAAAGAAAAAGCCCAGCAACTTTCAAGTACGGTTTGATATATTGTAAGAGCAGAACAAATACTCTTAGGGTCAAAATCAATGAGACCATCTTTACTTACAATTCCTCCTCAGAAACAGAAGCTGCAAAACTTTTAATACTGCATTATCACACAACATTGCCAAGTATCAAGACAATTAGTAATATTGCATTATCGGAATAATAATCAGCTTGTATATCCATGATGACCGAGGCTACACCATCAGCCATATAACAAACCAAAGCAAATCTGAGTCATCAGGATTCATTCAGAAATCATTTAATCCATCACAATTTTAGAGGAGCGAGATACATTTTCAAGCTGTCCATTGGGAACTTCATCTCGTACCTATTGAGATCTTCATAGCCAAGATAGAACATTTTGCAAGAAAACTTGAAGCATTTCATAAAAGAGAAGGAATATGATTCCCAGACATCGTTTGTAAAAATTGCACATGAAATCCAGATACAACGACAACAGCAACTAAGCTCTCCTTAAATAAGCTCTGAAAAGGAGGTAACCAACAAATTCCCCAAACCATTACTGGGAAGGAAGAACCCGAACAGTTGAACATACTTCTGTCAGAAACAAAACGCTTTCAGAGCACACTATGAGCAATTATCACACAGTTAATAGCAATCAGAACAGTTGAACCAATTGAAACTTATCGGAACATAGAGTACAACTACTGAAACAATATCAAATGAAACAAGAAGTATAAAATCACATATCTGCAATGGAATCAAATCCTGAGAGATCAATATTTCAAACTGCGTATTAAAAGCAAGTTAGCCCAAGTATTTATAATAATTAACTAGCAGCATATTTTGACTTTCTGGCAATTCTGACATAAGGCAAACCCACTCTATCCAGTTTGCAAATACCCAGAAGTGTTCTATTAATATCCGCAGATGAGAAAATTCTGTCTTCAGAGAAGGTAAAAGCAAAATTAGCTAGAAAATCCGCAGCTGCATTAGCCTCTCTAAATACATGAGAAATCTGGATTCGGAAGTTATTCAAAATATCTTTGATCTTTAAGATCAAGTGCCTGAGATCCCAAGAAATAAAATCAGATTGGAGAATATTCAAAGCAACAGCTGAATCCGATTCCAACCAAACCGGGAACCATAGGTTATTTATGCATATTTCAAGCCCCATAAGAATCGTTGTTAACTCAGCTTTAGTATTAGATCCTATTCCAATGATTCCAGCTTTTGCTGTAATAAAATGACCCTCATGGTGACGGATGATGACTCCATAAGAGGCAGGGCCTGGGTTCCCTTTGGAGCAGCCATCAGTATTCAATTTGAAGCATCCAAAGGTTGGTTTTCTCCACATAACCGAAGTGATAGTGGTCCTGACTGTATTCTTGAATTGAAAACCTAAAGACATAGCTGCATTCTTTAAACCTTTCCAATGCAATTGCTTGATCAATCCCGAAGTCATGCAAACTTGTAAATATTCTTTTATCCTCCAAATAATTTTACTCACACACGGCTTAAATCCTTTATGTTTTGAGTCATTTCTAGCACTCCATAAGTTCCAAAAAATTAAGAATGGAATAGCTTCCTTGACATGTCCAACACTTGACCAATACGGCCCTGTCCTCCAATTATCAAGAATTTGGTACCTATCTACTCCAAATAGCTGAGCAAAATATATCCATGTATCTTTAGCAACTACTCCATCAAAGAAAAGATGATCCCATGTTTCCATAGAATCACAGCACTGACATTTAGATGCTAGTTGAATTCCTCTCTTTTGCAATATATCATCAACTGGTAATCTTTTCCGTAAGAATCTCCATATAAAAATAGAAGCACTCGGATAGAGCAGTCTACTCCAACAAGCTTTCCATATATCCATGGGGGCTTGAGCATTCCTTATGCTATTCCACGCAGAGTTAAGTGAAAATTTACCATTATTTGAGGGAATCCAAACAATCGAATCTTGTCTGCTCAAAGAGCTCATCTTGCAAACGTCTAAATTTGTTAAGGAGGGGACAGCCATCTTCTTAATTTCTTCTACCAAGTCTGATGGCAAAATAAGTAGCAATTTGTTGACCTCCCATCCTTGGCTGTTAAAGAAATCCGAAACCTTGCAGTTAGGATCACCCTTTATATCACAAGATTTAAATAATGGACCACGGTCAAGCCAAGTATCAAACCAAAACTGCAGATTTCCTTTACCAATGATCCATCCAATGTTATTTTCAGCTAAGTTGCGGATATTTAACAACCTGCGCCAACCTGGGGAACTTCTCCAATTAATTGAAACAACAACAGGTGAGGTAGTTCTGCAATACAAATTAGATAGGAATAAAGCCCATAAAGATTTTTGCTCCCTAAATCTGAACCACAATTTTATTGTCATTGCCGTGGCAACATCTGTTAATTTTCTAATACCCAATCCCCCCTCCAACTTAGGTTTACAAGCCTCTAACCAAGCCACCCAATGAGTCTTCCTTTTGTCATTTATCATACCCCAAAAGAAATTTGCAAATAACATCTCAATTTGATGCAAAACTGAAATAGGAGGAAGGACTACCTGCAAAGTGTAAATCGGAAGCGATTCCAACACACTTTGAATGAGAAGCAACCTACCACCATATGTAAGCCTTTTGATATTCCATCCCAAAAACTTCTTTCTTATCTTCTCCACTAGAGGCTGATAATGACAGATCTTGCGCATCCCAGTCATAATTGGAACTCCAAGATATATAATAGGGAGAATACCCACTGAAAACCCAGTAATTGAAGCGATCAGATTCTTTCTAGCATCCGTAATATTTTTAGATGGGTAGAACATACTTTTCCCCTCGTTGATGGCCTGTCCAGAAGACTTTTCATACTCATCCAGAAACTTCTTTACTCTTCTCACATTATTAGCAGCTCCATTCATTAAAATCATAATATCGTCAGCATAAGCTAAATGAGTAAGCTTAACATCACATCCTGAAGAAAACAATAATTGCGGGAACTTGCCAAATAAATTGTCTAATCCCCTTGATAAAAATTCTGCTGCAATAATGAACAGTAAAGGAGAAAGAGGATCACCTTGTCTCAGCCCACGCTTAGATTTGAAAAAACCAGCTAGGTGCCCATTAATTTTAACAGAAAACCAACATGTAGAGATGCAGTGCTCTATAAGACTAATGAAGGCATTCGAAAATCCCAAGGCAACCATAACTTTGAAAAGAAAATTCCACTGGACTCTGTCAAATGCTTTTGCCATATCTAATTTCAAAATTAAATTTCCACCTCTCACATGATAGTTTAATTTATGATTAAACTCTTGTGCTAGCAAGATGTTATCTGAGATCAACCTTCCTGAAACAAAATCACTCTGTGAAGGAGAAATTATTTTATCCATGATAAGACTCAATCTTTTAGAGAGCAAATTAGATATAATTTTATTGGAGACGTTACATAAACTGATAGGCCTGAAGTCTTTCCATTGATGTGCATTATCTACTTTGGGAATAAGAACTATTGTGGTAGCCATCATGCCTTTTGGCATCACACCACCTTGAAAGAAATCCAGGACAGCCTCAAAAACATCCTCCTTAATAATTTCCCAGCAAGCCGTATAAAATTCCACAGAAAATCCATCTGGGCCCGCCGAGCTATTTTTAGACATTCCCCATACCGTTCGTTTGATTTCTTCCATATCTGGAACAGCAATCAGTCTATTATTATCAATAGAATTAAGCAGCATTGGAATATGGTCATAGCTAACATCTTGACAGTTATAATTCTCACCAGATAACAGTTTTTCGAAATAAGTAGCAGCAGAGTTATGAATCAGTTCCGGCTCTTCTAAACAAGCACCATCATCCCAAATTCTAAAAATACGGTTTGTCATTCTTCTTTTTTTAACTAGGCTATGATAGAACTTTGTATTTTTCTCCCCTTCAACTGCCCACTTCACAGCTGCTTTTTGCTTCCAAAATATTTCTTCCATATACAATGTTTTGAAGAGTAGTGCTTGTTTTTGAGATCTTTCTATTTTGTTAGTTTCTGAAGGGCTTAAATCATATGCCTTTTCTGCTTCAGCAAATCCCTGCTCTTCCTTTAAAATATTGGCATGAATGTCTCCAAAAACTTCCCAATTCCACCATTTCAAATGTTCCTTGAGTCTTCTTAATTTAGCTTGTAATTTCATCATCCCAAAACTGGCTATCAGGAGCAACCAGTTAAGTCTAACTGTTTGCAGAAAACTATGATGCGCAATCCACATGTTTTGAAACCTGAAAGAAGCAATTGGCTTTAAGAATTTTGGAAAAGTAATAAGGAGGGGACAATGATCTGAACAAGCACGACTTAAGTGTTCTATGCGCACTGAAAAATCATTTGCATTCCAAGAAGGGGATAAGAGAACTCTATCCAAGCGCTTCCAAATCTTATTATTTGTCCAGGTGAATTTATCACCAACAAAACTAGCATCCACAAGCTCTGCAGCCAATAAGAAATCATTAAAATCTTGCACCGGGCCCAACTTTGAAATGAAACCTTTAGAATGTTCATCTGAGTTGGAGATAACATTGAAGTCACCACCTACTAGCCAAAAATCATCTTCCATCGGTTTGATTTCCATTAATTTCTCCCAAAGAATAGCCCTTCCTGCTTGATTACACTTAGCATAGACGATTGTTATGAGCATTTTGACAGGAAAAATAGGAGAACTAATTTCCATATGCAAGAACTGATCATGATCATGTAAAACCACACAGTTAATATTAGCCTCAAACAAAAACCATATTTTGCCGGAGCAATTTGTAATTGAAGAATCAAAATCTAATCTTCTAGTAATAAAATCTTCATCTAGCACAATAAACGGCTCAATAATGCCTAAGAAACTTAAATGAAACTTCTTCTTTAAAAATTGAACTCTTCGCAAAGAGGCATGATTGCCCAAGCCTCTAATATTCCATATCATACCTGCCATTAAGAAAAGGTAGAGGAAGAACCTTTCTGGAATTGGAATTTACTCCTAGTTATCCTTTTGCTTACTTCTGGAATTCGCACATTACTGTCAGGCTGTTTATTTTTGCATGCAAGAACCTCAGAAATCCCAATCAGTTTACCAGCCACCAAATCTGAAGAATTTGCAGTTTTGGGATAAATTGCTGTTGTAGGTCTCTTGTGATCTCTCGTAACTGGTTTGCTCCTGACCTCTTTTTGCTTCAAATTATCTATGCTTAAACTCCTTTGCAATTCCTTTTTGTTTGAGTTATCTAACAATTCACAGGAAGCTCTTCTTTGCAATTGCATTTCATCTTCACTGACCAAATCTTCATCCTCCTCGAAAGACTTTGTGAATTCCTGCTCCTTTAGATTATCTTGATCCTCTAGAGGAATATCAATATCATCTTTACCGAAATCTTCTAACATCTGCAGATCATAAGGATCAGAATTATTAAATTCATTATCCATCTGTGAATTATTATCAGACATCATTAGAATACCACTATGCTTGTTTTTAGCTGACGTTTGCTTTCCTTCTTTTAACAAACAACCATCTGAATCATTCAATTCATTATTTTCCTGCATCTCATCATTAATCCCAACTACGATATCTTCATTAGAGCAATTGTCCATTACAGCATAATTATCAAAGCCTTCTTTAGCTACTTGATCCTCGTCTTCTAATTCAGCTAGAAGTTGGAACTGGTTTATATTTTCATTGACAACTTGCAATTTATCAGCAGGAATTAGATTCAAATTTTTTTGTATCCACTTCTTTTTCCCTTTATGTATTAAAACCATACCTTCTTCTTGCATGCCAACCTGAGCCGGATCAATATCTTTCCCTTTACCTATATTTAAATCCACTCTCAGATCTTCTTCACTCTGATTTGGAACACTTTTATTAGACATCCAAACAGGTTTGGGTTTATTGCCATTTGTATAGCATTCCTCAACTGAATGACCTAAATGTTTACAATCAGTGCAATATTTTGGCAATTTTTCATAAACAACCTTCTGAAGCCGTTTCTCTTCTCCAATACCAATCCAAAAATCCTCTATTTTCGTCTGCAACACGTCAAATTCAACACAAATTCGAGCTGTAGACAGTTTAGAAGCATTTGTCGTATTTTCATCAACTTTAATAGGTTTCCCCACGATTCGACCAACCGAGAAGAGACTATGTTTGTTGAACATATGCTCTTGGATTCCAAGACTTGGGCGGTAGTCAATCTCCTCTATCTGTTCCCTTAGCTTATTCCGTCGCACATCGCGACGAGTCATTGTGGTAATAAATCTCGGCATCTGGAATTGAAATGCACAATGTCAGTACAAAACTGATAAACCAGTAACAAAACTAGTTAAATTCAATTCACATATATGCAAAAACCCACAGAGTCATAAACAAATAAGAAAAATAAATTTTCTTGATTTGGGAGCTCTATTGGCTAACACATTGGGTTGATCGATTAGGAAATCGAATCTTTAGTCTGGGTCCATTATGTTGGATCGAGAGATGCGAGAGAGGGGGGGTGAATGTCGCAAATCGTTCGGATTTAAAAAGAGTAAGTGCGCAGCGGAAATAAGACACAAGAGAAATGCTAACACGGTCGTTTTACTTGGTTCGGAGCCTGTGTCGACTCCTACTCCAAGGCCCACGGTCGTTGACCGTTTTCTGCGGGCAATTCTATACGTTCGAGAAAGTTTACAATCACAAGTATTACAGAATTAGCTTCGTAAACTTAAATGAATATTTCGTTACCGACGTCCGGTGTAGATCGGAGTATTGGAGCAGCAGGACGTCGTCAGAGCTCGAGATGGAAGATTTCTGGAGCGTGTCGTGGAAGCAGAAGAGCGTATGAAAGTCGCAGTGATTGATGCTTGAAGAAGAGGGTCGAGGGTCCTTTATATAGGGCTGGGGGCGCCCGGGATGCTCGGGGCGCCCCCCCCCCCCACGTGGCTTTCGATCCGGCGAGCCCTCTGGTCAAGGCTGATCTCTGCTTCTTCGGGATCACCTTTGACTGGGGCGCCCGACGCGCGCGGGGCGCCCGGGTTGACCAGTCAAGGTTTCATCTTCTTCGCGAGGGTGAGCTGCTGCAGCTGCCAGTGGCGTGGCACAGTGGGCGCCCGCACACGCGGGGCGCCCGACGCGCGCGGGGCGCCCGAAACATCCGGGGCGCCCCCAAATGTGCTGCTGTCGGGGCGTTTACTTGCTCTGCTGACTTTGGGTTGACTCTAGGGCGCCCGAAACATCCGGGGCGCCCTGCTCAGCTACTGCCTCACTCCTTTGAGGCTCTCTGAGCTGCAGAAACACAGTCCTTCGGTCCTGCATCCAGGGTTAGTCCAAAACAACAATTAATAAGTTAATTTTACACAGCCTTGGCTGTCTTGGTTCTGACTTTGGGTCTCCAAAATGGAGCCCTAGGTCGAACCGACGCCTAATGTTCCCTCAATGGGAACGCGTCCTCACCTACTCCTCTCGGGAGAATTTACCTGGTGCCAACCGGCTCCTCCAGTTGGACTTTTGCCTGACGGTCCTTTGTCAGGTCTTGGATACCGGCAGTCCTTCGCCAGTTGCCTAGCAGTCCTTCGCTAGGGCTTGGATACTAGCAGTCCTTCGCCAGTTGCCTAGCAGTCCTTCGCTAGGGCTTGGATACTGGCAGTCCTTCGCCAGCTGCCTAGCAGTCCTTCGCTAGGGCTTGGATACTGGCAGTCCTTCGCCAGCTGCCTAGCAGTCCTTCGCTAGGGCTTGGATACTAGCAGTCCTTCGCCAGGTGCCTAGCAGTCCTTCGCTAGGGCTTTGTATTCTGGCAGTCCTTCGCCAGGTGCCTAGCATTCCTTCGCTAGGACTTTGTCTCTGCACACTTGAGTAATATTGTTAGATCACAAACAAACTTAACTTTGAATCCTTTGCCAATATCAAAACAAGGTTCGATATGGTGCTTCCTGCACCAACACATTATCCTCATTAGAACTAATCTAATCGGACAGGGATAACTTATCTTAGTCGTTAGCTCATTTAATTCAAAGTCAATATCTATTGATCGAATCAAACAAATCGTCTCTGGTTTGTATCATACTAATCTGGTTAAACCAACTAAGGATTTGAACCGGATTAGGTCTGATTGGACCAATTAGATCTGGTCAAATTAACTAATGGTTTAGACTAGACCCAAGCCTATTAGTCCAATCTAATCTAATTCAAATCCAAGTCTAAGTCCAAGCCCAATTCATTTAATTATTGAAAGCATAAACCCAAATAATTAAAGCAGTGGACGGCGAACAGAAAAAAATATATAATTTTTTTTTCAGATGCATTAAAATAAATTAAACGAATTGGTTTTTTTTAATTCATCTGAACGAAACATATAGTTTCGTTTTCTATCCACCAACATCCATTGCTGCCGCCGACTTGCACGCATACGACCTCCACTGCGATGCAGACGTCGGCCAAGGGAGATGACCAATACCAGAGTCGGTCCTAGCGATAGTCAACTCCGCCGCGATTTTTTTTCACCGTGACGAACGCGGTTAATCGCTAGCGTGCAACCCGGCTGAGTGGGATCGTCGATTCACGACACTAACAATTAGTTTACCAACTCGGAAAAAGTTCGCCGACACAAAGTCGCGATTTTCAGGCAAAGTAATTTCATGCTACTTAGAACCTTACGACTCTGATACCATTGTTGATCTAAAGCATGAAACCGTGAAATAAAATTTTGTAAATACGTAAACACTTACAGGGGTTCTCGCACATCCTTCGCTCCTTCGTGCTCGTCGTCGGAAGAGTGATCACACGTAGATCGGAAAGTTCTTCGGCTTTCACAAACCAAATCCCACCAACTCGTTGGATGTTGCCCTTCTTGAGTTTTCCTTGCTCTCTTTCTTGGACGCACCTCCTCCTCTTTTATAGTGGAGGAACTAAGGAAGGGGAGGGGGAAATGAAGTGGAGACGTGGGATGAGAAGTGGAGAAAGTGGGCACCCCACATCTCCCACTTCCTACATGTTTTATATGCCATCTTACTCCCCCTTGCTTTCTGAGTTCGCCTGGTGTACATTTTGTTAGTGGGAGCCCTAGGGCCAATTATGTGATGATTGAGTAGGGACATTTTGTATCATATTCTATCATTAGTAAAGGCATGTTTGGTTATTATACTTACTTTGTATTTGTGCCAAATAACTAAGTATAATAATGTCCTTATGTAGTAGGTTCTTATCTACATCATATCGCTTGGTTGAATCGATAGTGAGATGATGAAGAGAATACTACACTAAACTATTCCTAATCGAGCATTAATATTCAAGGACAATATTAATGCATGGAGACTAGCATGTAGGTCAACTGATGACTTGAGCTCACAAGTCATGGATATGTGATATCAAGTTGACACATGGGTATACATTGGAGAATGTGTACTGAATTGACCCGCCATGAGAAAGTTTCATAGATTGTCATATGAGTGTCATAAACTTTCTCATGTGACTATTTGTGTGAATAGTCCTTAGACCTGAAGTCACTACGGTTCCCTACATAAGGAGTTATGTATTTTGGTATCGTCAAACGTCACCCGTAATAGGGTGGACTATAAAGGCGATCACAGGGTATGTAATGAATTATGTGGAGGGATGTGAGTGATGTAGATGAAATCTATCCCTCCCATATGACGAGAGTGATATCTGTGGGCCCCTTGATTGAGTAGGACTACTAAAACGCATGGTCATTCTCGAATGAGTCAATATGAGATATTGAGCTCATTTGTTTGAGTGAGTCTACTCGGGGATCAAGAAACACAAGATTGACTGAGGATGACATGGTCTATGCCTCATTGGTCAATCTAGATATCAAGGATAGAAAGACAAGGTCATACATTATCATAGTCACGGAGGTTTAGTCGGATCTCGACTTTTCTTGTTACTTGGGTAGCAATGATGCATTGCTAGATGTCGCTCATTGCTTATGTGTCTAAAGTGTTTTGGCGCATTGCCAACGTCACGAGAACCTATTGGGTCACACACAAAGGACACAATGCTTCGGGAAATCTAATCGGTTGATCTGAGACCGAGTTAGGAACTCGGGAGACCTGAGCCCGAGTTGAGAACTCGGGAAATCTGATTCTGAGTTGGGATCTCGGGAGGTCAGTTCGGGAGCTCGAGTTGGGAACTCGAGAGTGTGGGTCGGAGCTCGACGGACTAGGTCGGAGCTCGGCAGACTGGGTCGGCACTCGACAGACTGGGATGGGAGCTCGGCATACTGGGTCGGCACTCAGCAGACTGGCTGGGAGCTCGGCAGACTGGGTTAGCACTCGGCAGACTGAGCTGGGAGCTCGGTAGATGGGTCGGGAGCTCGGCACTCGGCAGATGGGTCGGGAGCTCGGCACTCGACAGATGGGTCGGGAGCTCGGAGCTCGGGAGACTTGGTCGGGAGACCAAGTCGGAAGCCTGAGAGGTCCGGTCGAAATTGCATGAAGGAAAGAGAAAAATCTCTTTTCATTGGATGAAAAGATTCTTTTCTTGCATGGGAAAAGATAAAGTGCCACATGAAAAGATGTGCTCTTTATTGATATTAATGAAGGAAACCAAAGAGACACAAACCTCTTCATATTCATGGGATGATTATAAAAGAGGGACTTGTGACTTTGGATGAGACCTTCTTCTTCTTCCCTTTTCTTCTTCCCTCACTCATCTTCCTCTTTTGGCTGAAACCCTATTGTAGGGTTTTTGGTGTTCTGCGAGCTACCTCAAGTTGCTAACACAACTAAGATAGCTCTCCCGAAGTTGAGAGATTGTGTCCGTGTGGATACGAATAGAGGCACGGACGCTTGAACGTGCAAGAGATCCGGCGCATCTTGGACGAGCGGGATAAGCAAAGGGCACGCTCCAAAGGTATACTCTTTAGATAGATGAACTTTGTATGAGTTTTCTTTCGTATGGATCGCTTGAGAATTTTTATTTCTGTTACATTTTTATATTTTGATACTGGGAGAACCGAACACATCTCACTTCAAGCCGTACCAAACTATCAATGTTTTTTCTTCCTATGTCGTCCTTCTCCCCTCGTCTTCTGAGTTCGCCACCTTCGATCCACTAAACCAACAACCATTTAACTACGTCGAGTTATCCACCAAACCAACTCAACTATGTCAAGTCAATAAGCTCTACCGTACGTTCTTATGTATATTGTTTCAAGTCCCTATATAATTAACGCACATATCAAAATCATTGGTAAAAGTACCAAACTAAAATCATTTGCTAAACACACTGGTTAGACATGACCACTTTAGTATATACATGTATATATTTAATCAAATATCATTAATTTTTATATTAATCACGAGAATGGGAAATCACTAGAGGATCTATATTTAATCAATGAACATTGTGCTCGTAGATCATAATAGAAAATACATTATTTAAAATATAATATAAAATGGTAATAATAAATTATATAAAGCAAAACAAATAAATTTCATAGTTAGATGCAAAACTCAGGTAACTTACTATAGAATTTGTTGCCTGTTGTATTAATGTGCCAAATCACATAAAAAAATAAATGTGTATGCGAGATCCCATTAATTTTTAAATTTTCTAAAAATTTTCAAAATTTGAGTATAAAATGATTTTAGAACCTCAGTTAACTATATCAGTTGATTATATATCTCAGTCAACTAATAGAGACATTGAAAAGTTTCATTCCTTTAATCATGATCAAACTCTAAAACATTATATACAGAAAAAATAATACTAAAAATACAATTTTTCTATATAAAATTGTTGTGCATCCTAAACTTAAATAAGGGGAAGGGGAATCAATTCGTTTGTATACACACCAATGATATAAAATTCTTAATACAATTTTTTTTATATAGGTACGATAGAGGGAGAAAATGATTAAGATAGATAAAGTTGATCATTAAAGAAGAATCCATAATATCAAATTTAATGGGGAGTTATCATTTTGTCTACTTTTTCTATTACCAATGTTTTTACATCAAAAATATAAATATATATTGATTTTGATATTCTGGCAACGACTTATATCAAATCATGTATTTACGATTTGTGTAAAGTGCGAAGATAAAAAAAAAACTCGATGGTAATTACTCCAGGCGTAATAGAGGAAGACAAATTGCATTTGTGGGTTGACTGGTCTGAATCCCTACGATCCTGTCGACGAATGAGTTGGATTTCCAACTATACGACGTGCCCCCATCTGTCGATGGAGCTATTGCATGTAAGACAGAGGGCTAAGCTGAATACTTCAAAGGGTGAATAGCTCAATACCCGTAAGAAAGAGATTGTTAATAACTCGTTGGAAATATTTTCGGTAAAGGTTCTCCGACGGTCAAGTCAGAATTTAGGTGAAAAAGAAAAAGAAAAAAAAATGAAGAATACTATAAAACACTGTAGCTTGCATACCTCCGTGTGAGAGATGAAGGATTCTATATATAGCCGGGAGAATCGATCACTTTTATCCCTACCCTTATCATATGCGGGGACTAAGTCAGGGAAATGTATCAGTTGGCCGACCGACACTGCGATTTTCGGGCTTTGTAGGCGACTTCATGGTATGACCTTATCTATTTCACTGCAACTATTAGAAATCGTACTAAGCCGGCGAGATTTTCACGATTCCTGACACAAGTGGTGTCAGGGTTGGGTCGGCGGACGCCGGCGATTCCCTGCATCCACACGCTAGATGTCAGAGAATTTGTACAAGCACTGACAAGAGAAACAGCCAGGAATACGACATGCCGAGTTGCAGAACACTCTGATGTTTGTCGATCGACGCCTCATGGTCGCACCATCAGACCCTCTAGAATGGAGTTTTCCCTCTCAGGGAGAGCAATAGGGGGCTTCTAAGTGGAGAAGCGCCAGTCGGAGTCTGATCGAATCGGAGGACCCGATCAGGGAGTAATCTCGACCGGTATATGACGACCAATCCCAGATCGGCATTTGCCGACCGGAGGTTTAACTCCTCGGCCTGGGGCTACGACTATGAGCTCGGTGTTCCTTCTGAATGACCAGGGTGGTCCAACCTGATTATCCCGGGGGCCGATTGGCTTTCCAAACGGAGTTGGCATGGCTGGGCTGACTCGAACATGGATATTAAGGACCGTGTTTTCTCCCGTGTCGGGACCCAATGCCCCACGTCCCTTAGGGTTGTGCCCATCAGGGGCGGATTCTGTGTCTGATATGCCTTCCTAATCTATTGTGCTGACCAAATCGTCGTGTCTCCGTCAACTATGATGGGATCACCATAGAAATTTTTCGTCGGCCAAATTGCATCTAAATTGCGTCTGTCAAATACATATGAGAAAGGTCTAATAAATTGATATGCAAAATCAAGTCTACACGGTTAAAATAAATAATGAGTAATGTCAAATACATATGAGAATGGTCTAATAAATTGATATGCAAAATCAAGTCTACACAGTTAAAATGAATAATGAGTAATGATATGTTAAAGAAAAAATTTAAAATGAATAATGAGTAATGATATTGTTCCGGAAGTAGTCGTCGACGATGGTCAGTCGTTGAGGATCAGCCCCTACGGAGATTACTATGTCGCCGAAGAACTCGAGAATCCTGCCAAAGTAACACAAGCGTTAGGGGATACACCGGCAAGGGTCCGGCGGAGTCCACTCCGATGCTCAAGTTAATAGGGTGTCCAAAAGAAAAAGAGAGATAATGCGTAAAGATGAGAGATCGTAACCCCCGTTACGGAAGGGGTCGAACTTCCTTTTATATCCCCCCGTCGGCAGACTGATTGTGCCTCCTTTAGTGTCGCCACGTTTTCGATCTTTAGGCCGCACCCGCCGCTTTCAGTGATAAAGGGATATCCTTTGAAATAGTCTGCATCATTATCACTTTTTCTTTAGTTGCGACACTCAGGGTTCCCGATGTCAGCAATTGTGGGGACTCCGCCTCCCGAGGAGGGTTCGGGAGTCTTCGGATGTGGTATCTTCTGAGATACTCTTGGGGCCCTACCTCATGGAGATGTCTGACCTTCCTGAGGGCGAACTCCAAAGGGGGGCCTGGGGCCCGGGACGAGAGGTTATACCCAGCCCCCGGCTTCTTCATCCCCAGAGCCGGGCACGGGCTTTCCAACCCCATCGCAAGTCCCTCCCTTCAAGTTTGATCGAAGGAAGTGTGGCTGACTGATTGGACTAGTATCGGGATGAAGAAGTTGCCTTCACTTAAGTATGCGCGACTGCGCCCGTTCTCTTCCTAAGCAGGGAAGCTTTTTTGGACTATATCCGTCCCGTCCAGAGTTGTGAGGAGCCCCCCTGTTCGATGTCTTCTTCTTTTCCCAAGGAAGCTTCTCCGCTCCCCGAAGGCTCGTAATGATGCCTCTTTTTCTGAGATTACAAACTCCTGATTTTATGTTTGGAGGGTAGTGGGGTGTCCGCGCGAGTGCCTTATTGCCACGTATTACAATGGCTACCCCCCCAAGTCCCTCTAGACGTGAGTGGGTCCCGCAACCCCTCGACGATCGGTATTCTAGACAAAACGGTTCCTAGCTTTACACGTGTCTTGTTCTTATTGCGCCTAAGCGGATGCCTGCCGGGATATAAAGGGGGAAAAACAGGCACCGATGTCCATTTTTGGCTCGGCGACAGGGGGTGCTTCGTCTTCCTCTCTTGCAAGGCTTCTTCTGCGCGTGAGTAACCCGTCATCTTCTCTTTTGCTGTCTAGGGGTCATGGAAGGTTATTGGGCGGAGTGGTATGAATCCGCCTCTTCAAGAGTGAGGCCCGAGGCTTTGCAAGCGCCACCGAGACATATGGGGTTCCGGCCGAGGTGACGATGGTCATCCCTATGGTAGACCAGAAACCCATGGAGCCCCCCCTGGCATGCTGACTTTCTTCTTAGGACAGATGGAGCTAGGGCTTCGTTTCCTCATTCCCCCCTTCTTTGCGAACATAGCCTCTTATTTTAGCATTCCGTTGCACCAGATGGCTCCCAATGCCTTCGCCCAGATGGGGGGAGCATATATCATTTTCAAACTTTTCGGTCTTCCTCTGACTCCATCCCTTTTCCATTCCTTCTTCACTCCGATAGGATCAAGAGGAGTTTTTAGTTTCACGGCCCATCCGGGCCATAGGTCCTTGGGAGGGTTTCCTTCGCCGCACAAGGGATGGAAAGAGAAATTCTTCTTCGTCCGACTATCATCATTGCCCTTCAGTCCTTTGTGTTGGATAGCTGATTTGCCAGTTCCTCCCTCCTTGGAGAGCTTCTTTCGTAGCCCAACGTATCATCGTGCTAGAGAGGTACTCTCGGACATAGAGTTCAGCAGCCCAGGGCTAGTTCAAAGTGAGGAACTTATGTACCGGGCGGGTCTTAGCCCTAACGTGACGCAGATTAGTTCCTCCCTAGGTATGCTCATCTCCGTCTTCCATTCACATTGGTTCTGACTGATGCTTTTTTATGTTTGGCTTCTGCAGAGGAAGTCATGTATGTCAAAGCGATGAGTCAGTTCATCAAGTGGGAGGAGGCCAAAAAGGAGGCCCTGAATCCTTCTCTGATTGTTCCTGACATTCCTCCCACCTCCGCCGAGTCCGCCGAGCGGCCCCTTGTTCCGCCTCATGGGGTTACCTCTACCGAAAGGGTCGATGTTACTGTTATATCCCCCAGCCACGGAGTCAGCGCCGCCAGCCCAGCAGGTTGCCTTGGGAGCAGGTTCTCCCATCATGGGTGACCCTACTTCAGACACGAGCAGCCCTGACAGGGGGGCACAGAATCTGCTTCCTCCGTCCCCCGGTAGTCGTCCAGCCCCTCGGCCGGCAGAAGCGGCGGCTCCCCAAGGCATGGGCCCTTCTTGGAAGAAGCGTTGTCCCGTCCGTTCCTCTTCCCTGCCTTCAGTGCCTGAGGAAACGATTCTCCCTGCCGAGGTAGCTTCGCCTACTTCGGCCTCACTTGTTTCCATCCCCGAGGTGGCCCCCTCCCTCTCCGTCGCCTCCGCTGGTACCCCGACGGGTAAGGAGGCGTCACGTATTCAATTTCGTCTGAAACTAGATCGATTAAGAGAGAGGTTGGATGCAGCGTTAGAGGCCTCCATGCGGTCCCTCTCCATGGTGCAATCGGGGGGACTTCGACCGCTCGAGCTTTGCCGGAGGGGATTTCGTGTCCTGACGAGAGGGACTCCAATTCCACCAGCTCCGCTGCTGAGGCTCCTGTCGTCCAGCATCCTTCTGTTCATCCGCCCTCTCCGGATCGAAGAGCAGGGCGACGTACCCTGTCCTCCAGCCGAGGTAGTCGTGCGGGCCTCGGCCGGGCCGCTAGCCAGTCTTCGGAGGACCCTTCTGCAGGTACGCATTACTATAGTATTTGCCTGTCTTTTCGGTGCGGCTGCTAATCCTTTGGTGTGACGTCAGGCGGCTGAGGACTGCCTGGTGATCGGCCGGGGCCTGTGTTCCGAGCCCCAAGCGGAGGCCTTACTCCAGCGAGCCTTGAAGGCGGAGGCAGCCGCGGCTCTTGAGCATTGGTCCGGGGTGAAGCAGGCCAGCCACAACAGGGCTCTTCGTGAGGAGGTGGGGCAGCTGAGGAAGCTTTTGCATGATACCGAGCAGGCCCTCGAGAATTCCCGACACCGGGAACGTCTGGCCTCCGAGAAGGCCGTGTCGGTCACCCAGGATCTCCTTCAGGTGACGCAGGAGAGAGACCAGCTCCAGGTGAGAGAGAAGGAGCTACAGAGCCAAATGGAGTCTCGGCTCCTGCTGGCTACTGACCGTGCCTTTGCCCTGGAGGATGACCTAGTCCAGGCCAGGGCGGATGCACGGGCGGCGTCGGAGCAGCTCAGGGAAGCCCTAATTGAGCAGGATGATATGTCTGCTGAACTAAGGTGGCTGAGACGGTCCGTTGAGGTTTCTGCTTCTAGAGAGGCAGAGAGGGGCTTCAAGGCGAAGTTCCTGGGCTCGGAGGAGTTTCGCGCCATTGTAGCCGAACAAGTAATGGAGCGTTTACAGCAGGGCTTTCATGGGGCCCTTGGCGGGCTAACGAAGGGAAAATTCTTACCTCCCGATGATGGCCCAAGAATGTAAATACCCTTTGACTTGTGGACAGGTCTCTGCTTGAGGCCTCGAGTGGCCTGATTATGGACAAAATGTCGTTTATCTTTTTCCTTTGTGTGCGAATGACGTGCTCTTTGTTTTTGCGTGTGGGCTCCACCAATCGACTGCCTTCGGGGCGGATACTAGGAGTCATATCCCTGCCCACGGCATTTTATGTCGGCGAAGTCTCGTTGCTGGCCCATGCTCGCTAAGGTGCAGGGGTGGTTTCTGAACCGTCTCCTCCGTATTATTCGCAATCTCCTTGATTGGACCCATTAAGAGTCGCGGGTTCCGAGGCGCAGTAAGGGCGCGTCAGTCGAAAAGACGCTTGGAGTTATGACACTTACCACGCTTTAATTGCTTTGGGAGAATCCCCGCATTATAAATAGGGGGTGGGGGAGCCAGCTTTTCCCATCCCTCTGGTTTTCGCTATCTCCTTGTGTCATTACGTGTATCTTCCATGTCCTGGGCGAACCCTAGTGTTGTGCTTGTTTGAAGGACTAGACAGGGGTAGAAGCCTTGGTATCCTTCCCTTTGCTGGGGAGCATGGTGGAGATGATGCCCGGGGTCTCGCTGAAGATTCTCGGGGAGGTGGAACTCCCTGCTTGTCCGTGGAGTTCGGAAAGGACCTTATGTGGCCCTCCAGGGGGCATGGGGGAGATGACCCATCCTGCTGATCCCCAAACCCCTGGTTGGCTGGTGGCGGTATACCCCACGCACCATCGGCTTCTCGCGAAGACGAAGGTATCACTGGGGTATGTCTGTAAAGCCCAAAAATTTCCTCAAATAATTTTAAAAATATCCTAGGATTTTTCTGAAATTTGTAGATATTTTTATGGAATTTTTCCATAAAAAGAAGTGCCAAAAATAAAGAAGATGAGTTGGTAGCCTTAGATGAGTTTTGAACCCACAACCTCCGCTAGAGTAAACCCTTGGCATGGCTCCACGAACCACCAGGCCAATGGGAGTTTCATTAAAAGAAATAATCGAGTATTCTAGATATGTATTTAACTTAGGATTTTTTTTACAACTTAATATAAATAACGAATTAAAGAATTAGAGGAGGAGATTTTAGGTTTTCGTGAGCCAAGGGTGCAGCGCCGACACCCCTCCTCCTCTCCTCTTCCTCTTCTTGCGTTTTCTTCCTCTTCTCCTCTTCTCTTGCCACCCAAGACAAAGGGGAAGCCAAGGGAAGGTCTCGAGAGGCCCTATTCTCTACGGGGACCCTCGTAGACGCGAGGAGAACGCCAAGAAGCAAGAGAAGAACGTTGTAGTTCGACGTTTCCTCAGGAATTTCAGAGTTTATTCGTAAGAAAAACCTAGCACAGGAAGTAAGTATCCCTCACCTGCGGTATAAGTAGTTTCGGTTGCTTTTTCATATGCCTTATTTCCTTGTATGTATGTTTTACGATTAGAAATCGTAAATTTATGAACAAACACGTTGTGCTACCCGTTAGTTTTGGGTCATGAAGCACGTTAGGTGTTTGTTAAATTGTTCAGTTCAATTATTGCTATAGAAAGCATTAAAGAATAGAAATTCTTGCTTCAGTTTATGATCGGGACCAAGGTCCAACGGGATTGGCTCCTAGTTGCCCCTAGGTTTAGATAACCTAGTAAAAGCAAGAATCAGAAGAGAAAAAGAAAAGTATAAGAGAACTATTTTATTTTCAGTTGGCATTGTACTGGACTTCGGTCCAGGGATGGATTGTACTAGACTTCGGTCCAGGGATGGGCTCCAAGTTGCCCCTAGGTTCAGATAACCTAGTATGGGATGGGCTCCTAGTTGCCCCTAGGTTCAGATAACCCTAATGGATTCGGGATTTGCTACCTCGGATTTATTAGGGATGCGCGCACAATTAGTACATTGTCAGGCCCACAACAGTTGATTATTACTTTCACCTACTATATGTATTTAGTTTTCAGAAATTCATATTAGCATGCGGTGAATTTAATAATTAGTTTTATGTTAGTTAGTTTCAGTTTCAGTTCAGATATGTATGTCATACTATAACTTACTTTTCAGTTTTAGTTCAGTATGTGCTATGTCTCAGTGATATGCCATGACATTCTATGATATGTATTCTAGCATGAGCCTAGCATGATTACTTATGGATATGAGCATGTATGTGCATAGCATGTTTTACAAAAGCATAATTTGAGTTTTTATAGTTTTGTGAGGCTAGATGGTACTTACTAAGCTTTATGCTTATTAGTTTGCATTTCCTTATACTGCAGATACAGGTAAATGAAAGCACTAGTAGTGGAGGCGGCGGGCTTGATGCAAAGTGTGTGTGATGGTGGAGTTGGAATAAAAGTCTTCGGAACTTGCAAAAGCATAGAAAGTCTTTATTATGCTTCTTTTAGTTATTCCGCGCAATAAATTATGTGAACCATGTATGAA
>JAGFNQ010002031.1:0-55712 GCA_024364735.1 Boesenbergia rotunda | reverse complement strand
GGGTCGAGACAGGGATCAGTTCCTCCTCGTCTATCTGCATCTGCTCCCAAGACGCCCTGTATAGTATATTCACGGAACTCCCTATGTCCACAAAGATGCGTTTTACCTCATAATTGGCGATGCGAGCCACAATAACTATGGCGTCCTCATGTGGAGCTTCCACTTCTTCGAGGTCGGATGATCCAAACGTGATGGTGGGGCCCACCCCCGGGCTTTGGCTTGTTCCGATAGAGTAATTTTCCAACTGTCGGGTGTATGATTTCTGGGCTCGGTTAGAGTCGCCCCCGGTAGGTCCTCCGGAGATGACCCCTATATGGCCCGAGGGGGGGCCTCGCATAGGAGCTTTGCCCTTCTGAGGATCTTTCTCCAAGGAGGGGGACCTTCGGGGCACGGGTCCCCGGCTCCTGCCCCTGGATCGCGATCGGGACCGCCATCGGATTTCGTTTTCCCTGGCGGGCCTTCGCAGGGGGGAAAGACTTCGTCGTGGCGACCTTCGGTGGTACCCCGTCTTGTTCCATTTTTTACGCAGCTTGGCCTCCTCAAAGACCTTCTTTTTCAGGGCGTGGCTCTCTTCTGTGGAATGAGTCGAACTGCTATGGTAACTGCAGTACTTGGTCGATGTCTCCGGCGGCTCAATGTCTACTGTCTCCACCACCCTACGCCTACCAATCAAGTGATCCCTTCCAGGCGGCAGGTCTTTTCCCCTCACTGGAGCTGGGGGCTTCTTCATATCCGACCGGGGAGTCGCGGGAAGAGGAACTCCGGCTGGATCCTTGCGTCGAGCGTACTGTACTTCCTCTACGTTAACATGCTTGACCGAGCGTCCTAGCAAGTCATCAAAACTAGCAGGGGGCTTCTTCACCAAGGATCAGAAGAAGTCTCCTTCCGCGAGCCCTTGAGTGCAGGTGCTGACGAGTATCTCCGATGTTGCGCTAGGTACATCCTGTGCCACCCGATTGAATCTCTGTATGTATTCCTTGAGTGGTTCCTTAGGCTTTTGCTTAAGAGCGAACAGGTTGAGTGATGTTTTCTGGTAACGCCGGCTACTCGCAACATGGTGGAGAAAGGTTGTCTTGAACTCTACGAATGAGTTGATGGAACCTTGGGGCAGCCTCTGAAACCATCGTTGCGCTACGCCGGACAAGGTGTTCAAAAACACCCGACATTTTACTCCATCCGTATATTGGTGCAAAAGCGCTGCATTTTCGAACTTGTAGACGTGATCTTCGGGATCTGTCTTCCCATCATACTCAGGGATTCCTGGCCCACGAAACTGCTTTATCATGGGGTCTTCCACAATCTCTGACGAGAAAGGGGTGGAGGGAGTCTTTTGAAAGATCTTGAGTCCATCCCTCCTTCCCGGTCCGTCGTCAAGCTTCTGAGCACTAGAGGCTACTGAGTGGGCTTTTTCCCCCTCTACAGGAGATTCCTTTCGGGGGCCCTGGGCTACGCCATCATGTCGCCCCACCGGGGTCACGGACCTTCTGGGGGACGAGGCGGAGGTTCTGGGGATCTCCTCCCTCCTCGGACCCGCTGGTTGCAGAGCTGCCTATTCAATTTGATGTTGTTCCAAGGCTTCTCTGATGGCGTTAGCTACCCGGCGGTCAAATTCTTCTCGCGTGAGGGTGAGGGGTTGTTCCTCCGGTCCTGCCATCGACGCTCTTTCAGGTGCTTTGTTGTTTCCCACAGACGGTGCCAAATTTGTTCTGGAAGGAGTCGTCGGCGATGGCAGTTGTTGAGGATCAGCCCTGCGGAGATTACTATGTCGCCGAAGAACTCGGGAATCCTACGAAAGTAACACAAGCGTTAGGGGGCACGCCGGCAAGGGTCCGACGGAGTCCACTCCGATGCTCAAGTTAATAGGGTGTCTAAATGATGATGAGAAAGAGAGATAATGCGTAAAGGTGAGAGATCGTAACCCCCCTTACCAGAGGGGTTCCACTTCCTTTTATATCCCCCTGTCGGCAGACTGATCGTGCCTCCTTTATGGTGGCCACGTTTTCGGTTTTCAGGCTGCACCCACCGCTTTCGGTGATAAAGAGATATCCTTTGAAATAATCTGCGTCATTATCACTTTTTCTTTAGTTGCGACACTCGGGGTTCCCGAGGTCGGCAGTTGTGGGGACTCCGCCTCCCGAGACGGGCTCGGGAATCTTCGGGTGTGATGTCTCCTGAAATACTCTCGGGGCCCCACCTCATGGAGAAGCCTGACATTCCCAAGGGCGAACTCAAAAAAAGAAGGCCTAGGGTCCGGAATGAGAAATTATATCCAATCCCCGACTTCTTCATCCCCAGAGGCAGGTATAGACTTTCCAACCTCATCAGTTACTATAATTAGTATATATAGTTTATTTCTAGTCAACACGTATTAATATTATATTTAGTAGATACTAGTTATATAGAATTGTAGATCATATATAGTTACTACGACATCATTGAAAGTAAAAGTATTTTCAAAAAAAAAAACTGAGACGGATGGAATATTATTTTGATAATAAATAAATCAAATTTGCAATTAAAATAAAAAGGTGTCCTTTTAACTTTTCCCAAAAATATTTTACCCTATAATTGAAGTTTTCTTTTGAAATCTTCTTTAAAATTTTAAATCGTCAATTTATACTTTATATAGGAAAACTATAAAAACCTTCTCTAAAATTTTTAAATTACCAATTTATCTTTTATTAATACCGTGGATAATGATCCCCCACGCCTACTTTGGATTTGTCGGTGGTCAATAGATCGATCATGCTGCCCTACGACACTATTTTCATGGAGCATGTCATCGTACAGCTGAGAGACATATCAACCCGCCCCTTTCCCCAAAACGTAACTCCTCTCCCAAATCCAAAATCCTGGATCCGTCCTAATATCATGCCATATCATCTCTAGAGTGTTTAGAAACTAGAGTGCTAAGCACAGTTCTTTGTTTTGGGAATGACAACCAAAGCATCTTCCTTAGTAACCAAAGTGCGTGGGTATTGTCATTTTTATGTCAAAATCTAGCAAAGTTAGTGAGTTTGTCCTCTCCACGCGCTAGCCACAGTATCCAAGTTAGTAAAGATTTATCTCTTCCATGTTAATCCTAGGATGAGTTGACAAGGACATTAGAGATGAGCAAATTACTTTTTACCACCATAGTAACCAAAGTGCTTGGAAACTCAAGCAATGCTCTCAACTTTAAGAGTGCTCAGCATCTTCCTCATATGCTAGAGTGCCCGACCGACAATCCAAATACCTTGGGTGATCGGCAGCGGCGAATCCAGACAGAAATTTAAAAGGGTGCTCAAAGAAGAAATTTAAAAAAATATTTTTTCTATCAAATAAATATATCAAAAGACTAAAATACTATTGTGTAAAAATTTATGCATACCATTAAAATAATTATTCTTAGACATCAAATTATGAATTATGATACAGTTTCAAGATGATTATTGTAATAGATTATAGAAAAGGAAAGAATATTTATTAATTATATTGAAGTAATAAAGAACGCTAAAATATAGTTACTAGTATTAGCATTAAAGTGATTGATTATTTTTTAAATGATAATTTTATAAAAAAAGTTTAACAAATTTAAAACATCACAATTATATATATATATAATTGATCAGGTGCGGACCACGGTGACCATCAGTGGACATCATCGGTGACCATCGGCGGCTTTCGGCCGCCGCCCTCGAACAAAACTATAATCCAGTGGGTGAGCGATGAATCTTAGGGGTAACGGTGAACCCGTTGGGTAGCGATGAACCCGTCGGCATTAGATAACGACTGATCGGTCAGGTTGACCGATCAGGCAGCTGTCTGATCGGTCAGGGAGGTCCCTGACCGATTAGGAAAATCAATTCCCTATATATATATATCTATATATATATATATATATATATATATATATATATATATAAAAGTATAAAATATTCAGAGAAGGGGGTGCTTACGCACCCCCTCGCTCCCCCTTGCCTCCGCCGGTGGTGATCGGCAGTCCATCTTCCTCAACAAATTTGTCCCCGTGGACATGGCGCGATTGGTAATGACTTATTTGGGTGATCCTTCATTTTTCGGGTTTGATTCCTCTTTGGTAAAGCGTGCAGTATGCTGACGAAAGAAATCGCCACAGACTGTTGCGTGGTCGGGCCATCGGGTACCGATATCATCAGTGGTGAAGTCACCACGTGTCTCCGTCCCGCGATTTACCCTCGTTGACCGATGAAGATTCTCGTTGAAGGCTATAGAACAGGACCGATCAACCAAACAGATTAATCGAGTACAAACCTGAATACCCCTTATAAATTAAAAAAAAAACCTTTCTCAATCTCCAGTGCTCTCTGGCACTTGAGGGTCCGACTCACGACCACATGCTTAGAAATCTCTACTCGGGACTATGGTTGAGCTTCATACACAACTTGCCCCTCTAAATGCCTCAGACTTCTCCTACCTCGTTGCCAGCCCCAATCATTCTTGGGCATAGTTCTGACAGGAACGTCCTGCCCCGTGTAAGGTACGACCAGAGCAAATGACTTACAATTAGAAAAACACACTGTCAAAAGGAGTCACTGCAGTATATATATGGACAGTGAGAAAATTTGAAATTTGACTAACTAAGAGTTTTTTATATTCATTCACTATATACAAAATCAATTAAATAAATAAGTTTATCAATTTATTAAATTAAATAAATAAGATTGAATGCATATGTGTTCAACTTCTTAATGATCATGAATAACAATTATAAATAAAATTTAAAATCTATTTTCATGAATAAAATTTTTATCAACATAACAAATAAATAAAGAATATTCAAAATGAGTAAATTAGCTCAACTTCAATAATCAATTAAATAAGTTTAAAATGGTAAGAATTTTAAACAATCAAATAATTTTGAATTGAAAATTCAATAATATCTAAACGAATCAACCTCAAGTCGAATTTGGACCAAGCTCAAATTCCTTTTAAAAAAAAAAGTCAAGTTTGAACTACTATTTTGACGAATTTATTCATGTCTTAGTTCAATTACTTTATTAAATAAGCAGGAACACAATAAAACTTAGGTAGATCATAATTTAGTAAGCACCTGACAAGAAAATGTCATGGTGGATCATGATTTTGTGTGGACTTAGACCATTACTAATCTTCTCTTCACTATATTTATATTTTGTTTTCTGTCTCAAGTTCCACCATCAAAGTTTAGCTTTTGTTGGGCATCTCCGACGCTCTTGATGTGCGTTAATCCGTGCAGATTTATCCACGTCAATGAAGAAAGTTTCATCATCGAGTGGGAATGGCCACAGAGTGGGAATTAATTAATTATATTTCGACAGCAAATTATATATCGAAAATGAGGATAAAATGGGGATTTGAAAACTCTAAAAGGCATTCTAAAGAAGGCAACAAGAAATTAATTGAAGTTTATCCCCACCATTTCAACACTGGAATATACACCAGCAATGTGTGGTCTGCTTAATTAGTTACAACTCAGTTAAAGTATATATATATATATATATATATATATATATATATATATATATATATATATATATATATATATATATATATATATATATATATATATATATGACTCCAAAAGTTGTTCTACTAGCTAGTGGTTTAATTTGCTGGATCCACATTAAGTACACTAAGTATATTTAATTAAATATATAATTGCGTAGCAAACCCTACTTCAATCAAATGGTGATGCCAATTGGTTTAATAATTCATCAGAATTAAATGATGTTTTTTTGTTTTAGATTTTACTATTCCACCTGCTCCAGCACGAGGAAAAACAAGTTCCCCAGATTCGTCCAACACGCCTGCATGCACGTTAACCCGTGTGCATCAACGGACACTGATCATGGCCGACGTACAACCCCTCCAATGGTCAGTGCAGGACTACGAAGAAAAACCTTTTAAAATAAAAATAATGTGAGAGATCGAGAGCCTATTACAGCTGCGCACATCAGTAAAAAAAAATAATGTGAGAGATTGAGAGTTTGGACGTGAGCCTACTATAGCTGCACACATCAGTAAGAGATCACAAGGAGAGCAATTAGGGCACGTGACGACGAGGAGTTCGCGAAGGGGCTTTGTCGCCATTAAAGATCATCATACGCCTTTATGAAGGACGGACGGGTATCATTGCAGTACCACAAAAATCATAGAAGCGTTTTTGGGAAGACAAAACCAAAAAGAGAATTGGCTCGAGACCCGACTCGAATTCTACAATTCTCGGACCCAGTATAACTGCCAGGGAAGAAGTAATGTGTACAGGGACCCGTTATGACATAACTTCTTCATCGTGGACACCAATCTAATCAGTCAGCAACATTTCCTTCGATTAGACTTGAAGGGAGGAGCTTGTGATGGGGTTGAGCACCCCGTGGCTGACACGTGGATGGAAGAAGCTATGTGGAAAGAGGTGTCAAGTCTGAACGACCCTCTTTCCGAAGCTCCCCAGACCCTCTAGGTGATCCCTCGAGACCCCAGCGGGCAGACACGCCCCGGGGATCAAACCATAAGAGGCACTCCCGAGATCACCTTGGGAAGTCATGTCCCCAAGACCACCTCGGGAAGGCAAAATGTCCGGGATCCCCCGGGCCAGAAGACCCCGAGATCGCCTCGGGGAAGCGAAGCCCAAGAAGCATTCGGCCTCAAGGAACGGTCCCCCTTTCTTCGGATCTGCGGATAACCATCACCAATTATCACGGAGTTATCATGACCTATAATTGTCGCAACGATCTAAACTTAATGACGGCGTGGACCGTTGCAAAGGTTATCCTGTAACCGACAAATCGGGGAAACGTGGCAAAGATCGTGGAGACTCGTGCGACAGCCGCAGGTATAAAAGGTACTCCAAATCCTCCGGTAAGGGGGTTACGTATTCTCTACTACACGCATATCTTCTTTCCCACTTTTCATCTATTAGATCGAGGCACTGACTTGAGCGTCGGAGTGGGCTCTGCCAGACAACCTCCGGCGTATTCCCCTAATGCTTGTGTTAATCTCGCTAGGGGTGAGCGTTTCCTCTAGCGTCAGCGTCCGCGTGAGCTGAACCCTGGTAACTGGCCGTCGACGTCGATTCCTTCCGGAACATAAAGTATTGAAAATACAATGTTATACTAGAAAAAGACATATAACTAGTTATCGTAAATTGATAAACAAGAGCTAACGTATATTCTATAGAAAATACATACCTTTCAAATTAGTGGATGTCTGGATCACTACAAAAATAACATTGAATAGCGACGGATATATAGTATCCGTCGCTATTACTGCGATTCAGATCAAACCCCTAACTATAGCGACGGACTTGGTCAAACCCAAGTTTCGTCGCAATTTTAAGTTAAAAATGCAGACTCAGTCCCCCCCCCCCCCCCCGGCGGCCACGCGATCGGATCGACTCTCTCCCCATCTCCGGCACTTCTCCGTCGTACCCCGCACTTCTCCTCCGACGAACGCTCCTCCGATCCCAGGTACAGTGGTTTTTCTTCCTTGTTTTCTTCTTCCGTGGCGGCGTTGTCTTCTCTGGTCAGGTGCGGCCAGTTACGTCCGCGCGTGGATTGCTGCTGCCGATCGCGGCTTGGCGCGGCCACTCGCGGCTTGGCGCGGCCACTCGCGGCCCGCTGCGGCCGCGCGCTGCCTGTTGCGGCAGCAGATGCCGCCGGCCTCAGCTGCCGACGGGCGCAGCAGGCACCGACCCTAGGATAATTAGATTAATTAATTAATTAATCTAATCAATTAATCTGTTAATTAATTAATCAGATTATTTGTTTAATTAATTAAGTGATTAATTCCTTTGTTAATTGATTAATTGAGTAATTGTTTGATTAATTAGATTAATTGTTTGATTATTTAGATAAATGGATTGAGTGATTAATTAGATTAATTAATTGATTAAATTGTCTTGTTTGATTAATTAGATTAATTTTTAGTATAGCATCAATATCAAATTTAATTATGGATCATAACATGTGTGGTTTGATTAATTAGAATAATTTTATTTGATTATTAGGCTAATATGTCTTATTTTATAATTCAGATACAATGTATCCGAACAAGTCATAGATGTATAATAGGTTAGATAATGGATTTATCCGTGACGAATTTTTTGCTGGAGTGGAAGAATTTGTGAACTTTGTAAAGTGTCATCCTGAGTGTTTGAATGGCGCGGAGTTAAAGTGTCCATGTAATCAACGCAAATGTAGAAATACAACTTTCCGTGATGAGGATACAGTGAAAACTCATATCTGCAAGTATGGGTTTGTTCCAGATTATTACAACTGGTATTGTCATGGAGAGTCGTATGTATTTGAATTTGGTGGACCTTCTGTTGCTTCATCATCAAATTCAATTGGACCAAAGACATCATATCGGCCTGCTGATGCAATGCAATCAATGGTTTACGATGCAATGAATGCTTTTGATCAATCAAATGTAGATCAAGTACCTACTTCTGAAGTTCAGAAAATGTATGACATGTTAAAGGTTAGTGAAAGAGAATTATGGGAAGATATTCCTTCTGGTCATTCTCAATTATCTGCTACTACAAGATTATTGAATATGAAGGCGGAACATCATTTCTCAGAACGATGTTATGATGACATATGTCAACTTATGTCAGAGTTGCTTCCAATAGATAACTGCATGACTGATTGTTTCTACAACACTAAAAAACTAATCAGAGACTTGAGTTTGCTAGTTGAGAAGATACATTGTGGTGTCAATAATTGCATGATCTATTGGAATGAAGATAGTGAGTTGATGGAATGCAAAATGTGTAATCATCCACGTTACAAGCATGATACTCGCATGACAAATCAGAAGAAGAAGAAAAATATTCCCTACAAAGTCATATATTACTTTCCTTTGACTGTTAGACTCCAACGTTTGTATGCATCAGTAGCAACAGCAAGTCATATGATCTGGCTTCAGAACCATGGACATGATGGACACATTATATGTCATCCTTGTGATTCCCCTACATGGAAACATTTAGATTCAACATTTTCTCCCTTTGCTATGGAACCACGTAATGTAAGACTTGGACTTTTTGTAGATGGATTTCAGCCATTTAGAAGTTATGGATAACAATATTCATCATGGCCAGTTATCTTAACACCATACAACTTACCACCATGGATGTGCATGAAAGATGAATTCATGTTTCTTACCATGCTAATTCCAGGTCCTCATAATCTAAAAGGGCAAATAGATGTATTTTTGCAACCTTTGATAGCTGAGCTGAATCATTTATGAAATATATGTCTGGAGACGTATGACATCACAAGTAAATCAAATTTTATAATGCTTGCAGCATTGTTATGAACTATTAGTGATTTTCCTACGTACTCAATGTTATCAGGATGAAGCACGGCTGGAAAGTTAGCATGCCCACATTGTATGAGTCAGTTAGATGCATTTTCTTTGCCTTGTAGTGCAAAGATTTCTTGGTTTGATAATCATCAGAAATTTTTACCTCTTAATCATTCATTCCGAATAAATAAGAAACATTTCAAAAGAAATGAAGTGGTTAGGAAACTACCCCTAGTTGGGATGTCAGGCGAAGAAATATTAAATGAAATTGTTAGTTATGGATTTCTACCAGTATATCAGGATGGTTCAGATGATATCAACAAGTACATTGTTAAAGTCAACAAATGTGGTTGGAGGAAAAGAAGTATTTTTTGATAGCTTCCATATTGGAAATATTTACTCATTCGGTATAATTTTGATGTTATGCATATTGAAAAAAATTTCTTTGATAACATCATTAATACTGTGTTGAATGTGCATGGGAAAACAAAAGATACAACAAAATCACGTGAAGAATTGAAACAATTAGTTAGCAGGCCTGAGTTGCATCAGAATGAAACAACTGGTAAATATCCCAAGGCTTGTTATACATTGGACAAAGAAAGTAAGCAAGCATTGTGTTCTTGGTTGAAAAATATAAAATTTCCTGATGGATATGCCTCTAATATGTCTCGTTGTGTGGATACAAACAAATTTAAATTGGTTGGAATGAAAAGTCATGATTGTCATGTGTTCATGCAAAGATTAATTCCAGTAGCTTTCCAAGAATTACTTCCTAATAATGTTTGGCAAGCATTTACAGAATTAAGTCTTTTTTTTCAAAAATCTGACTTCCAGAGTTATTACAGTATCAGATATGTTACGCCTTCAGACAGAGATTCCATTAATAATATGTAAGCTTGAGCGAATATTCCCACCAAGTTTTTTTGATTCAATGGAACATCTGCCTATTCATTTACCTAGCGAGGCACAGATAGGTGGTCCTGTACAATACAGACAGATGTATCCTTTTGAAAGGTTTTTTAGAAAATTAAAGAATAATGTGCGTAACAAAGCAGGAGTTGAGGGATTAATATGTAATGCATATCTGGTTGAAGAAGCAAGTTCATTTTGCTCGTATTACTTTGCTGAAAATGTGAAAACCAGCCATCGAAAGTGTTCACGCAATCAAGATGACATTCCATCATTTGACCCAGACATTCTTTCTATTTTCAAGTATCCTGGAAGAGCAATGGGTTCAACTCTATATAGATGGTTAAATGACCAAGAATATCATATCGCCAGGACATATATCCTTTTAAACTGTGAAGATGTCAAACCATACCTAAGGTATTATCTCTTGTTGCCTTAAAATTACTATTCCATAATATAATCAAATTTCTGATATGATATCAAATGAACTTATATGTCAAGTTATATGAACAATAGTTGTACATTCAAAATCCATCTATAAGTGCAAATGAGGTAGATCAGAAGATAGAAGATGAATTTGCATTTTGGTTTCAAATATATGTAAGTGAGTTAATATGCTTTTCTATGTTCGCAATTATTGATTACATATTAATCTAATTTGATCAACGACCGCTATTATAGGTGAATGATGATAGAATTTTAAATGTAGAAGACGAAAGAATTAAAAATCTCGTATTTGGACCTCTGCGTACTGTGACCGTCTTCTCAGGTTATTACGTGAATGGATACAGATTTCATGTGGGCCAACGTGATTCAGGAATGCTAACGTATAATTCTGGTGTTTGTGTCAAAGGATCAACAAACAACAATGATACTCAATTTGACTATTATGGCAAGCTAGAGGAAATTATCGAGGTTGAATACCCAGCGTTACCTTTCAAAAGATGTGTATTATTCAGGTGTTCTTGTTATGATCCAACTCCAAGGACGGGCACTAGGAAACATCATTTATACAATTTAGTTGAGGTTAATTCAAGCAAAAGATTCAACAAGTTCGAACCTTTCATCTTTGCGGTGCAAGCTGGTCAAGTATTTTATCTCGAGTACCCAACTAAAGAAGATGACCAAGTGAATGGCTTGTTGTTTGTCAAACGAAGCCTAGGTCAACCATTGAAATGCCAAATATGATAACTGTCCACAACTCTGATGCTTATCAAAATGAAGAAGCTATAATGAACTCCGTCGATTCAAAAATATAATCATCATCACAATTACTTATAGATGATAATGTCTCTTACAATGAAATTGATGATGGTGAAATATCTAGCAGTGAGGAGGTCGATGTATCAACGGATTCAAGCGATGAAAACTTGCATGTTAATTTAGTTCCATCGGATTAAGATCAGTTCTTTGTATTGAAATGAACTCTATTGTTTGTATTGAACATGAACTCTGTTGTTTGGTTATATTCAATTATAAGCACTTAAAGAATTGTCTACTGTTATTTATTCTATCAGTCATTATTTTTTCATCTTCTTCTCTATCAGTCATATTTTTTTTTCAAATTTGCATGTATGAATCTACCTATTCTTCTTATTTGCCTAATATTATAAGTTTGGATTTTTATAGTCATGTCGTCTGGACAGAGACCCCTTGATGATCAGATTACTCTCAGAGTCGTCGGTGACTGGTAAGTACATATGTAATTCTTATATAATTGAGGTCAAATTTTGCTAATATATTTCATTTTTTGCTACAGTTTTGTACCAGATGGTCACCAGGTCTCCGCATATATTTCAAACAAATTTAAAGAAAGATTGTCGACTTCTACCACGTGGGGTCATATAGAACATGAATTAAAAACTTTTTATTACGGTGAATTTTTGGTAAGTAGTTTAGATATATATTTAATTTGATGTTAGAACTTTTTTGATACTAACCATATATATTTTACAGAAACGGTATACTTGGGAGGAGGGTGCAGAGGAGGAATTCAAAAGAACATGGAATGCCTACTGCTCCAAATTGTACAGGAACATGGTCTACAAGTGGAGAAAGAAGGTAAATAGACCTTCAGAGGTCCCTGAGACTATTTGGGCAGCATGGTGAGCTATCTGGGATGCCCAGCACTAGAAAGATAATGCTGCGATTGCTCGAGCCAATCGCAACTCCAAGCTTGTTGGCCCCACTATCGAATCCACGAAGCACACGGCTGTATCCCGTTCCATTGTTCAGCATGCCACTGATTTGGTAAGTTTTTATTTAGGTTATTATAAACATTTAGTATGTTTTTTTTGATATGTTTAAACATTATTTATTTTGTGTATACAGGCTGCTGAGTTACAGAGACCTCCCACTAGTTGAGAGGTATTCAGCAAGACCCACAAGAAAAAAGATGGGTCATTTGTCGATCGATGCTCCTTAGCAATCAATGTAAGTATATTAATTATATTTTATTTATTTCGACATTTTATATAGATTAATATAATTATTATTTCATAGGAAGCAATGACCACTAGAGTTGCAGAGACAATGGTGTCTCAGCCTGCTGTAGAGGGGGAGGATTCATAGCCTCTTTCCACCGACGAGGTGAATCAGATTTATTATGATGTCGTCGGTGGAAGGAGGAAGATCACCCTATACAGCCTGGGCTCTCAGGCAAAGATTACATATGATCAAATGAGAGTTCCAGGGGTTAAGGGATATCCAGGATCCTCCTCCTCTTCCTCTAGTGAGATTCGTCAATTGCGGGAGGAAAATGATGCCTTGTGGACTCGACTCACGTCGATGGAGACGACGTGGGCCGAGAGGGATGCAGTGTGGACTGAGAGGGACGCAGCGAGTGATGTTGAGTTGAGAGATTTACGGGCCCACCAGGCACACACTGAGGAGTTAGTGTGTCACATGCAAGCTTTTGCAGCGACCCTATCGCCCATGACACAGATGCCCGCCCCTCCCACCCCTCGTTTTGAGTCTCAGGAGACACAGGATCCTGAGGATACCCCAGAGGAGTAGAGATATTTTAGTGGTATGTTATATTTTTTCTCTATATTTTTTCAGTAACTATCTAGTTTGTTATTATATTCATCAGTAATTATTTCTTATTAGTTCATTTTCGTTTACAGATTGTAGATTATCAGAGTTGAATTCAGATATTGACTCGCTTGAAAGGTATGCATATTGGATATTGTTTCTTAATTGTTTCTTATTTGTTCATTTTCATTTACAGATTTAACATTATTAGTGTTATATTTAGATATTGACTCTATTTAACTTTTATTTATCTTCTATTGTGCAGGAATATTTTCCTGTTATCCAATATTCACTCTGATATTCATGTATGTATTGTTTCTCTACTAAACTCTAATATTCATGTATTTACTCCGACTTTTGATGTATTCAGTTCTTGTTTGAATATTAGTAATGCATGTTTGGATATTAGTAATGAATGTCTTGATATATTCAGTTCTTGTTTGGATATTCATGTACCTTCTATTGTGCAGGATTTGGATTTGGTATGAATGTATATATGAATGATTGGATTGGATATTTGATATGAATGTTTGTTTGGATGTTTGGATTCGGATTTGGATTGAATATTTGATATGAATGTTTGGATTTGGAAATGTTTGGTATGTGTGTTGGATCTGGAAATGAATGTATATATCTGTTGTGTTTGTTTTGTTTGTTTAGTTTGGATATTTGTAATGTATTGAATGTATATATGGGAAGGGGAAAAAGCAATAAGCAGTTGGTGAAATTTTCCAGAATTTGTGATGGATTTTTTTAAATCTGTCGCAAATTGCGACGGAATATTGACTATTCCGTCGCTATTAGCGATGAATATTTAGCATATCCGTCGCTAATAGTGACGGATAGTCAATTATCCGTCGCTAATTACGATAGAATAGCGACAGATAATTGACTAATCCGTCACTAATAGCGATAGATATTTGACCGGCCGTCGCTAAACACTAATAGCGACGGAATACGTCCGTCGCTAATTGATGTTTATTTTGTAGTGGATATGATGAAAAAAATATACAAAATCTAAAAATGATAATAAAAAAAGTATAATACAATTAGAGATGTATATAATTATAAAAAAATAATATCAATATTTTTAATTGAAATATAGAAAAAAAATTAAAAGCTAAGATAAATGATAACATACCTCAAAATGATCTAATCAGCAAGGGAATAGTCAAGATCTTGAGTCTCCTAAAATTCCAAATGATGTGAGTGAAACATCTGTAAATTCAGAGAGAACTTCACTACAAATGCTTGCATATGACGAATTATATCCTCAGTTCGATCTTATCACTCGAACATCTTCAATACCTCTGCATCTCTCTTAGCCATCGTCTCCTCCAATGACTACTTCCAATGACGAAAGTCGAGTTTGTAGGTCTGTCTTGATTTTCTTCTCATAATGATTGTACCTCACTAGATGAGGAGCAAGAACTAGGGCGCTGCCTGATGCCTAGAGTGTTAGTGTTAGCCTTAGAGCCAATTATAAGATAATTATCTAGGCAACATTTTGTATCATATTCTATTTAATAAAGGCAAAATTTGATTATAATATGTATTTCATGATTGTAACGACCCGGAAAATTCTCTTAATATTTTCTTAAAATATTAAGCATGTTTAAATAATTTTCCAAGGGACCTAGAAATATTAAGGAGAACTTAGGCCTAGAAAATCCATGTTTTCTCATTTAAATTGAGAAAACTAAGTACCAATGAGCTTTAAATGGGCTCCAAAAATGGGTATTAATTAGGTAAAAATTTATATAAATTGGGTAAAATTAATATAAATATAAAAGAATTTTATTTAGGAATATTGGCATAATTATGGGTGATTTTAGGGGGATTTTCGGAATTTAAAAAAATAAAAATAATAAAATAAATGAAATAAAAAATAAAATAAAAATAAAGGTGCATGAGCCAAGGATTGAACCTTGGACCTCTTGTACAACCATGTATGCACTAACCAACTCACCTAGCAAAGTATTGTTAGGAGGGAATGAAGTGGATATTAGTTAAGGCATAGAAGAAGATGAAGAGTCATGGAGAGACTCTTCATTTGCCTCCTTAATGGGCTATTAAAGGGGGGTTTTGGGAGTTACCTCTTCTTCCCATCACTTGCATTTCGAAACCTCTCCCTTCCCTCATCCTAGCCGAATACCCAAGGAGGGGTTCTCCCTTGGAAAAGCTCCACAAGAGGTCTTATCTCCAAGATCTAAGAGTTTTCCCAAGGATACAAGGACAAGGAGGCAAGGATCCAAAGCTTTTACAATCTTCTTCTTCTTCCAAGGTTCGAAAAATCAAGAAACTCAAGGTAAGACTCCCTCACCTGTGGTATAATAGTTCCCTATGATTTTTATGATTTTTAGTATGATATATAGTGGTTGGTTTTCGAATTGGATGTTGAAAGGAAAGAAAACCGAGACCCTCATGTTTAAGGGTTTCGGCCACCATGATTTACAGGTCTATAATTATGCTAAAAATCATGATAATGTTATTTAATGTTCCCTTATGATGTGTAGAGGTTAAGTATAATTTTTGGAAATTTTTGGAGTACCCTAGGACACCCTAGGGTTTCGGCCAACATGAAAGAAACAAAACTAAGAACCCTCATGTTTAAGGGTTTCGGCCACCATGATTTACAGGTCTATAATTATGATAAAAATCATGATAATGTTATTTAATGTTCCCTTATGATGTGTAGAGGTTAAGTATAATTTTTGGGAATTTTTGGAGTACCCTAGGACACCCTAGGGTTTCAGCCAACATGAAAGAAACAAAACTAAGAACCCTAAGTTTAAGGGTTTCGGCCACCATGATTTACAGGTCTATAATTATGCTAAAAATCATGATAATGTTATTTAATGTTCCCTTATGATGTGTAGAGGTTAAGTATAATTTTTGGGAATTTTTGGAGTACCCTAGGACACCCTAGGGTTTCGGCCAACATGAAAGAAACAAAAACTAAGAACCCTAAGTTTAAGGGTTTCGGTCACCATGATTTAAAGGTCTATAATTAAGCCAAAAATCTTGATAATGTTAATTTATGTTCCCTTATGATGTGTGGAGGTTAAGTATAAATTCTGGAAATTTTTGGATTACCCTAGAGACCTCATATGTTTCTGCCAACCTCAAGGGCCCAAGGGTTAGGGTTGAGCCTTTAACTTCAAGTATATGTTTATGTGTTTCCATGATAAGTATGATAAGTATATGTTCAGGATATGAATGATGCCATGATAAGAATGATAGGGTTATGATCACGATAAAAATGATGCTATGATATGTTAGGTTCATGATATGAATGATGTCATGTTAAGTATGTTATGTTTATGTTTAAGAATGAGGATGATGCCATGTTTAAGAATGAAAATGATGCCATGTTAAGTATGTTATGTTTATGCTTAAGAATGAAAATGATGCCATGTTAAGAATGAAAATGATGCCATGTCTAAAAAAATGAAAGTGAAGAATGAAGTTAAGGTTCATGCCTTTAAGGCATAATGATGATGTTAAGTATAATGAATGAATGAATATGCTATGAATGATGATGAATGAAAGATGATGCTTATGTCTTTAAGGCATAAATATGCTAAGACGGCAAGGTCGATGGTCGACGGTACGACGGTCGTGAGGACCGGTAAATGGGCCGGTAGACGGGCCGAGCCGTAACAAGTTATGCTATGTTAAAGATGCCATGAATGCCATATGAATGATGAAGCATGAAAAGTATTTTACTTTATGTATGGGCTTGTACCGGACCGAAGTATGGGTCCAAGGGATGGGCACCTTAAGAACGCCCCGGTTTTGGACTACCGTAGCTGTCCACGGTTCTGGCACTACCGGAGCTGTGCAACAGGGATGGGCACCTTAAGAACGCCTCGGTTCGGGGACTACCGACTATGCTGTCCTTACCCTAGTAGGTTGGGGCTCGCGACCTCGGACTTGCTAGGGATGCGCGCTATGATGTATGTATGTGGTACAAGCCGGGGACCCCAAATGATGTTATGATGATTATGTTTAAGCAATGAAAAGTATGTTTTAAAAGTTAAGCATCCTTATGTATATGCATTCCACTCATGCATCCATTCATGTTATGCATTATGCTATGTTGATAAGATTTTATGCTTACGTTTCATGTTAAGAAGTATGCATGAGAATGAATGAATTATGTCATGCTTAGAATGTTCACTATGTTTACGATATGCCATGAATTATGACATGCTTAGAATGTTCACTATGTTTATGATTTATGCCATGAATTATGCCATGCTTAGAATGTTCACTATGTTTATGATTTATGCCATGAATTATGCCATGCTTAAAATGTTCACTATGTTTATGATTTATGCCATGAATTATGTCATGCTTAGAATGTTCACTATATTTATGATTTATGCCATGAATTATGCCATGCTTAGAATGTTCACTATGTTTATGATTTATGCCATGAATTATGTCATGCTTAGAATGTTCACTATGTTTATGATTCATGCCATGAATTATGCCATGCTTAGAATGGTCACTATGTTTACGATATGCCATGAATTATGCCATGCTTAGAATGTTCACTATGTTTATGAATTGTGCCATGAGAATGAATGAATTATGCCATGCTTAGAATGTCTATGATGTTTATGTTTATGCCATGTATCATGCCATGCTTAGAATGTTACTATGTTTATGTTCATGCCATGCTATGTATACGATAAGTGATGCAAGATGTTATGTTCTAAGTAGAGCACCAAGTATGTTAATGTTTTATGTGCTCATTATGAGATGATGAATGATGGATGGTTTTGTGAGTAGGAAAGAGTCTTACTAAGCTGTGTGCTTATAGTCTTATTTCCTTATACCGCAGATCATTCAAGGGGATAATGAAGGAAGCAGCAGGAGGGCAAGAACGCATGTGTGACGTAGTGACTTGGCCCAGGAACTATATGTTTACTTATGTGTTTGAATAATGACTTATGGAACCTCATGATATGATGTTATGTGAGACATGATAGGATGCTTAAGTTCAAAGTTAATATGTTAAGGTTCCCATGTCAATAAGTTAAGAATGGTAACAGGGCATGTATAAGTTAAGTTATTCCGCTGCCTTATGATGTCTACATGCCCTAAGCATGTTAACGTAACGCCGCTTAGGAAAAAAAAAAGCGGGCGTTACAATGATTGTGCCTAATGAATAAGTATAATAACGTCCTTGGATAGTAGGTTCTGATCTACATTATGTTGGTGCAAGAAGCATCAGTGATGTCCTCCTTGAGTGTTTCAATGTTTAACAATATGCTTAAGTTAGTGATACATTAGAACAAGGAAGGGTTAGTCAAGAAAAGAGTACCAAAGTGAAGGAAAGTCCTAGTTAACCTAGGCAATAAGTCATAATTCGAAGAATTGGGTACTAAGTCCTGGCCGGGGGCTGGGCACCGAAGACCTGACCGAGGGTTGGGCACGAAGTCCTGGTTCGAGGAATTGGACAATAAGTCCTGGCCGAGGGCTGGGCACCAAAGTCCTGACATAGGGTTGGGCAATAAGTTCTGGTCGTGGACTAGGCACGAAGTCCTAGTGAGTGAAGCTGGGCAAAAGTCCTGGTGAGTGAAGCTGGGCAAAATCCAACCGGATGGGCCGGTTGGCAAAACTTCTCCTGAGAGGAGTAGGTGAAAGGCGCGTTCCCCAGGAAGGGAACATAGGCATCGGTTCGACCTAGGGTTTCACGGGAAAACCGAAGTCAAAACCAATTCTTTTAGCCTAAGGATATACATGTGTTTGTCTTGTGTTTATGTATCTTGCAGGTACCTAGAATTGGAGGCAAAGCAGGCAAACACACACAGGAAACAGCTGGAAAGCTGCTCCTGGGCGCCTAAATGGATACAGGCGCCCAAGAGCATTCAGGCGCCCTGGATGCCGGCGCCTGATTGATTCAGGCGCCCTGGATCAAGTGCTTATCAGCTGCTGCGAGTTCGGTGCGAGGATGAGATTTGACCAAGGCTTGTGAGGCTCCCCATAGCAACTCAGGCGCCCAAGACATGAGTATATAAAGGGGTTCGACCCCTCAACTCAGAACACCAATTCCGACATCATTCTAAGCATTCCGAGTGACGATAAAGCGCTAAAGACGAAGCTCTGCGATCAAGGAGGCTCCAGGAGGAAGTGCGCGGCATTTCGGAGTTCCAGATCGGCCGACCCTTTGTTTGGTTTGAATTTATGTTTCTGCATTTACTTTTCTTAATATTTTGATTGTAAATTATGCATTGTAAGACAGGTTTCTCCGCCTCCAGAAAGTCCGGAAATGAGGCCATTAGTGGATGAGTGTTTCCCGTGCTTAGGCCTTAGATGTACTGACCCTGGGGGGTTGAGAACCAAGTAAATCCCGTGTGTGTAAGTGTCTTTCATTTTCGTTCTTTATTTCCGCTGCGCACTAACTCATTGTCTAGAACGATCGAAAGACAGGCTTTCCTAAGAATTTTTAACGAGTTGATATTTCCGCTGCACACTAATCATTATTTCCTAAATCACGCTTTCCTTAATTAATTTAATCATAATTAAACCCTAATTTTTAATCATAATTAAACCTTAATTAATTTAATCGAACCTAAACCTTAATTAATTTAATTCTAATTAAACCTTAATTTAATTATTTCAACCTTAATTAAATCTTAATTAATTTTTACCTTAATTTAATTATTTCAACCTTAATTAAATCTTAATTAATTTTTTTCCTTAATTTAATCCTTAATTATTTTAACCTTAATTAATTTTTTAAAATTCTTAATTAACTTAACTTCAATTAATCATAATTAATTTAACTCCAATTAATTCTTAAATAACTTCAACGTTAAATCCAATTCTAAGTAATCCTCTAATTAAGTCTTAATAATTCTTAATTCTAATTAAATCTTAATAACTTAAACTCAAATTAAATAAAATCTTACCCAACTGCAACAATCAATTTAATAAAATTAAATATGTCAAAGTAGGTTAACATAGTCGCGGGTTCACGCGACATGTATCAAATCGGGAATTTGATACATTATTAGAAACTTAAGTAAAATGTGTTGACTTGTTTGACTCATGCATAACTGTCATGCTCATGCACGTGTTTTTTTAAATATGTCATGGCATTCATGTTTAGTTTTATGCATGATTTAGAACGGTTAGATAGGAAAAAGACTAGTTGAAACTTGAACAACATAGTATTATGTGGAGGTGAGATGATAATACGTTAGGGAAGCCCTTCTAATAAGGTCAAGTAGGGTAAGTCGTATCTTACTTGGTTTGTTTAGTCTGGTGGAACTAGCAGAAGCTACCGATTCAAAACCTAAGCTAGTTAGACCAAAAATTTTCAAGAAGTAATTTGAAAATGAACTTTCGATAAAAGACTTTGTCAAGGAAAAGGTTGTTGCTCCAATAAGGCTACGGCTAAAGAAGGCCTCTGTGCCTCGCTAAGACCTGGAAGCCGATTATCGAAACTCAAATTCAATTTACTATTTGATAAATTTGAATCTAACACAAGTTTTAATTAAATCTTAGATTGAACATTAAAGAAAAATTATCCAAGCATCTCATAATACACCCATAAGGCAACCATGCTTGCTTGTACTGAGACATTTAGAATGGGTGAGATATTATGGACTAATAAATTGAAAAATACTTTTCAAAAATGTTTTCCAAAATTCTTAGGATATTTTTCTAAAAATCTATTTTCAAAATAATGTTTTAACATAATAATATTTTTATGAATTTCATGCTTGTCTGATTGCTTATATATTATAGATTTTCAAAATTATATCCTTTTGAAAAATTGTTTAACCTACACAATTAGACACAAGCCTTTTAGGTCAACACTAAAGTCCCTTAAGACACTTAGATAGAGTCAGACAGTGTCGAATACAGGGGGAGTGTTTTTTTAATTAAATCTTTTTCGAAAAATTTAGATTTTTCAAAAATCGTATTAGTTCAAAATAAGTTTTCCGAAAAATGTTTTAAACAAAAAAAACCTTGTTATATTCTTTTCAAAAATTATGTTAACATTTCAAAATGTTTTTCGAAAACCGTGCTTTAAAAATTACTATCATTCCAAATTGTGTTTTCGAAAATTATCTCCGTGAATATTACCATACTCAAAATGTCGTTCAAAATTGTTCTTTTGATTTTGAGAACCCCTAAAGACTCAGAGGAAGTCTTCTTCATTATCTACAAGGACTCCTAGGATGTGTCAGATTTAGGGGGAGTCTAAGTCAAAAGAAAATTTTCTGACAAGTATTTCTCGAAATCAGAAAATTTTTCTGACAATTATTTTTCGAAATTATTAGATAACTCTTTTGATTTAAATCACTTGTAGTCAACAAGCTTCTTAGGACTGGGTCATGTTTAGGAGGAGGTCAAATTAAAAGAGTTATTGAAATTTCAAGATGTTTTCATACACTATATTTTCAAAATCCTTTTGAAAACCTAAGTATTTTCTCTTTCAAAATACTATCATTTTAAATCATTTTTAAATCACTTTATGAAAATATTATACTATCACATCCAAAAACTTATCCTTTTTGGCTTATAAAATCTTTTTGACTCGTGGAATCACTTTTTAATATTTACTTGAGTTTGGAGAATTTTCAAGATACTTAGGAAAATGTCCTTGTAGATAACAAGGTTTCCTATGATTGTGTCAGACTGGAAAAGAAATCACGTCAAGTAAGATATTATGTTTTGAAAAGTGCAAAAAATATATATATATATATATATATTTCAAAGTACTAACATTTTTCAAAGTACAAATATTTTTCGAAGTATTAATATTTTTCAAAGTATAAATATTTTTTAAAGTACTAATATTTTTCAAAGTACAAATATTTTTAAAAGTACAAATATTTTTCAAATTACAAATTGTTTTGTTAATTGTTTTTCAAAATACTAAGTACAATATCGTTTTTTGAGAAAAAAATATACGTGTTAAGTGCAAGATTTTTCAAAGAACATTTTTTTTCAATATTTTTCAAAGTACTGATGGTTGAAGTATAAAATATCTTTCAAAGTACAAGTTTTTTTTGCACAATATTTTTCAAAGTATTCTTCTAAATGCACTATATTTCTCTAAGTGAAAATCTTTTATGAGTGTATTTTCTTGAAAATCTTTTCTAAAGGAAAATTTTTCTAAGGTCATACTTTTCTAAGTATAGAATTTTCTAAATTCAAAATATTTTACTAAAAGTACAAAATATTTCTTTGAAAGTGCACAATACTTTTCAAAGTATAATTTTTTTTGGTGCAATTGAAGTACTTAGTTTTTTTACTAGTACTTAGTCTTTTTTCTAACAAAAAGGGAAGAGTTTCGAAAATGGTTTATCGAAAATGATATGCTTTCAAATGATTATACTAAGTACTTTCAAAAGGAAAAACAATTTTTTTTTGTAAATTTTCATTGTTGGTGCAAGTTTTTTATCGTTTTTTATGTATGACAAAGAGTGAGAGTGAGCTTAAGTTAGGAATTTTTTTTCTCCCAAAGGAATAGAGAGCTTAAATTAGAAATTTTGTCCCAAAGGATCATAGTTTGAATCAAAATTTTTTTTCAAGGATCAAAATGTTTTTTCAAAGGATCAAATTTTTTCCATTTTATCCCAAGGATCAAATTTTTTTAAAGGATCAAAAGGGGGAGATTGTTGATGCAAGAAGCATCAGTGATGTCCTCCTTGAGTGTTTCAATATTTAACAATATGCTTAAGTTAGTGATACATTAGAACAAGGAAGGGTTAGTCAAGAAAGGAGTACCAAAGTGAAGGAAAGTCCTAGTTAACCTAGGCAATAAGTCCTGGTTCGAAGAATTGGGCACTAAGTCCTGATCATGGATTGGGCACTAAGTCCTAACCGCGGGTTGGGCACCGAAGACCTGACCGAGGGTTGGCACGAAGTCCTGGTTCGAGGAATTGGGCAATAAGTCCTGGCTGAGGGCTGGGCACCAAAGTCCTGATATAGGGTTGGGCAATAAGTTCTGGTCGTGGACTAGGCACGAAGTCCTAGTGAGTGAAGCTGGGCAAAAGTCCTGGTGAGTGAAGCTGGGCAAAAGTCCAACCGGATGGGTCGGTTGGCAAAACTTCTCCTGAGAGGAGTAGGTGAAAGGCGCGTTCCCCAGGAAGGGAACATAGGCATCGGTTCGACCTAGGGTTTCATGGGAAAACCGAAGTCAAAACCAATTCTTTAAGCCTAAGGATATACATGTGTTTGTCTTGTGTTTATGTATCTTGCAGGTACCTAGAATTAGAGGTAAAGCAGGCAAACACACACAGGAAACAGCTGGAAATCTACTCCTGGGCGCCTAAATGGATACAGGCGCCCAAGAGCATTCAGGCGCCCTGGATGCCGGCGCCTGATTGATTCAGGCACCCTAGAAGGTCTAGGGTGCCCTGGATCAAGTGTTTATCAGCAATTGCAAGTTCGGCGCGAGAATGAGATTTGACCAAGGCTTGTGAGGCGCCCCATAGCAACTCAGGCCCCCAAGACATGAGTATATAAAGGGGTTTGACCCCTCAACTCAGAACACCAATTTCGACATCATTCTAATCATCCCGAGTGACGATAAAGTGTTAAAGACGAAGCTCTACGATCAAGGAGGCTCCAGGAGGAAGTGCACGGCACTTCGGAGTTCCAGATCGGCCGAGTCTTCGACCCTTTGTTTGGTTTGAATTTATGTTTCTACATTTACTTTTCTTAATATTTTGATTGTAAATTGTGCATTGTAAGACGGGTTTCTCCGCCTCCGGAAAGTCCGGAAAGGAGACCATTAGTGGATGGGTGTTTCCCGTGCTTAGGCCTTGGATGTACAGACCCTGGGGGGTTGGGAACCAAGTAAATCCCCTGTGTACAAGTGTCTTTCATTTTCGTTCTTTATTTCCGCTGTGCACTAACTCTTTGTCTAGAATGATCGAAAGACATGCTTTCGTAAGAATTTTTAATGAGTCGATATCACCCCTATCGACGGCACCGGTCCCCACACATTATATCAGTCAGTTGAATTGATAGTGAAATGATATAGAGAATACTACCCTTAACTATTCCTAATCATGTATTAATATTCAAGGACAATATTAATACGATAAGACTAGCATGTAGGTCAAATTGACACATTGATATACATTAGAGAATATATACTGAATTGACCCATCATGAGAATGTTTCATGGATCGTTATATGAGTATCATAAACTTTCTCATGTGACTATTAGCAAGAATAGTCCTTAGACCTGAAATCACTATGGTTCCCTATATAAAAAGTTGTGTACTTTGGTATCGTCAAACATCACCCAAAATAAGGTGGACTATAAAGATGATCAGTGGGTATGTAACAAACTATACGGAGGGATGTGAGTGATGTAGATGGAATCTATCACTCCCATATAACGAGAGTGATATCTGTGGACCCCTTGATCGAGTAGGACTACTAAAATGCATGGTCATTCTTAAATGAGTTAATATGAGATATTGAGCTCATTTAGTTGAGTGATTTTACTTGGGGATCAAGAATCACAAAGATTGATAAGGGGATGACACAGTCTATGCATTATTGATCAATCTAGATATCAAGGATAGAAGAACAAAGTCATACATTATAATAGTCACGAAAAGGTTATGTCGAATCTCGACATTTTCGTCACTTGGGTAGCAATGATGCATTATTAGATTCCGCTCATTGTTTAAGTATCTAAAGTGATTTAGATACACTGCCAACGTTACAAAAATCTATTGGGTCACACACAAAGGACACAATGTCTCAGAGATAAGATGATTTTAATTTGACTAAAATGTGATCCGAAATTGGATTGATTGAGTTAGACTTAAATGAATCCAATTGGATTATGAGATTGAGTCTAATTTGAGTTAAACTCATTTAGATTAGACTCAATCACTTAATTATGGATAATATTCATTAAATGATTGAATGAAATATTTAAGAGGAAGGCTAAGAGGCATTCTATTCATTAGATGAATAGAATATTAAAAGTCTCAAGGGATACCAAAAGGCTTAGTATTCATTGGGTTTTATTAGCATCAAGATGAGAGGAGCTCAAGTAGGAATGACAATGGATCGAGTTTAGGTTGGATTCTATATCCTCTATCCCCATACCCATCGAGTATCGGATATCCATCAGAATACCTATACCCATTAAAGGATCAGATATGTTCTATACTAATAATTTTTCTTCTTTCTATTCAATTATATCATTCAACAAAAGTATATTAGAATTAACATCATAGTTAAAAATATATATCTATAATTTTAAAAATAGATTAAACATATATATAATCTATTTCTAACATTAACATAAATTATTAATAGGTTTTGGAAAAAAATTCTTTAATGTATATATATTTTTATTTAATCGGATATTCAGGTCGGATATCGGGTATTGGTAGTCCTTCCATATCCTCTTCCATTCGGGTCGGATGTCGGATAAAATTGTCATCCCTAAGCTCAAGGGACAAAGACCTTTGGTATTATTAGATGAGTATAAATACCCCGCCCCCCCCCCCCCCCCGGTCAAAGACTGAAGGGTGCATCTCTCTTCTTCTTCTTTTTTCCTCCTTGTCCAAAACTCCCTAGTGGAGGTTCTTGTGTTTTGTGAATCATCCCAAGTTTCTAGCACAACTAAGGTGGTTCCTCTCTGAGACGTAGATCGTGTTCATGTGGATACTACTAGAGGCACAGATACTTGAATGTGCAAGAGATCCGATAAACCAAGGACTAGCAAAATAAGCGAATGACATGCTCCAAAGGTATATCTATTAGATAGATCAAACTTTGTACAATTTTTTTGCATGGATCGCTCAAGGGATCATATTTTCCACTGCGTTTTTATGTTATTGTCACATGAAGATCCCTACATGGAGCCCCCATCCGGTCAAAGACAACTTTAGCCTAAGAGTCAAGGTTGTATAGGGAGGTCTTTTTCCTGTTAGAGTAGGTATCCTACAAGCTAACTATTGGCTAAGGCTTTATTGACTCTTACAAATAAATATCATTTATTTTAATATAATTATATTAAGTATGACATTTACTTTATCTTAATACTCATTCTAGATGCATAGATAAAGTCCTTGAATATAGTATAGTGAGATGTGGTGGTACATATGATGGTCATCATGAAATACATCAATATTCATTGTATATTCTAAATATGTTCCTAGTCAATTGGGTCACCTAATAAACAAGGATAAAAGACTGCTCTAGCTAGAGACTAGCATCTGCGATGTAGTATACCACGTTTCATTAGTAAGGACATAGAGATATTCAAACATATAGATGGATGCTTATATGATGAGTTCATCGAACAACCCTCATACGGATTTTTCAAGTGGATATCATTTATCAAGTGGATAAATCCTTAGTTATTGTGTACACTAATAGTTTTTATGACCCGAGACAACACTAAAACTCTATATGCTGAGGCTGCACTTTGACTCATTTACCAACTCAATTAGGGTCATCAGGTGAGAGATTAGGTGTAATAACGAAACTATAGGAGTTAGTGCATTGTAGTCGTGGATTCACCGCACACTGATAAGTGTGGATATCCTATGTAATATATTATTCTATAGTGTATAAAGTCTCTGATCAGAGCTGTAAGATGTGCTTTAGGAAAGGAGTTTCCTAGTTGCACACACGTTGTCACTATAAGATACATTACATAGTTGTTGAATCAATATACAACTCTCGATGTACCAATGATTATAGATATAATCGGGGTATATGAGATGAAGGGACCAAACTATACGTTAACAATAATTGACTGGTTCTTGTAGCTACTATTCAATGATACCTAGGGAGTCATAAGGCGGTGTTGCTAGATGCTCTTACCATGATTCGATGGGTGCTAATCAGAATTAGTTCTGACATCCTATAATCAAGTAGTTAATCATAGGATAGTGCTATCAAGGGTATGCCCAAATAAAAGATAAGCTTCATCCTATATCAAAAAGAGTTGTGAACCCACAACTAATTGTATCCCTGAACCATTGAGGTGTTAGGATGTATACTAAAAGACTTATCTTTTTCTATGAACATCTACATTTTGAAAAAGAATCACAACAACACTATTGCATGTTTATATTAGTATGTGCAAAACTGTCTAATGCTTTGCATTGTAGATAACATGGTGTGTGGTGATACACAGAAGATCATGTTATCAGTCTCTTGCAGAGTATAAGAAGAGGCTCACAACTGAGATGGAGTTGGACAAACCATCGAGATGGTTGTAGGGTAATTAGGTGTGGTTTATCTTGACCATAGAATTACACTAGTGCACTTTGTGTGCATTAAGCAGGACCAGCATAGAGGTAATCCAATTTGTACTGACTTTATAATTGGATCGGACCTTGATTTATTATGGAGCACATGCTCTGAGTCCCGATATAATAACGGGCACATGTACATAGAAGTTGTTTCTTTGATTTTGCAATGGGCGAGATTTATTCTGCTAAATCGAAGCAGAATCATAGGCTCGGTAAGTTGGGAAATAATATTATTTACATGGTGTGCCATTGATTATAGACGGAATTCGTGTCCTGGTGAGTCGGGATGATGATGCCCCCTTGATGAGCTCATAAGGTTCATCATGTTAAATCCTGCAGGTGGACTTGGTCCAACATGATTATAAGGATGAGTGATACTAGTCAAAGAGTTAGAGGTTGATTAATTAAAATTGTCAGTAATTTAAATTAATCGACGGGCATTCGATATCTTAAACATGGGGAGAAATTATACTCATAATAGGTGAAACTCATATGTAAATATGGGGGTTGGTGAGGTAGTTCAATGGAGATTCTTTAGTGGAATGGTTCTTCGTTAATGGATCGGGTTTGGATCCATTAGCAGGCCAAGACCCAACTCCTCCTCATGGTCCCTATTGTAGCCCTATAAATACCCCATGGAGTCATGAAACCAAGTGATCCAATTGATCATCCAACCCAAGGTTTTTCTCTTCTCTCCCTCTCCTTCTCTCTCCTAGGGCAACCAGCGGCTTGGAAGAAGAGAGTGTTGGTGCAGACAGCACCCAAGTCAAACCTGTGTTTTGATAAATGGCAAAGGGTTCAAAAGTTAAGTCTTATTTGTTTCTAACATGTTACTCAAGTGTACAGGAAAAGCCCTAGCGAAGGACTGCTAGGCACCTGGCGAAGGAATGCCAGGAGACAAAGCCCTAGTGAAGGACTACTAGGCAACTAGCGAAGGGCTGCTAGTCACCAAGACCTAGTGAAGGACTACTAGGCAACTAGCGAAGGGCTGCTAGTCATCAAGACCTAGCGAAGGAATCCTAGGCACCAGGCGAAGGATAGCTTGGTACTGAAGTCCCGGCGAAGGACTGCTGGGCAAAAGTCCAACCAGAGGAGCTGGTTGGCGACAGGTAAACTCTCCTGAGAGGAGTAGGTGAGCACGCGTTCCCCGTTGAGGGAACAGTAGGCGTCGGTGTTGGATCGAGAAATGCGAGAGAGGGGGGGTGAATGTCGCAAATCGTTCGGATTTAAAAAGAGCGGATGTGCAGCGGAATAAAACAGAGCAAAACAACGCTAACACGGTCGTTTTACTTGGTTCGGAGCCTGGGTCGACTCCTACTCCAAGGCCCACGGTCGTTGACCGTTTTCTGCGGGCAATTCTATAAGTTCGTAAAGTTTACAAATAAATTTTACAAGAAGGCAGAATAGTAAACTTTAAATACAGAGCTCTTCGTTACCGACGTCCGGTGTAGATCGAAGTTTCGGAGCAGCGGGACGTCGTCAGCTTGAGTTGGAAGATTTCTGGAGCGTGTCGCGGAAGCAGAAGAGCGCAGAAGTGTCGCAGTGATTGATGCTGTGAAGAAGGAGGTCGAGGGCCCTTTATATAGGGCCTGGGGGCGCCCTGGTCGACGGGGGCGCCCCCCCACGTGGCAGCAGATCCGGTTGTTGCTCGGTCGCCGTCTGATCCCCTTATCCTCGGGATCCGGTTTGACCGGGGCGCCCGGATGACTCGGGGCGCCCGCATTGACCGGTCAAAGCCTTATCTGCAGCGCTGAGCTCTCCTCGGTAAATCTGGCTGGGGGCGCCCGGGACAGCGGGGGCGCCCTGGGCGTGTAGCGCAGACGCGACAGAGTTGATTTGCAATGGGGGCGCCCGGGACAGCGGGGGCGCCCTGTGTATGTACTGTCGAAGTCTTTCTTGTCTTGTTGTGTTTTTTGGTCACCATGGGGGCGCCCGGGACACTCCGGGCGCCCTGGTCAGCGGTTGCCTCACTCCTTTGAGGCACTCTGAGCTGCAGACACTCGTTCCTTCGGTCCTGCATCCAGGGTTAGTCCAAAACACAATAAAACAATAAAATAATAGGTTATACAGCCTCAGCTGTCTTGGTTCTGACTTTGGTCTCCAAAATGGAGCCCTAGGTCGAACCGACGCCTAATGTTCCCTCAAGGGGAACGCGTCCTCACCTACTCCTCTCAGGAGAATTTACCTGGTGCCAACCGGATCCTCCAGTTGGACTTTTGCCCGGCAGCCCTTCACCAGGTCTTGGTTTTCGCCTAGCAGCCCTTCGCTAGGACTTGGTTTTCGCCTAGCAGCCCTTCGCCAGGACTTGGTTTTCACCTAGCAGCCCTTCGCCAGGACTTGGTTTTCGCCTAGCAGCCCTTCGCCAGGACTTGGTTTTCGCCCAGCAGCCCTTCGCCAGGACTTGGTTTCCTGACAGCCCATCGTTAGGTGCCTAGCAGCCCTTCGCTAGGACTTTGTTTCCTGCACTCTCAAGCAGCATTGTTAGATACAAAACAGCCCTTAACTTTGAATTCTTTGCCAATATCAAAACAAGGTTCGATCTGGTGCTTCCTGCACCAACAGTCGGTTCAACCTAGGGTTCCATTTTGGAAACCCAAAGTCAGAACAAAGACAGCTAAGGCTGTACAAAACTAACCACTTACTGCTTTATGTTGTTTTCGGACTAACCCTGGATGCAGGACCAAAGGAACGAGTGTCTGCAGCTCAGAGAGCCTCAAAAGAGTGAGGCAGCAGCTGAGTAGGGCGCCCTGAGTGCCCTGGGCGCCACCAAGGTGAATACAAAACAAATGAAACAAAAGGAGCTTCGGCTGAATACTGGCCGGGGCGCCCTCAGCAGCCAGGGCACCCCCAGCACCCAGGGCACCCCGAACGCCCAGGGCGCCCCCAGCCACCAGGGCGCCCCGCGCCTGAAGTCAGCGATGAGGATAAGCCTCATCCAGCCGATACTCCTGCTGAAAAGGTCAGCCAGGGTGCCCTCAGCTTCCCAGGCGCCCCCGTCAAGGACTTACCCCGATTTTGAAGGGATAACTCGTTGACCGCGAAGTGAGCGGATCACAGGCCACGTCGAGGGCGCCCCCGTGCTCCCAGGCGCCCTCAGGACCCTATAAAAGGCCCTCGACCCCTCAAGCCTGAACACAACTTCTTCCAACGCTATTACGTTCTTCTGCTCCTGCGCTTCGCTCCAGAAACCTTCCAACTCGACACAAAAGCGCCGACGATGTCCCTCTGCTCCGAGAAACATCCGATATCGGACGTCGGTAATGAAGAACTGATTTTTCATTTCTGTTATACTATTACTGTACTACAATTGTAAACTTTTGTAAGAATCTTTGCGCGATTATAGAATTGCCCTCAGTAAATAGTCAACGACCGTGGGCCTTGGAGTAGGAGTCGACCCAGGCTCCGAACCAAGTAAAATCATCTGTGTTTGCGTTTGTGTTTTCCGCTGCGTACTTGCTCTAACTCTCTTCCGAAAATTTTTAACGATATTCACCCCCCTCTATCGTTTCTCTCGATCCAACAAGTGGTATCAGAGCGGGGAAGCTCAAATTTAGTGCAACCACCAATTTGAGAATTTTTCGGATTTTTACAAATTTTTCTTTGTTTTTCTTTCAAAATTTTTCTCGCTAATCGAGGTTGGTGCAACACCCCTCAATAAATACTTATTTCTTAATTCCGCACTACTAATCCAAGACCAAGTCTTGGGATCTCTCTCTTTTTCCTTAAAGTCTCAGATAAATGGTCATGCAAGAAGGATTCAGCACAGCCAGACCTCCACTTTTTAGTGAAGAAGACTTTTCTTACTGAAAAAGTCGAATGGAGGTCCACCTGAAAACTCAGGTGGACATGTGGATAATCATCCAGTCCGGACTGGAGATCCCCAAAAATGCTGAAGGAGTACCTCAAAGCTACACGGAGTGGGACACCGCTCTGAAGCGCAAAATAGAAGCCAATGCAAAGGCAACACAGACCCTACAATGCGGTTTAACAAAAGAGGAACTGAACCGGGTGGGCCCTTTCAACAGTGCCAAAGAGCTGTGGGCGAAACTGATCGAGCTGCACGAAGGAACATCAGACACTCGGATCAGCAAAAGAGATCTGCTCCTGAACAAACTGTATACCATCAAAATGACCAACAACGAAACGGCAGTGCAGCTTCACGCCCGAATCCAAGAACTAATGAACGGTCTACACACTATTGGTCACAAGGTCGAAAACCGTGACTTAATAAGGTACGCATTAAATGCTTTCCCAAGAAACACTTTGTGGGCATCTATGGTAGATGCATACAAAGTTTCAAGGGACCTTTCAAAAATAAAATTAGATGAATTTTTTTCTGAACTAGAATTACACGAACAGACTAACTGCAATATGGCCGAGAAAAGTATTGCCTTTATTGCAGGAAAAACTGGAAGGACAACAAAGAAGAAGCCTCAACCTGAACTTGAGTCTAACTCAGACTCAAACTCAGAAGACGAAGAAGGAGATCGACTTGAGCTGGTCCGACTGGCCCGAAGCTACTACAAAAAATTGAAGAACCAAAACATCAGACAGAAAACAAGCCGAAGAAAGGACAAACCAGCTGAACCTGCAAATGACAAAAACAAGCCCAACGTGACCTGCTATGAGTGCAAGAAGAAGGGTCACTATAAGACGGAGTGTCCGAACCTAAAGGAGACCAAGAAGACAAGAAGAAAGAAAGCACTCCAAGCAACCTGGGACGAATCTTCCTCAAAGGAAGAAGAAGAGGCACCCCAGTCAAACATACTAGCCCTGACCGCCTCAGAAGAAGCCGAGACTGAGTCAGAATCAGAACAGGACGACGACAGACTAACCTTTTCAGAAGACGGCGAAATCAAGGTAAGTGGTTTCAATAGAAATCAATTAAATGAACTTATTTCGTATCTTTCTCGAGATTTGGCAAAAGCTAAACTCCGAGTCGAATCCCTCCGACAGGAAGTAAAACTCCTGAAAGAAGGAGCTGACTCTAAACCCTTAACTTAGAAGGTTCAAGAAGGAACCTCTAATCAAGTTGAAAAACTTGAGAAAGAGAATTCCTCCCTGAAAACTCAAGTAAAGGATCTTAGATCAGCCTTAGAACGATTCACCTCTGGTTCCAAGGGTCTTGACATGATTCTTGGAAAATAGAAGTCCGTTCTAAATCGATCCGGACTAGGCTATAGAACCAAATCTAGGCAAAGATCCTATTATGCTGTACTGAACCAATCCAGACCTAAAGTTCAGGCATGGGTACCAAAACTGTACCTGAACAAACCAACTGGATCAAATCAGTATTGGATCCCCAAGGACAAGATTCACATCTTGCCTAACCATTACCGTGGCTTTAGTCCAGGGGGAGCCAAATTAAAAACCATATTTATTGTTTAGATAAACTTACTTTGTCTTTAAATTGCCTGTTTGCTTGTTTATTTAATTTCTGCAATTTGCCATGTTTAGATTTAGAAATGGTTAGTTTAAGGACTGAACCAACTTAACTGAAATTTGACAACATAGTATTGGGTGGCGGTGAGATGATAGTACGTTAGGGAAACCAACTCTAATAAGATCAAGTATACTTGGTCTCTTTAGACTGGTGAAACTAGCCGAAGCTACCGATTCAAAACCCAAACTAGTTAGACCAGAAATTTTCCAAAGTTTAATTTTGAAAATGAAATTTCACTGAAAGGCTTTGTCAAGGAAAGGGTTGATGATCCAATAAGGCTACGGCCAAAGAAGGCCTAGTGCCTCGCCAAGACCTGGAAGCCAATCTTTGAAATTCAAATTCAAATTATTCTTTGTAAAATTTGAATCTAACACAAACTTTCAGTTAATTATAGACTCAAACATTTTTCAAATTAAAAATCAACTGTTTTCAAAATCAATTAAGTTTTTCAAAACGAATCACAATTTTTTTATTTATTCGATCCACCAAAACCTGTCTCACAAAAACTATAAGGCTAACTTGATTGATGACCCTAGACTGGGTGAGACGACAAATTCAATGAAAACTCATTTAATAACTGCATTCTCTTTAAACATTTAGTTTAGAATGACACTGACTTAACGCTAGGTAAACCATGGTTAAAACAGTCAAATCGGGTCAAATCTGGTCTAGCAAGTCAAATCTGGTCAAAGGCAATCTTTTAGGGTCAAAAACCAGTCCTTAGGGCGCCCAAACCCTTGCGGGCGCCCCGAGGCTGGTCAAAAACAGCCTTCTACCACTGCACGCTGAGCAGGGCGCCCGGGTGCCACCGGGTGCCCCCATATAGCCATTGTTTGACAAAAAGCTGCCAAAAGGCAGTTGCAGCCCTGGCCAGGGCGCCCTCACGCTAGAGGGCGCCCGGAATTGCCCTATAAAAGGGGCTCCATATCCCCTTCTTCTCTTCACACTCAAACCACTCCTCCTCTTCAACTCTCTACCTTCCAAGAGACCTTGCAAGCTCTCATCCTCATCCATGCCTCCCCGAGCTGCCCGATATAATTTTTTTTGCAATTAAGTTAATTTTTAATTTTCTTTAATGCAATTCCTTCATACTTTCTTTAAATGCATATTCCTTCTCTTAGAAGACGTCGACCAAACCAGGCAGAACCCGGTACCCAACCTAGTCCTGATCTTAGGTTTCCAAATTTAGAACTATGTAATAAGTTCGCTCGTACGACCTATAAACCTATCAAGACGAGCTACTTAAATAGACAATTTTTCACCCAATCATGTCCCTTAGCAATGAACGTTATAAACTTTTACCAACTTGACAATCTCGTATTCTGCACCCATCCAATCAACACGTCCTTATGTGCAGAATTTTACAACAACATAATTAGACAGGATGGTCTCATGTTCGTCACCACTATCCAAGGAATCCCCTTAACAATCACACCTACACTACTCAACCGATTTCTAGGACTACGATTCTCGCAGTCCACCTTCTCTTGTTACCCTCCTAGGGAGCCTCCCTTTGATGCTCCCTACTCTCACATTACCTTAGATACGTTACACTCTTACTTCTTTAGACAACCCCTGGCCAGACGATTTCAGTCTGTCGACCTACAGGTTCAGGGCTACGCTCTATATAGAGTTATAGTCCGATGTATTCTGCCCTTATCTACTAGAGACATCGCTACTATGCGACCATTCCACAACTTCCTCCTATATGCCTTGATTCATCAGCTAGACATCGACATAGGACGTCACATGTTTCATGCTATCCTACATGCGTCCAGTGTTACCACGCAAGGGCGGGTACACACTCCCTACTGTCACATTATCACATCCATTTTACATCACCACGGTCGGAACATCACCGAGGGAGAGATGGCCACCTTGACTGATTACGACGAGATAGGATATAGAAACTTCTCCTTAGCTGGTATAGAGGTTTCCGGTACCGGGGTCTTGTCCTGGAGACGTCAGAGAGCAGCTCCCCAGATCGACTCAGACGAGGAGGTTGAAGTCGATGTCGCCGATTTGGCAGTAGAGGCTCAAGCACACATAGACGAGCCCCCTCCACTGACGCTCTACGAGAGAGTGACACGGCTGGAGACACAGGTCCAGAGCCTCCGAGAGGAAGTGGAGGCAAACCATGCTGAGCAGATGGAGACAAATAGGGTCTATTACACTAACTATATGAGTGCACTTAGAGCTGAGAGGGAGACCAGAGACGCACAGTATCAGGAGATGATGACGATGTTTCAGTCCTGGCAGCCAGGCTCTTCTGATCATCCTGGTCCCTCATCATAGATTGTATCAGTGACTATTTTGACTGCCCCTACTCAGTAGGGTTGACTGCTGTTTGACTTATGTGACTATGCTGGTTCTCTCCTTTGACCAGCTAGCTTATTTGACTTGTTTGACTTGTATGAATTGTTTGACTACTCTGTCTTTCTTGATTATTTGATAGGCAGTTAGGATTGTGCTTAGTAGAATAGGTTCAACCTGACTTTTCTTACCACTTTACTCATTTCAAAATCAGTCTTTAAAGTAGCTTTTAAAATGCTTTCAAAATCAGCCTTTACTAATTTTTTAAAAGTTTTTCAAAACAAAATTTTTTCTTCAACTTAGTTTTATTTTCAAAACAACCCTCCTTCAAAACTAGGGCTTTTTCGCAAATGGACATAGCCTAGGCCCTAACCCTAGAACTGCATGCACCTATAGATTTAGAAGTCAGCATCTCACAAGCACCTTAGGGCACTTTTGATTGATAACCTAGAATGGGTTGAGATGCTTAGGTCTTTGCCTTAATTCAAGATGTTTTAAGTCAGTGCATCTACAGTAATTGGGGCACTAAATACAACTTATACAGTAATCAAGTTAAGTGTCAAGTTTAGAAAATCTAACTTGAACAAAACACTTAATTTGACTAACCCTAGCGAAAATCACTGTTTATAACAGTTAGTAAGTAGCTAATCGGGTTAGACAGGACCCTAAACGAGAAATTGAAACTGATTTGATTGAGTTCATATCTTGAATTGGTTCAGTACAAGCAAATTATGCAGTTCAATTTTTTTTTGCAATCTGTATGTTTGCTATATTTCTTTATTTTTGATATATGGCAAAGGGGGAGAGATAGAAAAGGAGAGAGTTTAAATTTTTTCAAAATTCAATTCAAAATTCAATTTTGTTTCAAAAATCAAAAACTCTATCCTTTATTCAAAAAGTTCTTCTAAGCTTTCAAAATTTTTCTAACTTCTAAGCTTCAAAATTGTTCTAAGTACATTAGAAACTCAAAGTTTTTTCAAAATTGTTCTAAGTACTTTAGAAACTCAAAGTTTTTTCAAAATTTTTCTAAGCACTTTAAACTTAAAAGTGTTCAAAACTATTTGAGTACTTTAAACTTAAAGCTTCAAACTTTTTGTACTCAAACTTAAGTTTTCAAAATCCTTCAACTTCATACAAGTATAAATTTTCCAAAAGTACACAACCAAAATTATTTTTGGAAAATTTGACTCTAAAGTTTCTGTTAAAAAGTATAAGGAAAATCCATCTTTAAACTTAAAACTAACTTTCAAAAACCCCAAGAATTTTTGAAAAATCAAGGGGGAGATTCCTTCCAGGGGGAGGGAACTAAAACTAGTACATCATCTGGTTGATTAACTTAACTTTTTGAATCGGGTTGCCATAAATCAAAAAGGGGGAGATTGTTGGTGCAGACAGCACCCAAGTCAAACCTGTATTTTGATAAATGGCAAAGGGTTCAAAAGTTAAGTCTTATTTGTTTTCTAACATGTTACTCAAGTGTACAGGAAAAGCCCTAGCGAAGGATTGCTAGGCACCTGGCGAAGGAATGCCAGGAGACAAAGCCCTAGTGAAGGACTACTAGGCAACTAGCGAAGGGCTGCTAGTCACCAAGACCTAGTGAAGGACTAGGCAACTAGCGAAGGGCTGCTAGTCACCAAGACCTAGTGAAGGACTACTAGGCAACTAGCGAAGGGCTGCTAGTCATCAAGACCTAGCGAAGGAATGCTAGGCACCAGACGAAGGACAGCTTGGTACTGAAGTCCTGGCGAAGGACTGCTGGGCAAAAGTCCAACCAGAGGAGCTAGTTGGCGACAGGTAAACTCTCCTGAGAGGAGTAGGTGAGGACGCGTTCCCCGTTGAGGGAACAGTAGGCGTCGGTTCGACCTAGGGTTCCATTTTGGAAACTCAAAGTCAGAACCAAGACAGCTAAGGTTGTACAAAACTAACCACTTACTGCTTTATGTTGTTTTCGGACTAACCCTGGATGCAGGACCAAAGGAACGAGTGTCTGCAGCTCAGAGAGCCTTAAAGGAGTGAGGCAGCAGCTGAGTAGGGCGCCCTGAGTGTCCCGGGCGCCCCCAAGGTGAACATAAAACAAATGAAGCAAAAGGAGCTTCGGCTGAATACTGGCCGGGGCGCCCTCAGCAGCCAGGGCGCCCCCAGCACCCAGGGCGCCCCCAGCCACCAAGGCGCCCCGCGCCTGAAGTCAGCAATGAGGATAAGCCTCATCCAGCCGATACTCCCGCTGAAAAGGTCAGCCAGGGCGCCCTCAGCTTCCCGGGCGCCCCCGTCAAGGACTTATCCCAATTTTGAAGGGATAACTCGCTGACCGCGAAGTGAGCGAATCACAGGCCACGTCGAGGGCGCCCCCGTGCTCCCAGGCGCCCTCAGGACCCTATAAAAGGCCCTCGACCCCTCAAGCCTGAACACAACTTCTTCCAACGCTGTTACGTTCTTCTGCTCCTGCGCTTCGCTCCAGAAACCTTCCAACTCGACACGAAAGCATCGACGACGTCCCTCTGCTCCGAGAAACATCCGATATCGGACGTCGGTAACGAAGAACTGATTTTTCTTTTCTGTTATACTATTACTGTACTACAATTGTAAACTTTTGTAAGAATCTTTGCGCGATTATAGAATTGCCCTCAGTAAACGGTCAACAACCGTGGGCCTTGGAGTAAGAGTCGACCCAGGCTCCGAACCAAGTAAAATCATCTGTGTTTGCGTTTGTGTTTTCCGCTGCGTACTTGCTCTAACTCTCTTCCGAAAATTTTTAACGATATTCACCCCCCCCTCTATCGTTTCTCTCGATCCAACAGAGAGCTCCATCTCTTCTTCTCTTTCCCTTCTCTTCTCTTGGTTGTTGGCGCAAGGAGGAAGAGAATCTTTTCTCTTCTCTTAGTCAGTGCAATCTTGGGAAGAAGAGGAAGGGAAATCCGGTGGCAAGGAGGTGAAGGTGGCATCTTGCGCCGGCGGGAAGGAGGAGGTGGTAGCCGGTTAGGTTTTGGTGAGGAAGAGGATTGTCTTCTTCTTCTTGACCTCCTTCTTCATCTTCCTTTGCTTCCTCTCCTCTAATATCTTGTGGCCGGCACACCTTGGTGGCTTAGAGTAGCCGGCGGTGCAAGTTTGGAGAGGTGGTGGTGGCCAGCAGCAACCCTAGGGCTTAGGGTGTGTTTGGCGTAAGGAAGAAGGTGGAAGAAGGGATTAATTGGAGGCCTTGGTGACTTCGGTTCTTCGTAGATCGTCGCCCACACGACGTCTAAGAGGGGAGAGTCATACAATAGAAGATTAAGAGGTAAAAGAAAAGGTATAACCCATCTTTTTGGTTCCTTGTTTCTATTATTTTATGTGGATGATAATTAGTTATCTTTGTGATTAATTATTGCTTAATTAATGTTGATAATTAATTATTTGGACCCCGATAATAAACACAAAAACCGACGATCCGTTTGTCGTCTTTTCCGCGACCAATTGGTTAGGTGAGTTACAAGGCTCGAACTTTGAGTTTGGCTAAGTTGTAGCTCAAATCAATTGGGACAACGACGAGACGGTCGTTTGGGAGATAGGTCTTGCCTGATAAATCCATTGTCAAACCTAATATATATCCAAGCCATGTTCATATACATTGTATCCTAATGAGAATAAAATTTCCAACATGGTTAATCATGTCAAACTAAGCACAATTATATTTAAATCATTTAGGTCTACCAAATTATCGAACATGAAACTAAGGATGCTACTCTAAGGTAAATGTCGGAAACCATATTACGGTTGGGTATGGCTTGGCGAGTTTCCTAATCAAATACTTGGTCGTCCTTGAGAGACTACTCCATGTCTACGGATTAAAAAATTAATCCGAATGGAGACCCGTCTCCCAACGACCATCTCATTATCATATCGTTTGGTACGAATTACAACTTGGCCAATCACAAAGATCGTGTCTTGTAATTCTCCTAACCAAACGACCGCGGAAAAGACGACAAGTGGATCACCAATTTTCGTGTTTATTATCGGGGTTCAATTAATTAATTATCAACATCATTAACACATAATCACAACCATAATAATTAATTAATTACATGAAATGACGAGACGAAATAAGGAGCCAAGGAAGAGAGTTATACCTTCCTTTACCTCGTAGCCTTCTACCTTATGTCCCTCCCCTCCCGAACGTCGTGTGGGAGACAAGCTACCGAGAACCGAGATCACCAAGGCACTCCAAAGAATCTCCTTCTTCTTGCCCTAGCCAAAACCCTAACCCTAGGGTTAGGAACCGCCGACCCTTGATTCCCTCTCCCTTGCGCCGCCGGCCACCACAAGCACCAAATCCTCGCCGGCCCAGCAGTAGTCCTCAAGAGGGTGATGAAGAAGAAGAAGAAAGGAAGAAAGAGCTTCCTTTCTCGCCTAAAGCTGGCCAGAAATCCCTTCTCCTCAAACCTTGCGGCGCCACCGCAAACTCTCCTTGCGCCGCTTCCCATCGGCCACCTCCCTCTCACCACAAAAGGAAGAGAAGGTATCTCCCTTGTCTATGCTAGCCCCAACCGAGAGATGGTAGAGGAAGAAGGAAGAAAAGAGGAGAGAACTCTCCTCTTGTTTTGCGCCGACCGAAAACCTAGGAGAGAGAAGGAGAGAGAGAGGAGAGGAGAGAGGCCTTAGGTTGATTAATTGGATGATTAAGCCTTGGTTTCATGATCCCATGGGGTTTGTATAGGGCTAATTAGGGACCAAGAGGAGGAGTTGGGTTTTGGCCCACTAATGGATCTAAAACCAATCCATTAATGAAGATCCATTCTACTAAAGGATCTTCATTGAACTTCCTCACCAACCCCCATATTTTCATATGGGCTTCACCTATTATGAGTCATTCATCCCCCCGTGTTTAAAATATCGAATGCCCGTCGATTAATTTAAATTACTGACAATTTTAATTAATCAACTTCTGGCTCCTTGACACTACTCAACCTTATCATCATGTTGGATCAAATCCACCTGCAGGGTTTAACATGATAATCCTTTTGAGCTCATCAAGGGGGCATCATCATCCCAACTCATCAGGACACGGATTCCGTCAATAATCAACGGCACACCATATAATTAATATTATTTCTCAACTTACCGGGTCTATTGATTTAACAGAATAAATCTCACTCATTGGTAAATCAAAGAAATAATAATGAGCTATATGTGCCCGTTATTATATCGGGATTTAGGGATTGTACTCCATAATAAATCCGAGATCCAATCCAATTATTAAGTTAGTACAAATTGGATGATCTCTAGTTTTGGTCCTGCTCAATGCACACAAAGCACACTAGTGTAATTCTATGGTCAAGATAAACCACACCTAATTACACTACAATCATCCCGATGGTTTGTCCAATTCCATCTCGATAGTGAGCCTCTGCTGATACTAGGCAAGGGACTGATAACATGATCTTCCGTGTGTCATCACACAACATGTTATCTACAGTGCACAATATTGGACTTTTATGCATATACTAATGTAAACATGCATCTAGTGTTGTTGTGATTCTCTTTTCAAAATATAGATGATCTTATAAATAAAAAAGAACAAGTCTTTTAGTATACACACTTATCAATCTCCCACTTATACTCAAAGACTCTGTTGTTCTCTCACTGTCATATATCTGACTCTCATATCCTCCACATGCCGGTTAAAAGCTCTTGCTGGAAGAGCTTTAGTGAAAGGATCCGCCAGGTTGTCCTCCGATGAAATCTTGGTGACAGTAACTTCTCCTCGCTTTACAATTTCTCGTATCAGGTGGTACTTGCGCTCTATGTATTTACTCGCCTTATGGGATCGTGGTTCTTTCGAGTTTGCAACTGCACCACTGTTATCACAAAAGATTGTGATAGATCTGGGCAAACCAGGAATCACATCCAAGTCCATGATGAAGTTCCTGAGCCATACAGCTTCCTTGGCTGCCTTTGAGACCACCACATACTCAGCTTCCATGGTGGAGTCCGCCACACATTTCTGCTCGACACTCCTCCAAACAATGGCTCCACCTCCTAAAGTAAACACAAACCCTGAGGTAGACTTACACTTGTCCCTATCTGACTGGAAATCCGAATCTGTATAACCCATAGGGACTAATTGGTCTGTCTGGTAAACCAGCATATAATCCCTAGTCCATCTCAGGTATTTCAATATATGCTTTACTGCAGTCCAATGTCCCTATCCAGGGTTACTTTGATATCTGCTGACCATGCCCACGGCAAAGCAGATATCTGGTCTCTTGCACAACATAGCATACATGAGGCTTCCTACAGCTGATCCATAAGGAACTGCCTTCATTTCCTCTGTGAGAAAATAAATAATCCAGACATTATCATCACATTTTATTTTATTTTATTTTGATAATTATTATGACTTAGTCTTGGATTAGCCTTTCCTATCTTAATGGGATAACTAGCGAATTAGTCTTCCTATTTTAATTCCTATTTTAATGGGATAAGTTATGACTAAGTCTTGTTCATGGTGTATTTAAAGGGTCCTAGAGGCATGTGAAACATTGTCTCAGTTTTTTTGTAAGTTTGTTTTTTCCATAAAAATAAATTCGTTCGTTCTTCTTTCGTTCTTTCATTTTCTTCGTTTTCTTTTTGTTCCTCTTGTATATTGGTGTGGTTCTTGGATGCGCTATTCTTTGGGTCTGGGCCAACATCCTTTATCTCCTTTGATGTTTTCAAACACATCTCCTTGGATAGAGGAACTCCATGCCTGAAAGGTAGAAAACCCTTCTTGGAGTTATCCATGCTAAAAAGAGCCAGGACAGTGTCAATGTATGAAGCTTGGGATAAGCACAACATCCTTTTCTGGCGATCCCTTATGACCTTGATCCCAAGGATGTGTCCCGCTTCTCTTAAGTCATTTATATCAAACTATTTGGACAACCAAACCCTTACGTCTGACAACACAATGACATTGTTGTTGGATCTCAGATGGCTAGAGAGGGGGGGGGGTGAATATAGCCAATCACTTGAACTATAGCACTTATCAAAATTCTGCACTTAAACCGTTTAGTAGCACAGCGGAAAGAATAGAAACAGAGTATGTAGAAAATCAAAACCCTAAACTATGAGCAAACACAAGAACGCTAACATGAGGATTTACAAGGTTCGGGGATAACTTGCCCCTACTCCTTGGCGTGACCTTAAGGTGGGCGATCCCTTGATCGTCGGCAGATCAAGCCCCGGTGAACACCGGATAGAAAGCAACCTCCTTCTCAGTGGAGTAACCTCTCCACAACGTTTCAATCAAAGATATAGTTTTAAGCACAATGAAACACAAGAAAGATCTTACTTAGCACTTAGCACAGACAAGAACACAGCAAGCTTCTCCCGAGCTCCACCCAGCGACGATCTCACGCAAGAAACCCTTTCTTCGTGTCTTCTCGCTGTCGGACTCAAAGCCTCTTGTTCCTTCCTCCAAGTGCTCAAGCAAGGGATGGTTGCTTCACTGATTGCAGTAGCTTGCTCAAGATGATGGAACTTCAGAACGCACAAGCCAAGTGTGGAGAACCCAAATGCGCAGCAAGAACTAAGCCAGAAGGTGATTCAACAAACTCTACTCTGCTCTTCTCCTCTACGCCTTTTGTTTCTCCACTGAGCACAGGTGACACCATCTCACTGCAGCCTCCAGCTGCTCACCTGCCAACGCCAGCTACCACTGAGCTCTCCCTGGACTCCCTTAGCTTCCCTCAGCCAAGCTCCAGTCAGCAGCTCCAGTCTGCAGCTCCGGCCGTTGCAACCTGAGATAGAAAACGGACAAACCTGCTCCAAGGAAAGGCCTCCATTGACTCTCCTTGAGTGTTTGAATCCTTCCCCATCACCTACAGCTCAATCAGAGTGTTAGCACAGCATATCAAGCAGAAAATCATGTATCAGATGTTAAGCGCAGATAACCGGATACGTTCAGACGCGATCAGAGCGTCTGACAGTGCATTTTGAATTAAAGTGATCGGTCACCGGACCGATCCAGGGTGCGTGGGTCGGTCAGCAGACTGATCCACTGCTTTGCTGGGACTCCCAGCTGTCGCGGCCAATCGAGCCTGATCGGTCACCAAACCGATCAGGCTGTGACCTGATCAGTCACCAGACCGATCAGGTAGCTCCCTAACCAATCAGGCTCTAGCCTGATCGGTTGTAAGACGGAGTCCGCGACACTTGATCGTTCTCCGGAACGATCTATACAGTGATCCAGATCGGTCACTGGACCGATCAGGAGCAGATCAGCAGGGGAACTCAACCTCTCTGCATGCTCCCTGATCGGTCACCAGACCGATCAGGAGCAAGGCAGTGGGTGAATAGCACACTCCCTGATCGGTCACCAGACCGATCAGGAGCCGATCAGTAGGTTTCCAACCTCACTGTGCGCTCCCTGATCGGTCACCAGACCGATCAGCCATCACTGGATCGGTCACCAGACCGATCCACGAAGGTGCAGCGTGCCAAATTCCCTGATCGGTCACCAGACCGATCCAGGGACTCAAACCTAGCCTTCCAAGCTAAGGTTTCACTCAACCTAGCCCTCCAAGCTAGGGTTTTTCCATCTAACCCTCCAAGTTGGGAATTTTCACCTAACCCTCCAAGTTAGGACTTTTCACCTAGCCCTCCAAGCTAGGACTTTTCACCCAACCCTTCCGAGTTAGAACTTTATCCAACCTAGCCCTCCAAGCTAGGACCTGACCCTCCAAGCCAGGAATTTTTCACCTAACCCTCTAGTTGGGACTTTTCACCTAACCCTCCAAGTTAGGACTTTTCACCTAGCCCTCCAAGCTAGGACTTTTCACCCAACCTTCTGAATTAGGAATTTTCCACACCTAGCCCTCCAAGCTAGGATTTTTCACACCTAACCCTCCAGGTTAGGATTTTCCACCACCTAGCCCTCCAAGCTAGGATTTTCCAACACCTAGCCCTCCAAGCTAGGATTTTCCATAACATGCCTAATCCCTGATCAGGACTTAACCATAATCATCATAATCATCAACCTAAACTAAAATCGATGTCAACATCAAAATAACAATCAGGGTCAGACTGCATCAACAATTGTTGCCAATTAACAAAATGTCATCTACGTATAGTACAAAAAACACCACTGTGTTTCCGTCACATCTCTTATATACACATGATTCATCCGGACTTTGAATAAATCTATATGACTGGATTACTTCATCAAAGCGGATGTTCCAAGATCGTGAAGCTTGCTTTAACCCATAAATGGATCGATTAAGCTTGTATACTAGATGCTCTTTGCCCTTTGCAATGAACCCTTCTGGTTGCTTCATGTAGATGATCTCCTCAAGATTTCCGTTAAGGAAAGCTGTCTTGAAGTCCATCTGTCATACCTCATAATCCATATGAGCGACAATAGATAAGAGAATCCGGATAGACCTATGCATGGCTACCGGCGAAAAAGTCTCCTCATAATCGATACCCTCTTTCTGAGTATACCCTTTCGCAATAAGCCTAGCTTTGAAGGTCTCAACCTTCCCGTCTGATCCTCTCTATCTCTTGTAGATCCACTTGCATCCAATGGTTTTTACACCATTGGGTGGTTCTACTAGCTCCCAGACGTGATTAGAATCCATAGATTCTATTTTAGAGTTCATTACCCTTTGCCAAGAATTTGCATCCTTATCTTGGAGGGCCTCGTCATAGGTCCAGGGATCCAGTTCATGTTCACCAGGGACCAAGTCTGAAGACTCTCCCAAAAACATGAACCTCTCAGGCTGTCTAACAACCCTCCCACTGCGACGAGGTACCACCTGTGTATCTTCGGTGACACGCGGTGCAGTGACTTGTGGTGTATCCTCTTGTACAGTTAGTTCTAAGGTCGTAACGTCCCCTCTTAACTCTTCAAGCACTAGTCTACTCCTGGGCTTGTGGTTCATCATATAGTCTTCTTCTAAGAATCTGGCATTCGTGCTAACGATTACTTTCTGATCCTTAGGACTATAGAACAGACCACCTTTCGTTCCTCTAGGATAGCCTACGAACAGACATACTTCCGTACGAGATTCCAACTTATCAGTATCTCCCTTCAACACATGCGCTGGTCTACCCTAAATCCGAACATATCCTAGACTAGGCTTGCACCCAGTCCATAGTTCTGTGGGAGTATAAGGGACTGACTTAGATGGAACCAAGTTCAGTATGTACGCTGCCGTTTCTAGAGCATATCCCCAGAACGAATCTGGCAACTTAGAGTAGCTCATCATTGACCTAACCATCTCTATAAGAGTCATATTCCTTCTTTCTACTACACCGTTCTGTTGGGGCGTATCGGGTGCAGTTAACTGGGATTGAATCCCAACCTCTGATAAGTAGGTCCTAAACTCACCCAAGAGGTACTCGCCACCACGATCTGACCATAGTGTCTTGATACTTTTACCTTGATGTTTCTCCACATCAGCCTTGAATTCTTTGAATTTATCAAAGCATTCAGACTTGCGGCGCATCAGGTAAATGTATCCATACCTTGAATAATCGTAAATAAAAGTGATGAAATATTCAAAGCCACCTCTAGCTTGGATGGACATAGGACCACACAAATCAGAATGAACTAGTTCTAACACATCTTTGGCCCTATACCCCTTAGCCTTGAAAGGCCTCTTGATCATCTTACCTTCCAAGCAAGACTCACAAGTTGGGAAGTTTTCCACCACCAATGAACCCAAGGATTCATCGACTATCAACCTCTGAATCCTACTAAGGTTAATATGACCAAGCCTAAGGTGCCAAAGATATGTCTGATTCATTTTAGAAGGTTCCTTTCTCTTATTCAAGTTAGATGATGAGCTATTAGCCTCCATTTGCATCGTGGGAGTTTTTGGTTCTAGAGTATACAGATTGCCAACCATAGTACCCGAACAGATAATCTCTCAATTTCTCTTTATAACATCTCTGTTATTAAAAGCAATAGAATATCCATCCTTTATTAATTTAGAAACCGAAATTAAGTTCTTTCTAAAAGAGGGTACATATAAGCAATCTCTCAAAACCAACACTTTATTTCTCTCAAACGATAAATAAAAGTCTCCCACTGCAACTGCTGCCACCTCCGTAGCATTGCCCATGTAGACCACGATTTCCCCATCAGCTAGCTGTCAGGTTTCCTGGAACCCCTGTAGAGTATTGCAGACATGATCAGTGGCTCCTGTATCTACGCACCAGGTACTAGTAGATAGCACCGCTAAACATGTTTCAATGACTAAGCACGAAGAAATACCTTTGTCTTGACGACGGGGACAGTTTGCCTTCCAGTGTCCAGTTTGCTTACACGTGAAGCACTTGCCTTTCGGCTTCTTCACGCCAGTCCGAGGTCCCTACGATGCTGTCGTTGCTGCCTTCTTGAACCCACCTTGTTTCTTCTTCTTCCTGCCTTTCGACATAGAAGTAAAAACCTTCTGAGTAACCAAGGCCTATAAGCTCTAACGAAATAGGCCCTCTGCTGCCTGGAGTTCTCCTAGCAGTTCCCCTAACGTATACTCATGCTTGTTCATGTTATAGTTGAGCCGGAACTGCTCAAAACTCCTAGGCAGAGACTGGAGTATAATATCGACATGGGTTTCCCCGTCGATTTGTGCTTCCAGTACCTCAATCTCATTGAGGTGAGCCATCATTTTCAGGACATGATCCCTAACGAGTGTCCCTTCGACCATAGTAATCGTCATCAGGTTCTTCATTGCAACCTGCCTAGCGGCCCAACCCTGGTACCCGAAGAGCTCCTTGAGGTTTAGCATCATTGAATAAGCAATGTGTTGGGACCGGGTGCATGTTGACATGGATGCGGGTTCGTAATTTTAAAATTTAATTACGTGCAGCGGAAGGTTTAGCATAAATAATTTCTCAAATTATTTTAACCACGTATCTAGCATGCAACCTTATGTTGTGGAGACATGATCATACATTTAAAATTTTACAGAAAGTAAACTAATTTACTTAATACCTCGCGTAACTCGTAGAAAGGGACGAGATCCAACCGTAGCGTCCCTTGGAAGCTCCGCCTCTATTCGCGTCCACGCCGAGTTTTCTTCGGGATGACTTCGCAAAGCCACGAGTTTCGTGCCGTCAAGAACTACTAGATTCTCCAAAGGCACGACAAGAATATCAAGAGAGAGAGATGGAAAACTAAACACCAAACGAAAAACGGAATCAAGATACCGGGAGGAAGGAAGGAGTCGCGCCCCGCTTCTTCATCTTCTTTGGCACCTTCTTGGTGGAGGTGGCTCACGGCAAAGGAGGTGAGGGCAGCCGGCCCTAGAAGAGGGAGAACGTAGCCGGCCCTAGAAGAGGGAGAGGGAGAGAAGGAGAGGAAGAGAGGCTAGGCAAGAATCCTTGATCTCTTGAATTGATTTCCAAGTCTTGCCTTTGTACCTTTATATAGTAGTCTCTTTATCGCCAAGTCTCCTTTAACGGAATAAATTTTTCATAAGAAATTTATCTTATAAATTTTTCTATGAATTATTCTGTTATGCCAAGTTTTATTATAACTTAATTTATAATAAAAACAACCATGTCTCCCCTTTTATTATGGAATAAATTTTTACAAGAAATTTACTATATAAATTTTTCTTATCATGGAAAAATCAATTCATAATTGATTTTATAAAATAAAATAAACTAATCCATGGTTCATTTTAATTTTCATAAAAAAGAATAAATTTCTATAAATTTCTTTATATAAATTTCTTTATCCATAATTTTATAAAACAAATAACGCTCGATTTATTTTATAATTTAAACCAAACAATTTGGTTTCCCTTTTTATTGTGGCCGGCCAAACCAAAGAGGGTGGGGACCCTCTTTGGCCGGCCAAATCCAAGCCGTCACCTTACGAATTAAACTCATTTAATTCGTCCAATAAGTCTTCAAAAGACTTAGCCATTTTAAGCTTCCGATGCGTCTCTGATAAATTCAGATTCGACTTATCTCTCTTAATCGGAAAATTTAATTTTCAACTCGTTTTAAATCCCTCGGATTACTCGTAGTGCGTGTGACTAAATAGGCTTTCGATTTATGTTGGCCGTCTATAATCAACCAATTATAGAACGATCATGAGTGGCACCTAGTAGTACATCATGACCCCCAATTAATCGAAAGATCAACGGTTGACCTCAGAAATAATTCTGAAACCCTTGAGCAGCTTTAATGAATCGTGTCTCATTCCCTTCACCATCTTATACCCACTTGGTTCAGGACATGGTCTATGTGTGTCAGTCCCCACTAGGCTGACTACGTCACACCTAGCCCAAGTTATGTCTTTCTCGTCCAACGGATTCTAATTACTCTCATGTATCTGAGATATTCATACTCAGATCATGTGATGCTCTGGCCAGAGGCTTCGAGTAATAATCCGACGATAGGCCTTGGGTATACATCTCCTCGCAAGGAGTGGTAAATCCTTTGTGGGCTGTTCAAACATCTTCGAGCACTTCGGCTTATACCCAATCATCCTGGGTCCACACCTCCTTGGAGATGCTTGCTTAAGATGTCAAAGTATAAGTCTTCATGACCAAGATGACTTGAACACCGCAAGTCAAAGGAACATCGCACTTAAGCTGCAGTAAGAACTTCATTGACATATCTATATGTAGATTACCATATGAAGTTTTACAGCTAGTCACTCCAATGAACTAGTTCCCTTAACTAGCTTTCATGTTTATCTCCGGACATCCCAATGTCACCAGCCAGTGAGAATCAACTGATTAGAGAATAACACATGCTAGTCTCAACAGAATTAATAGTGTCCGTATTTATCAATTCATCGACTAAGGACAATTTTAATACTTCACAATTGCACATGTAGAGATAATCACTAGTTGTGAATTCATCACAAATTCTCTCATGCTGTGAATTGTATTGCGGACATTCAGTAAATGAGTTTAAGATCTCAATCAAATACACGAACATGTATACTCAAATAGTGAATATTCATTTATTAAAGTAAATAATTATAATCAAAAGGCGATTGTCTTAGGACACTTCTCTCATATTACTAACAAACTCTCACTTGGCCTAATGCCAATCGCTACGGTATCCAATACCACCGGCTCTAACATGACCCTCAAACTTGTTTTGAGGCAAGGCCTTAGTTAAAGGATCCGCTAAATTCCTTTCAGTGGGAATTTTCTCAATCTGTATATCATTCCTACTTATAATCTCTCTGATCAGATGATAGCGGCGAAGCGTGTGTTTGGATCGCTGATGAGACCTTGGTTCCTTTGCTTGTGCAATAGCTCCATTGTTATCGCAGTAAACCGGTATTGCTTCATCAATGGTTGGAACCACACCAAGTTCCGAGACAAACTTCTTGATCCAGACTACTTCTTTTGCTGCTTCCGAAGCCGCAATATATTCCGCTTCCGTGGTAGAATCCGCTACAGTGTCTTGCTTGGAACTCTTCCAACTTATTACGCCTCCATTCAAAGTAAATACGTATCCAGACTGAGATTTGGAGTCTGTTGGATCGAGAGATGCGATAGAGGGGGGGGGGTGAATGTCGCAAATCGTTCGGATTAGAGAAAAGAGTAAGTGCGCGGCGGAAATAGAGACAAAGCAACACAACGCTAACAAGGTCGTTTTACTTGATTCGGAGCCTAGGTCGACTCCTACTCCAAGGCCCACGGTCGTTGACCGTTTACTTTGGGCAATTCTATAATGCGTAGAATGAGTACAGAAAAGAAATACAAATTGCAATAAGAAAGATTACACTTCTGTATTTACCAACTCCCGGGGTAGGCTCAAGTTTCGGTGCAGCGGGAGGTCGACAGCGCTTCGGACTTGAGTCGGGAAGTTCCTGGAGCAGAGCACGGTCGTCGGAGCGTTTGGATGCGTTGAATGAAAGCTGTAGAGCGTGGAAGCGTCGCAGTAATTGATGCTCTGAAGAAGGAGGTCGAGGGCCCTTTATATAGGGCCTGGGGGCGCCCTGGTCGACGGGGGCGCCCCCCCACGTGGCAGCAGATCCGGTTGTTGCTCGGTCGCCGTCTGATCCCCTTATCCTCGGGATCCGGTTTGACCGGGGCGCCCGGATGGCTCGGGGCGCCCGGATTGACCGGACAAAGCCTCATCTCCTCAGCTTTGCAGGGATGCGCTTCGGCAGCTGGCAGTGGGGGCGCCCGCGACACGCGGGGCGCCCGCGACACGCGGGGCGCCCGCGACACGCGGGGCGCCCGCGACAAGCGGGGCGAAGCGCGTTGAGGTTCTTACAGACTTGGGTTGACCTTGGGGGCGCCCGGATCGTCCGGGGCGCCCTGCTCAGCTTCTGCCTCACTCCTTTGAGGCTCTCTGAGCTGCAGATACTCAGTCCTTCGATCCTGCATCCAGGGTTAGTCCAAATAACAATTATATTATTATTTTATACAGCCTTAGCTGTCTTGGTTCTGACTTTGGTCTCCAAAATGGAGCCCTAGGTCGAACCGACGCCTAATGTTCCCTCAAGGGGAACGCGTCCTCACCTACTCCTCTCAGGAGAATTTACCTGGTGCCAACCGGATCCTCCAGTTGGACTTTTGCCCGGCAGTCCTTCGCCAAGTCTTGAGTTACCAAGCTGCCCTTCGCTTGGTGCCTAGCTGCCCTTCGCTAGGTCTTTTCTTCTGGCAGCCCTTTGCCAGTGCCTAGCATTCCTTCGCTAGGGTTTGTCCATTCTGGCAGTCCTTCGCCAGAGCCTAGCAGTCCTTCGCTAGGGCTTTTCTTCTGGCTGGCATTCCTTTGCCAGTGCCTAGCATTCCTTGGCTAGGGCTTTTCCTATATACTTAAGAAACTTGTTAGACAATAACTAACCCTTAACTTTTGAACCCTTTTGCCAATATCAAAACACAGGTTTGACTTGGGTGCATTCTGCACCAACAATCTCCCCCTTTTTGATATATGGCAACCTAGTTCAAAAAGTTAAGGAAAAAAATGCTGATATTGAAATCCTAAGTTAGATTCCCTCCCCCTGGAAGAAATCTCCCCCTAGGTTTTTCAAAAATAGGTGGTGTGAGTTAAGTACTTAGAAGATTTCATGTTTTGATAATAAGTTGGGAAAACTCTAAAGTTTTTTGCTAAGTTTTTCGAAAAGATGTTCTAAGTTTGGAAAACTTTGAAAACCTTAGACAAATTTTCAGTTTTAGGAACATTTCACACTTTGGAAAATTTTCAGTTTTTGAAAAATTTCAGACTTAGAAAATTTTCAGTTTTGGAAAATTTTAGTCTTTTAGAAAATTTTCAGTTTTGGAAAATTTTCAAGCACTACGTTAAGCTTAAACATAATTTCAAAACACATAGTTCAGAGTTGGAAATTTTTAAAGAGAATTTTAAAACCTTTAAGCTTAACAATAATTTTAAGCAAAAACATTAAGTTTCAAAATAATTCAGAGTTTAGAAATAAAACTAACTTTGATTCACCAATTTTTTTAGTTCAACTTTTTGAAGAAGACGATAGGAAAAATTTTAAAAATTTTGTTCCTTGTTTCCTTCCAACTCTCCCCCTTTGACATATATCAAAAATGCAGAAAAAATTTTTTGCAATAATTAAAGCATTTGCTGTACTGAATCAAACTGGAACCTAAGTCTGGTTAAATCTTTAGGGACGTGTCTAACCCAATTAGCTACTTACCAACTGTTATAAACAGTAGTTTTCGCTAGGGTTAGTCAAGTTAAGTGCATTGTTCAAGTTAGATTGTCTAAACTTGATACTTAACTTGATTGCTGTTCAGTTTGTATTTAGTGCCCCAACTACTGCAGATGCACTGACTTAAAGCATCTTGAGTTAAGGCAAAGACCTAAGCATCTTAACCCTTTCTAGGTTATCACTCAAAGTACCCTAAGGTGCTTGTGAGATGCTGGCTTCTAGATCTATAGGTGCATGCAGTTCTAGGGTTAGAGCCTAGGCTAAGTCCATTTCGAAGAAAACCCTAGTTTTGAAGGGGGTAGTTTTTGAAATAAAACTAAGTCAAGGAAAAAATTTTAAAACCAAAGTAACACTTTTTAAGATTAAGTAAGAAAAACTTTTAAAATAAACACCATTTTAAAATCAATTTTAAAACATTTTAAAATTAAAGTAAAAACCAAATGATTCTATTCTACTAAGCATAATCCTAACTGCCTTCTCAGTGAGCTGAACTCAGATTCAGGTAGGGGTTTAGTGAATATGTCAGCTAGGTTGGACTTGGAGTCTACATGATTAAGGACTATTTCACCCCTAGCTACGTGATCTCTTACAAAGTGATGTTTCACTTCTATGTGTTTGGTTCTAGAATGTTGTATTGGGTTTTTGGTTAAGTTAATTGAGCTAATATTGTCAATATTGACTTGGGTCTGATTGTAGTCTAGCTGAAAGTCCTTAAGGGTGTGCATCATCCATAGGAGTTGAGCTACACACTCTCCTAAGGCTACATATTCAGCTTCAGTTGTGGATAGAGCAACACAGTGTTGCTTCCTACTGCACCAACTTACTAAGCTGTTTCCTAAAAGTTGACAGCTTCCACTTGTACTTTTTCTATCTAATTTACAACCAGCATAATCAGAATCAGAGTATCCTGACAACTTAAAGGATGAAGTCCTAGGGTACCATATCCCTACATTTAGGGTGCCCTTAATGTATCTTAAAATTCGTTTTAGGGCTGCTAAGTGAGTTTCCTTAGCACAAGTTTGGTACCTAGCGCACATTCCTACTGAAAAAAGTATATCAGGTCTGCTGGCTGTGAGGTATAGTAGACTTTCTATCATACTTCTATAAAGTTTTAGGTCTACTGGTTTGCCATCAGGGTCATTATCTATTTTCACATTTGTGGCCATTGGGGTACTTATACTTTTAGAGTTATCCATTTTAAATTTCTTAATTAGTTCTTTAGCATATATAGATTGATGTACATAATTTTCATCCTTAGTTTGTTTGATTTGTAACCCTAAGAAAAAGTTGAGTTCCCCAACTAAACTCATTTCAAACTCATTTTCCATTATTGTTACAAATTCTTTTAGAAATTTAGAGTTAGTTGATCCAAATATTATATCATCTACGTAAATTTGGGCAATAAATATATCTTTTTCCAAAATTTTAACAAACAAGGTTGGGTCAATTTGACCTTGTTTGAATTCTTTAGAAATCAGGTAATTGGATAATCTTTCATACCAGGCCCTGGGTGCTTGTTTTAGTCCATAAAGGGCTTTACTAAGTTTGTAGACATGATCGGGTTTTTCTATATCCTCAAACCCTGGGGGTTGTCCTACATAAACTTCTTCCTTAATAAGCCCATTTAAGAAGGCAGACTTTACATCCATTTGGTATAATTTAAATCCTTTATGGGATGCAAAGGCTAGTAACATCCTAATAGACTCAAGTCTAGCTACAGGGGCATAGGTTTCATCATAACCAACCCTTCTACTTGACTGAATCCCTTAGCTACTAAGCGGCTTTATTTCGGATTATTTCACCTTGGTCGTTTAACTTATTCCTAAATACCCACTTGGTGTCAATTACGGATTTGCCCTTAGGCTTAGGTACTAACTCCCAGACTTGGTTTCTCTCAAATTGGGCTAACTCTTCTTGCATGGCTAGGATCCAGTCAGGATCAGGTAGGGCTTCCTCAATAGTCTTAGGTTCAATCTTTGAAATCATGGCTATTTGACTAAGATTTCTATAGGAAGCTCTAGTTCTGACTCCTAAAGTTGGATCACCCACAATTTGGTCAGTTGGGTGACTGAGTCTGGGTTTCTTGGTTTTCCTAGTACTTGGCTCAGCTTCAGGTCCAGCTGGTCCAATAGGTTCAATTCTGGGTTATTGGTTGGTTCAACTGATTCAGAAGTTAGTTCAAATGATTCAGAATTTGGTTCAATTGTTAAATCATTTAAGGGTTCAATAAGTGTTTTGTATTATCTTCTTGATCAGTGTTTGATGAAGCTAAGTCAGAATTATCAGATTTTGGGTCAATTTCTTCATCAAATATTAAGTTGGTTGTTTCTTCAATTTTCTTAGTTGTTTTGTTGTAGACCCTATAAGCTCTACTTGTTGTAGAGTACCCTAAAAAAATACCTGGGTTTGACTTGGATTGGAATTTTCCAAGATAGTCTTTGGTATTAAGAATATGGACTTTGCATCCAAAGACTCTAAGATAGTGTAGGTTTGGAAGTCTATGGTAGTAAAGTTCATAGGGTGTTTTGTTTAACCTTTTATTAGGTAGAATCCTATTTTGGATATAGCAAGCTATGCTAATTGCTTCTGCCATAATGGTTAGGTAGGCCAAATTCATTGAGCATAGCCTAGCAGCTTCCTGTAGGGTTCTATTCTTCCTTTCTACTATGCATTTTGTTGGGGGGTTCTAGGACACGAAAATTCGTGTTATATCCGTTTACTTTGCAGAATTCTCGAATCTTTGATTCTCGAATTCTCCCCCGTGGTCAGACCTAAGTCTTTTGATTTTGGTATCATTTTGATTTTCAATCAATTTACAAAAGTTGTTAAATAGGTTCAGGGTTTCATCTTTGGTCTTTAGAAACCTGACCAGGTGAATCTAGAGTAGTCATCAATTATCACTAAGCAGTATCGTTTCCACTTAGTGACTTGGCTCCATGTGAATCAAATAGGTCAAGGTGTAGGAGCTCAAGTGTGGTTTGGGTTTGATCAGATTGGATCAATTTGTGACTAGACTTGTTTGTTTGCCTTGATTACAAGATTCACATACTAGGTTTTCATTATTTTGATTTTGGGATACCCTTGATTAAGCCAAGTTGGGTAATTTTTGAGATAGTTCTTAGATTGGTATGACCTAATCTCCTATGCTAGAGTTTTGATTGTTCTAACTGTGTTAACATGCATTTGGGTATAAGGGGAAGATTTATAGTGTATACATTATTTTCCTAGTGCCCTTAAGCATGATTTCTGAGTCTTGTGCATTTCTAATCAGGCAGTTAGAATTGTTGAAGGTAACTAAATAACCAGAATCACATAACTGACTTATGCTAAGTAAGTTAAAATTGAAGTTTTCAACCAATAGAACTTTCTTAATAATGAAATTGGATTTAAGTTCAATATTACCTGACCCAATTACCTTGAGTGTAGCATTGTTACCAAATGCCACTGAGCCCAGATTTTTGAACTTGAGTTTAGTGAACTTCAATTTGTCCCCAGTCATATGTCTGGAGCACCCGCTATCTAACATCCATTGGTCCAAATCTTTATGTTCCTACACATAAAGAATTTTTGATGATTTGGATCCAATTTAAGTTAGGGATAGCTTAAATTGAGTTTCACTTCCTAGTCTGTCTCACCCCAGTCTAGGGTTTTCATTCACGTTAACCTTAAGGTTTTTGTGAGACAGGTTTGAGGGTAAAAATTAATTTTGAAAAGGAATTTTAATTTCTTTTCGAAAAAGTTATTTAATTTTGAAAACAGATTTTAAAAAAAATAGAAATTTTGAAAAATAGATTAAGTGATTTTTGAAAGAGAAATA